>JABWTJ010000306.1:824489-1016495 GCA_016801875.1 Solanum sitiens
ATATATATATTAAATCAATGGATATGATTTATGGTATAAATGGAGGCGATGCGACTTCTATGACTCACAATCAATGTTTTAGTCTGTTAGGGTTTGTTGAGATTGAATATATAGAATAACATAGAAAAATTAGTTGTGTTATGTAGATAGATTATGTTAGCTTGTCTTCGAGTAAGAACAGTTGTTTAAAAAAAGTTAATAGAAAAGGTAAGGGGAGATATACCTTTCTCAAATCTTTTTTTTACACCAAGAATCTCCATTCTATAGCGAGATGTTTTTATTGTAAATGTATTTATGCGTTTTTCATGTAGTATATTGATTTTCATGTTAAGTTAGCCATGTGTTGACAAAAGAAATGTCTTTATGATTATTATGCCTAAGGGGCTATCAGGGCATAATGATTGCCTTCGGGTGATAAATGTAGTGTCTAAGGGGTTATTAAGACATAGCGATTGCTTATGGGGATCTAGTATTAGCTATGTGGGTATATATGTTGATTTGCATCTACTGAGCTTATGGGATATAAAGTAGGTAATATTTGTTGTTGTTTGAATCTATCGAGCTTATAGGGCCCTAGGTAAGTTGTTGTTTGATTAGTGTTCATTTTCTAGATTTAGGAGTTTGTCACAATGCTCAACTTGTTCTTGACTCCGCTACGAGATTCCTTTCATATCATGATATCTACTGAGTTATTTTATTTCGTTTCATACTCAGTACATCAGTTCATAGTGAGGAGGCCCTCACAAATGAAAATACATAATGGATAATTAATTAAGACTTCATGTAAAATGAAAAACATCAAAATAAAGTTTAAGGTTGAATTTTTCATTTTGTAAGATACATTGATTTATGCATCATCAACTACTTCAATAAACTTCATGGGATTAACAAACTATTTCCGACCGCCATGCTTCACAAATTCAGCTGTCGTGAAGAACCACTCATTTATGATACCACTATAAGTTGTAACACAAGGCATAATCAAAGTGACAACATTATCGGAATTCTTAACTTTCTTTTACAGCTTTTCTCCATTGCTTTCTGGTAATACAATTGACTTACCCTTATCCAATACTTCATCAGCATTCTTAACTTTCTTTGATGGCTTTTCTCCATTGATCTCTGGTAAGAAATTGACTTACCCTTTTCCGCATTGAATTTGATAGCAGATTCTCCATTGCTTTCTGGAACAAAAGTTGGATTAGTTGATTTTCTCTTCTATGTAATTGTCGGAGGAACAACTATTGAGTTACCTTTCTCATGGATGTACGGTGTAGACTCCAATATTACAAGAGAATGAAAAAAAAAGGAAATTTAAAGGGATTAAGAACTATAGAGTAAATAAATATGTGGAATATAGGGAAGGCATTCTTGATTGATAGAAACAAAACAATTTTCTCAATAAAATTTAACTAGGTCAAGCATGTACGAGTACTTAAAATGTATAGATTTAGTTGGTGGTTGACGAGCAATAGAAAGCAATTGGAGAAAGGAGAAAGTTTTTAAGCTCGCTAACTAGGGTTGTCCGCTAAATTCAATCTTCAATCCCTCCTCTTTATTTTCTTTTTGACTTCTACCACCAAAAAAGCAGAAGGGGGGAATTTAAAAAAAAAAAATTGAAAGAGCATAAGAAGGCATAAACAAGATCTAAAAAAAATTCAACAACCTAAAATCAGGTAAGACTAACAAAATGTAGAAAAATGGATATACACCATACCATAAATTTCAGGCATCTCTTCCCTATCTTTTGAGTTGTTATTCATCTCAGATCTTATAATCTCAATAGCTCGCTGAAATGTAGGATTGTTGGCAACTGATACTATAATTTGTGAAAAAAGGCTGAGGCACTGAAATTTCGTTAGAATTTCCAGTATTATAAATGCCACCAAGTGTGAGATTGAGATCAATTTCTTGTTCATCACTTCTATTGGTAGAAGTTTTACCCTTTGGTGTAGCCATAGATCACTACGAGAAAAAAAACAAATCTATAAGATGCAAATACTGAAAAATTATATGTTCAATTTTAGGAGAAACATATAATAGAGATTGATTTATATATATATATATATAGACATGTGAAGTTTATCGATTGAAGAACTTGAAACATGGAATTAGTTCACTATTAAAACACATCATATGTCTAAATTAAATTGTACTCACTAAATAAAGAACCAGGCGAAACAAACTAAGAAAAATGTACATCTCTTGTGTAGTGTCAAAGAATGAAGTAAGGATTATATAGTAGAAGTAAAGGAAATAATAACTTATTTAACCTTACATTCTTTATTATTTTATCAACCTCTACATATACAACCTTGTAATTAACAAGTCACAAAGGGGTACAATCGGCATGAAATATTAAATGCCTTTTTATTTGATGATATGCTCGAAGCTATGAAAATCTATCCTCAAATTTAATGTGTTTGACCAAATTATTTTGTAAATTTAATTTGAATTTAAACAATGTATACATTTAATAGAATGGCTTAAATATAAAAATGGTCTTAGATTATTTAAGTTAATACAATCTACATTTAATGAAGAGGACTTAGACTATGACACAATTGAGACTTTACATCATAAACATGTTAAATTACTAGAATGGTGCCATGGTGTGGGTATTCATATTGAACTAGAAAATGATGTTTTTGTGCTACTCTTTTATATATATATATATATATATATATATATATATATATATATATATATATATATATATTTACATATATATATATATATATATATATATATATATATATATATATATATATATATATATATATATATATATATATATATATATATATATATATATATATATATATATATATATATATATATATAAAAGAGTAGCACAAAAACATCATTTTCTAGTTCAATATGAATACCCACACCATGGCACCATTCTAGTAATTTAACATGTTTATGATGTAAAGTCTCAATTGTGTCATAGTCTAAGTCCTCTTCATTAAATGTAGATTGTATTAACTTAAATAATCTAAGACCATTTTTATATTTAAGCCATTCTATTAAATGTATACATTGTTTAAATTCAAATTAAATTTACAAAATAATTTGGTCAAACACATTAAATTTGAGGATAGATTTTCATAGCTTCGAGCATATCATCAAATAAAAAGGCATTTAATATTTCATGCCGATTGTACCCCTTTGTGACTTGTTAATTACAAGGTTGTATATGTAGAGGTTGATAAAATAATAAAGAATGTAAGGTTAAATAAGTTATTATTTCCTTTACTTCTACTATATAATCCTTACTTCATTCTTTGACACTACACAAGAGATGTACATTTTTCTTAGTTTGTTTCGCCTGGTTCTTTATTTAGTGAGTACAATTTAATTTAGACATATGATGTGTTTTAATAGTGAACTAATTCCATGTTTCAAGTTCTTCAATCGATAAACTTCACATGTCTATATATATATATATATAAATCAATCTCTATTATATGTTTCTCCTAAAATTGAACATATAATTTTTCAGTATTTGCATCTTATAGATTTGTTTTTTTTCTCGTAGTGATCTATGGCTACACCAAAGGGTAAAACTTCTACCAATAGAAGTGATGAACAAGAAATTGATCTCAATCTCACACTTGGTGGCATTTATAATACTGGAAATTCTAACGAAATTTCAGTGCCTCAGCCTTTTTTCACAAATTATAGTATCAGTTGCCAACAATCCTACATTTCAGCGAGCTATTGAGATTATAAGATCTGAGATGAATAACAACTCAAAAGATAGGGAAGAGATGCCTGAAATTTATGGTATGGTGTATATCCATTTTTCTACATTTTGTTAGTCTTACCTGATTTTAGGTTGTTGAATTTTTTTTAGATCTTGTTTATGCCTTCTTATGCTCTTTCAATTTTTTTTAAATTCCCCCTTTCTGCTTTTTTGGGGGTAGAAGGCAAAAAGAAAATGTAGGGGAGGGATAGAAAATTGAATTTAGCTGACAACCCTAGTTAGCGAGCTTAAAAACTTTCTCCTTTCTCCAGTTGCTTTCTATTGCTCGTCAACTACCAACTAAATCTATACATTTTAAGTACTCGTACATGCTTGACCTAGTTAAATTTTATTGAGAAAATTGTTTTGTTTCTATCAATCAAGAATGCCTTCCCTATATTCCACATATTTATTTACTCTATAGTTCTTAATCCCTTTAAATTTCCTTTTTTTTTCATTCTCTTGTAATATTGGAGTCTACACCGTACATCCATGAGAAAGGTAACTCAATAGTTGTTCCTCCGACAATTACATAGAAGAGAAAATCAACTAATCCAACTTTTGTTCCAGAAAGCAATGGAGAATCTGCTATCAAATTCAATGCGGAAAAGGGTAAGTCAATTCTCTTACCAGAGATCAATGGAGAAAAGCCATCAAAGAAAGTTAAGAATTCTGATGAAGTATTGGATAAGGGTAAGTCAATTGTATTACCAGAAAGCAATGGAGAAAAGCTATAAAAGAAAGTTAAGAATTTCAATAATGTTGTCACTTTGATTATGCCTTCTGTTACAACTTATGGTGGTATCATAAATGAGAGGTTCTTCACGACAGCTAAATTTGTGAAGCATGACGGTGGGAAATAGTTTGTTAATCCCATGAAGTTTATTGAAGTAGTTGATGATGCATAAATCAATGTATCTTACAAAATGTTGTCAAATTTTAAAAAATTCAACCTTAAACTTTATTTTGATGTTTTTCATTTTACATGAAGTCTTAATTAATTATCCATTATGTATTTTCATTTGTGAGGGCCTCCTCACTATGAACTGATGTACTGAGTATGAAACGAAAGAATAACTCAGTAGATATCATAATATGAAAGGAATCTGGTAACGGAGTCAAGAACAAGTTGAGCATTGTGATAAACTCCTAAATCTAGAAAATGAACACTAATCAAACAACAACTTACGTAGGGCCCTATAAGCTCGATAGATTCAAACAACAACAAATATTACCTACTTTATATCCCATAAGCTCAGTAGATGCAAATCAACATATATACCCACATAGCTAATACTAGATCCCCATAAGCAATCGCTATGTCTTAATAACCCCTTAGACACTACATTTATCACCCGAAGGCAATCATTATGCCCTGATAGCCCCTTAGGCATAATAATCATAAAGACATTTCTTTTGTCAACACATGGCTAACTTAACATGAAAATCAATATACTACATGAAAAACGCATAAATACATTTACAATAAAAACATCTCGCTATAGAATGGAGATTCTTGGTGTAAAAAAAAGATTTGAGAAAGGTATATCTCCCCTTACCTTTTCTATTAACTTTTTTTAAACAACTGTTCTTACTCGAAGACAAGCTAACATAATCTATCTACATAACACAACTAATTTTTCTATGTTATTCTATATATTCAATCTCAACAAACCCTAACAGACTAAAACATTGATTGTGAGTCATAGAAGTCGCATCGCCTCCATTTATACCATAAATCATATCCATTGATTTAATATATATATGGTACATATCTAGTTATTAGAGACTTAGGGATAATACCAAACTCATCCTTAATCCATTTCTATATTTATCATATTTTTGCATAATCTTTCAACCCATTGATTAATTTATATTTTTAACTCATAAAATGACTATAGAAGCTAGTGTCACCATCATAACTGAATATGGAATTTAGAATTTCTATATTGAAAGAATCGTGAAAATCTCATCTTTGACTCTTTGAGTTCTTGGTTGTTTTCCAAAAAAGTATCGATATCCTAAGGGTTCAATGTTAAGTTAGCATTACACACTTAAAATCTACCCAAAATATCTTTTAATTCATACCTTAGAAGTTACTTTAGGTTCATTTTTTTAGGAAAACACTTGATTGCATTACTGTAAAACATATTTCAGATGTCCATAAGACACCGTTGCATCCTTTACAACACAACTTGGGAAGGCAGAATTCCAAGAAATCCTGTTTATACATTAAATAGAATATTTTGCTAGATTATGGGCTAATACATTCCATATTGTTCGCGGAATATATATTGTTTCGATTTCTTCAAAAGACTTCATCAATCGCCAGACATCTTCACAAATGTTCTCTATCTTCAAAGAGGTTATCAAATTCTTTTACAACATTAACTGTATGAAATTGCCAATTCCAGCTGAGATAAATCCCTAGATTCGTCCTCCTTGCTCTGATACCATGAAAATTCAATGAACTAAGAGAGAAGTTTCGATTTTGTTTCCATACAATCAATATGACTTACAAACTCAGAAAAGAGATAACTGCTTTTATGAATTACCTTCTGTACATATATATGAAATAAAGACTTTCACTTAACGACTTACTACATTTCTTACAGAATTACATGTATTTAATTTAACTAACAGATTGGTTATCAAGAAACAGCTGTATCTGGAACTAACTTCTCAACAGATAATTCCTGTGAAATTTATTTTAAAAGTTGATGATGTGTTAATAGGTAATGTTTAATTTGTTATCTTACAAATGTTGTTAAGTTGTTTAGGTGAAACATTAAATTTTAATTTGATGTTTTTTGTTTTTCATGGAGTTTTAACTGATTTATCATTACATATTTTCACAAGTAAAGAAAAATAACATATTCTTAAAATGACTTGGCAATGTATTACACAATGCATTAGATCATATACAATGTACAAAATCGGTAAAGAATTCTCCAGTTTTTCAAACTATATATGTATGTATCTGTCAAGATCTATAGGAGAGAATGCAACAACCCTAGGCAATGAAGAATCAGTGCGAAGTAATGTACCAAGTATGAAAGCCAATAAAATAATTGAGTATGAATCATAATCTGGAAGTAATCATATAAAGGAGTGAAGAATAAACTGATTGTAATGACCAACTCTTGAATCTAGCAAGCGAACACTAATAAATCAATAACCTACCCGCCCCCATAAGCTCGGCAAATATAAACAATAAACAATACTACCTACTTGATCCCTCGAAAGCTCTACATGTGCAATTCAATATATATACCCTATATTGTTAATATAATATCCTCTTAGACAATCAGTACGTCTTAATAACCCCTTTGGCATTGCGTATATCACCCCAAAGGCAATCATTAAGCATCGATACCCTTAGGCATAACATAAAGACATTTAACTGTCTAACTCATGAATAACTTAATATATATAAATTATGATGATATTCATATCATATAAAAAGATCGATATCCTTTCATATATAACTTGCATGAAGCATGCGTGCATACATATAAATTAAAAACATCTTGTCACCTTACTTGTTACATTAAACTATTTTAAAAAAACTATTATTACTTGAACACAAGCTAACATACTCAATTTACATAACACAATTTATTTTTGATATGTTAGTATTTATTCAATTTCAACAAAGTCGGACAACAGCAAGTCATATAAGTTGCACACTCTCATTTGTATCATAAATTATATTCATTGATTCAATATATGGTACTTATCAAGTTATTGATTCATTAGTGATAATAATGAACTCATTCTAAATCAATTTCCCTTTTTATCATGCAACCCATTGATTAATTTATATTTTTAATTCATAATTTGATTACAAACTCTTATGTCACTATCATAACTTAACTTGGAGTTATTTTGTCCATTTTACTTCTAACTCACACCATCTTTATGTTATAGTTTCAGTCACCTCTTTATCATCTTATTTGATGATCCAGTTATTAAGAATATTAAAATAATATAGTTAATTTGTATTAATTCCTAAAGGTTAGTATTTATAAAAAAATCTCAAAAAAAACTTTTCAACAATACTATTTTCCTTTTATTACATAGTATTATCATAATCGATCAAACTACTATGCACCTGAAACGGTTTAATTACAAACTAAATGGTAATTGAAAAATAAACTATGATCTTAAATTGTTATAGGCTCAATATCAACTCATTGTTAAGTTTATATTGACATATTTAAACGTAATCAAAGTATAGTCTGACTAGGTTACAAGCCCCTTCATTTACTGATATGTTAAACACATTATATTATTCTCATGTTAATTCAACTAAACCCTCATTTTAATTTTCTACCTAAACAAAGTAACTTAGAATATTATCATATGATATATGTAAAAGAGTAGAACAAAAACATCATTTTCTAGATCAATATGAATACCCACACCATGGCACCATTCTAGTAATTTAACATGTTTATGATGTAAAGTCTCAATTGTGTCATAGTCTAAGTCCTCTTCATTAAAAGTAGATTGTATTAACTTAACTAATCTAAGACCATTTTTATATTTAATCCATTCTACTAAATGTATGCATTATTTAAATTCAACTTAAATTTACAAAATAACATGGTCAAACACATTAAATTTGAGGATAGATTTTCATAGCTTCGAGTGTATCATCAAATAAAAAAGGATTTAATATTTCATACCGATTGTACCCCTTTGTGACTTGTTAATTACAAGATTGTATATGTAGAGGTTGATAAAATAATAAAGAATGTAAGGGTAAATAAGTTATTATTTCCTTTACTTCTACTATATAATCCTTACTTCATTCTTTGAAACTATACAAGAGATGTACATTTTTCTTAGTTTCTTCCACCTGGTTCTTCTTTATTTAGTGAGTACAATTTAATTTAGACATATGATGTGTTGTATTAGTAAACTAATTCCATATTTCAAGTTCTTCAATCGATAACCTTAACATGTCTATATATATATATATATATATATATATATATATATATATATATATATATATATATGATAGATAGATATAGATATATAAAATCAATCTCAATTATATGTTTCTGCTAAAATTGAACATATAATTTTTCAGTATTTGCATCTTATGTATTTGTTTTGTTTTCTTGTAGTGATCTATGGGTACACCAAATGGTAAAACTTCTACCAATAGAAGTGATGAACAAGAAATTGATCTCAATCTCACACTTGGTGGCATTTATAATACTGGAAATTCTAACGAAATTACAGTGCCTCAGCCTTTTTCACAAATTATTGCATCAGTTGCCAACAATCTTGCATTTCAGCGGGCTTTTGAGATTATAAGATCAGAGATGAATAACAACTTAAAAGATAGGGAAGAGATGCCTGAAATTTATGGTATGGTGTATATCCATTTTTCTACATTTTTTTAGTCTTACATGATTTTAGGTTGTTGCATTTTTTTTTAAAGTCTTGTTTATGCCTTCTTATGCTCTTTCCGGTTTTTTTAATTCCCCCCTTCCGCTTTTTGGGGGTAGAAGGCAAAAAGAAAATGTAGGGGAGGGATAGAAGATTGAAATTAGCTGACAACCCTAGTTATCGAGCTTAAAAACTTTCTCCTTTTTCCAATTGCTTTCTATTGGTCGTCAACCACCAACTAAATCTATACATTTTTACTACTCGTACATGCTTGACCTAGTTAAACTGTATTGAGAAAATTGTTTTGTTTCAATCAATCAACAATGTCTTTCCTATATTCCACATATTTATTTACTCTATAGGTCTTAATCCCTTTAAATTTGTTTTTTTTTATTCTCTTGTAGTATTGGAGTCTACACCGTACATCCATGAGAAAGGTAACTCAATAGTTGTTCCTCTGAAAATTATAGAGAAGAGAAAAGCAACTAATCCAACTTTTGTTCCAGAAAGCAATGGAGAATTTACTATCAAGTTCAATGCGGAAAAGGGTAAGTCAATTCTCTTACCAAAAATCAATGGAGAAAAGACATCAAAGAAAGTTAAGAATTCTGATGAAGTATTGGATAAGGGTAAGTCAATTGTATCACCAGAAAGCAATGGAGAAAAGTTGTAAAAGAAAGTTAAGAATTCCGATAATGTTGTCACTTTGATGAATACTAGTAACCTACTAAGGACTATGCCTTGTGTTACAACTTCTGGTGGTATCATAAATAAGAGGTTCTTCACGGCAGCTGAATTTGTGAAGCATGGCTGTGGGAAAGAGGTGTTTAATCCCATGAAGTTTGTTAAAGTAGTTGATGATGCATAAATCAATGTATCTTACAAAATGTTGTCAAATTGTTCAAATTCAACCTTAAACTTTATTTTGATGTTTTTCATTTTACATGATGTCTTAATTAATTGTCCATTATATATTTTCATTCGTGAGGGCCTTCTCATTATGAACTGATGTACTGAGTATGAAACGAAACAAAATAACTCAGCGGATATCATAATATGAAAGGAATCAGGTAAGGGAGTCAAAAACAAGTTGAACATAGTGACAAACTCCTAAATCCAGAAAACGGACACTAATCAAACAACTTACCTAGGGCCCTCTAAAAGCTCGACAGGTTCAAACAATAACAAATATCACCTACTTGATCTCCCATAAACTCGGTAGATGAAAATCAACACCCACATTGCTAATGCTATATCCCCATAAGCAATCACTATATCTTATAACCCCTTAGGCACTACATTTATCACCTCGAAGGCAATCATTAGGCCTTGATAGCCCCTTAGGCATACTAATCATAAAGGCATTTCTTCTGTCAACACATGTATAAGTTAACATGAAAATCAATATAACATTCATATCGTATAAAAAGATCGATATTATTTAATATATAACTTGTATGAAACATGGAAAATGCATGAAACGTGGAAAATGCATGAATACATTTACATTAAAAACATCTTGCTATTTAATGGAGATTTGTGGTTTTGAAGAAAAGATTTGTGAAAGGTACATCATCTCACCTTACCTTTTCTATTAACTTGTTTTAAACAACTGTTCTTTCTCGAAAAAAAGCTAACATACTCAATCTACATAACACAATTAATATTACTATGTTAGTATATATTCAATCTCAACATATCCTAACAGACTAAAACATTGATTGTGAGTCATATAAGTTGCATCGCCTCCATTTATACCATAAATAATATCCATTGATTTGATAAATATGGTACATATCGAGTTATTGTAGACATTAGAGATAGTAATAAACTCATCCTTATTCCATTTTTATATTTATCATCTTTTTGCATGATCTTTCAACCCATTGATTAATTTATATTTTTAACTCATAAATTGACTATAAAATCTAGTTTCACCAACATAATTTCAGATGGAATTTGAGAATTTATATATTGAAAGAATAGTGAAAATCTCCTGTTTGACTCTTGAAGTTCTTGGAGGGGGGGGGGGCGGTTTCAGTTTGGATTCGTCCTAAAAGCATTAGAATATTGATGATCTTGATTCCTACTTCTTGATTTCATATGTTATTCTTGAATTGTCTGAGTTGTGAAGTTTTTGAATTCGTTACGTCGCATTATGGGGTCATTTCGGGTAAGGTTCTTACTTACATTTGATGGGTATCTGTATCTAAAACAGATTTAAGAAAAATAACCGATTTTGTGTGAATTTGGAGAAGAAAAATGAAGAAGAAATTTCGACGAGCGAAATTTGTACATGGAGCGCATCCCGCAATCTGTTCCCAGAATCAAAAATTCTGCTTCCCGTCGCGGAGCTGACATGAGGCATTTTTCCTCATAAGATGTTTTCACAATAAGAATTTAACAATGCCTCTGCGTCGCGAACCCATCTTCAAATTTTGATTTTTGGATTTTTCTCATGTTTAACTATCTAGAATCATTCCTAAACATCATGAGATCTTTCCAAACACAAATTTTAATCCTTGAATCCATAAATCAATTCAAGGATCTGTTAAGATTCAAGTCAAGAGAAGTTAAGAATTAAAGTTAAGCTTAATCAAAAGTCAAATAAGAGGAGTCATTTCAAGTTTTTATAAGTCTTTTACAAGCGTTTTAACTTTGTTTTAAGGCTTAAGTTTTGAGTTCAGTAAAGAGTGATGTTTGAAGTTATTTATTCAAAGAAGTATATGGGGACCATGTCTTCCCAAAGAGGTTTAAAAGAATTATTTTCATATTTAAACAAGAACGGAAACTGAGATTTTCAAAGAGCCTTTAAGCTAATTTTTAGAAAAAAAGTAATAGCTTTCAATGAAGCAAGCAGGGAAACTGAGATTTCCAAGATAGCCTTTGAGCAAGGTTTTTTTTAGCACTAATCTCAAACCACAGAAGTAACTATGTTTTAAAAACATAAGAGACAGTATATTTTGAGAGTAGTATTGAGCACCGATATGAGGAGAGTTCAGACAACTGACAGCCCCCATAAACCATGTATCCATCAAGGGTAGAAAATGTTCATACTTTTTAGATGAAATCTTTTCATAGTAGACTAGTGGATCCATTAGGCAGTTTAGGTCTTATACCTTTGGCTGGGTATAGGATGCACTCGTATCATCAGGTAGATCGTTGTATTATCACTATAACTCTTATGTGATGGTTGCCGGTTAGGAAAACTCCCATAGCAATTATTGTATTTTTATATACATCAATTCATTATATTTTTACAAACATCTCGGAGTTTCTTATTTCTTTGCATACACACAGAGTTTATAGCATGATTTAAACTACTTTTCTTTTTATTGCCCTTGTTTAAACCTACTTTATAACAAAATTAGTTTAGTAAGTATTTATGAGTTCAGAAGAGCCAAGGTAAGTGCCAAGGTAAGTGTTTCTTTCAGAATTTCTTTTTAGCCTATGTTGTATTAGCATTCCAAATCGCATACTCGTACATTCAATGTACTGTTGCCAGTTGATCTACATTGTATTATGGTGCAGACGCAGGTAACGAGGATCGACATCCAGTGCACTGTTAATCCAGTTGAGCACTCTAGAGTCAATTAGTGAGCGTACTTGCACTCCCAAGGATATATTTTATTGCTTTCTATTTAGTTCAATAAGATGTTGTGGGGTTTGTGCCAACATCCATCTCAGTCAGTTTAGAGGCTTCATAGACAATTAGTAGATCAGTAGTCTTTACATTTACATTCTTATGTTAAAGACTTGGGTTGCCATTTTGGCCAAGTTGAATGTTTAAATCTTTAAGACATTCCCAGTTATTTTATTACTCAGTTAAGATAAGTTCTTTTATCATTATAAGGGTGATTGTTGTCTTCCGCTGAGTTAAGTAAGCCAGGCGAAGATTCCGCTCCATGCCAACAATGGTCATCGAGTGTTAGTCCCCAGGGTGTAGGCTCGGGGCGTGACATATTTATACATGTGTAATGTGTTAGTATGATACAATTAAGACCTTTTTGAATTGTTAAAGTCATAATAATATATATCAGTCAAAGTAGAATAAACTATGGTTACCAATTTACCACCAACAAAATATTGAAACCAAACCTTAAAACATCAAATTAAATTGGTATGATAATTGAAACCAAACCTTAAAATATCAAATTAAATTTACCTTTCGTGCGGTCTCTTTAGTCTTTCGGTCTCTCATTTTGAGCTTTAGTGTGGTTTTAGCTTAAAATGGTACTTGAGTGTGGGACCAACTTTTCATCAAAACGACCTCAGATGGAAGTTTTGACGGTTCCGTTGAATCTAGAATACCAAATTCGATGGGGTAGGATGTTTCATTTGCCTGCACAAGATTTTGAATGAATCTTGGACATCCCGTTGAAGAATTAAGAGTTTGAACAAATCAGCAATCGTATTGATATCTAATGCAAACTTTAGCGACTATATATCCAACTTTTAGCTGTAGGAAATATAGAAAGAGAATACTATCTTTAGAGAATGCTCAAGTTTATATAGGCTACTTAATGCCACTTGAAATGATTACAATCATTAACTACATCACTATTTATACTACTCAAAATAGAAAACAAAAAGTCTTGCACAAATAACTAAATACATGTATCACAATTTACTAGATACATGTACTACGAAATTCTAAAGAGACTTTTGAAAAACTAAGAGACAATTTTGGAAGACTAAACATTGATGCATTAATTTCAACAGTCCCCCTTAATGCATTTGCTCGATAACTCCAATGCTTTCTCGAAGATAGCAAAAATTTTCTCTAGGAAGTGCTTTGGTGAAGATGTCAGACAATTGTTCTTCTGTCTGACAATAATGCAACTGAATTTCGCCTTTTTCTTGTGCTTCTTGGATAAAATGTCACTTGATGAAAATATGCTTTGATATTTCATGGCTGACTGGATTCTTGGCAATTGTAGTTGATGGTTTATTATCACAATACAGAACAGTCCCTCTTTTTTGTTTTTCACCAATTTCTTCAAATATTCTCCTAATCCAAATAACTTGAGAAGTAGCCTTAGTTTCTGAAACATATTCTGCTTCGGCAGTAGATTGAGCAACAATACTTTGAGTTTTTCATAACCAAGAACAAATACTTGATCCAAATAAGAAAGCATAATCAGAAGTACTATTCATGTCATCTATACTTCCAGCCCAATCACTATCAAAATAACCAATTAAGTTCAAATCTCCACCAAATTTGTACATTATCCCATAATCCATTATTCTGTGAAAGTAGCGGAGAACACACTTTGCAACTCCAAAATGTACTTGGCTTGGTTCTTGCATGAATCTGGATAATAAACTAGCAGCAAACATAATATCTGGCCTTGTTGAAGTAAGATGTAGCAAACTTCCAATCAAGCTCCTATAAAGTGCTATTAGCTTTCTTTTCTCCATCATCTTTTCTAAACTTCTCATTTGCTGCTAATGGTATGACCACAAACCTGCAATCCATCAGTTTGAATTTTTAACGAATACTTTTAGTATACTTCTTTTGAGAAATGAAAATTCCTTCTTTCACTTGAGAAACTTTGATGCCCAAGAAAATAATTTAGCAACGCAGGGTCACTCATTTCATAGGTTTGCATCATATCCAATGTAACACCCCGTATCCAAAACATACCAAAAATCACTTTTCAGAAATCTGCAGGTGCAATCGAGGGTCACTCTTCACGAAGCGTAGTCTGATCTAAGGCCTGTACTGTGCATCCGTCATTCTCCACTAAAACTCTCCCAAAATTCAGCTCAGCAAAATCGACTAAGTCTCGACCCATGAACGGATCGATGGTCCGTAGATCAGACTACGGTCCATCAATGGTGTCCGTGGATTGAGACTCTTACAACCCAGCCTCTGACACGAACAACGGATGACCATCACGGACCGTCGTTCGATCTACGGTACGTAGGTGTGACCGTAGGTGAAAGTTAGCAGTCAGTTAGGGGAGAAATGTTGTTGGGTCAACTTCAAATGATCATAACGTTTAGCACAAAATGAATTAGGTTTACCATAACCTAGTAAATGATAGATAATTGAATTATCTTTTCATAGCAACCGAGTTTGCTAAAATCCAACCCCAGAGTAAAACGTTATGTCTGTTTTAGTAAAGGCCTGTCGAACAGGCCCAACCTACGGACCCAAACGACGGACCATCGATTGAACGACGGACCATCGATCCAGGTCGTCGTTTGGTCCGACAACAATTAACTCAGGAGTATTTTGGTCTTTTTCTACTTTTTTTAAACCCTAAGATACGTCATTTTGACCCTAAATTATCATATTTTAGTCAGTTTAAGCCTAGAAGAAACATAACTAAAACTTACCTAAGTCAAATCATTAAATCAAAACTTAGAAAATTGGAAGCAAAGAAGGAGAAAAAGATCAGGAATCCTAGTTCAAGAGCGCAGCAAGGCTCCCTCAGTTCCAGCCCTGAAATCTATATATTTCTCCGTGGATTTCATCACCATGTATGTGATATTTCACTAGTGGGTTCCTTTCACCCATTTGATCCGTAGTTTTCAGTCAGTTCTTGATTCTCTTATCATGATTAAACCTAAGGTTTCTAGAATTACAGCAGATCATCATAAATTAGTTAAATATATGTTCCAAATCAGATTGTAAAGTTATTATTCAGTTTATCGCATGAATTTCAGAACCCTAGCTATGTATTTCTTTAGTTCTTGAATTACACGTGTTAGTCAGATATTTCAATTACTGCAGATATGCATGCCTCAGTTATTAATGCATTATTACCAGATTAATTGTTGCACTCCCAGTTTGCATATTCAGTTTTGAGCTATCCAGTATTTACAGAAATTCAGTCATAATGTCTTAATCACTTTATTCATTGGAAATAACATAATACCGAGTTGCACTAGGGTTCAACGTACCCAATTAGTCCCAGAACTACTAGCCAAGTAGGTTGTAAGTCCCCTCTGTGGGCTTTAGTTTAGTGATCACGTCAGCATGCCTTTATACCTCTTGCAGGGTATATTGGGTCCTCTCGGTGGGGCATATACATCGGACTCCACATTTATCTCATGTGGTTTTATTATCAGTTATTAGTATCTCCCACAGTTCAGTCAGACTCTCTTTCATTGACCATATTTACAGATCAGTTAGTATTCAGTCTCAGCATGTTATAAATTTGGTCATTGCATCTAGTTAGCTCAGAATTCAGTATATATCATGTTTCGATTATTCTACTTGCTTTTGTGCTTGTTCACTTATGTTTTATTTCAGCCTTACTCTATCCTACATGTTCAGTACCTTCAAGTACTGATGCATACGTGCGCTATATCTTCTCGTGATGTAGGTTCAGGTTCTCAGCATCCAGATCGCGCTTAGATCGATTTCCAATCTCTAGTCAAGCAGATTCTGTGGTGAGTCCTCATTCTCCGAGGACAATAGTCATGAGTTTCTTTTCAGTATTTATTCCTTTAGTTTTAGTTTTTGCTAGACTTAGCTGGGGCATGTCCCAGCATTTCTAGTCGATTTAGAGGCTATTTGCAGACAAAGTTAGTTTCAGCTTAGTATTGAGTTAATAACTTCCTTGTATTAAACTCGTCAATATTTCAAATATCTCAGTTATAGAATATGGATATTCCCCATCTTTTCATTTTAATTATGATTTAGCTTTCGCATTAGTTATTTTCTTTAGTATGCTCATTATCATGCCAGCAGGGTTAGCTTGGGATCACTTGTGGTCCTAGGTCCCGTGTCCGCGTCCCGGGGTAGCTCGGGGCCTGACAAACTTGGTACTGGAGAAATAGGTTTAAGCGTCTCAGGATGTATGAAAAGCCACACTAAGTAGAGTCCTTTTCATGGGTGTGAAGTTCACCACATCTAATGAGAGGGAGGCTATGGAGTATTTTAGGAAAAAGGTCAGTTTCTTGTGACTCTTATCGTGCGTAAGGTATGATATTATTCCATTATAACTCGATGTTCTACATTTCATATCATGCCTTATCGTATAGCTAACGCCGGGAATGCGAATGCAAACGCAGCTCCTGCAGTCCCAGATCAGGAAGTCTCCAATGCTGAATTCAAGAATGTCATTCAGATGTTGGCTCATAGTGTCGCCAACCAAAACAATCAGTGACTTCATGATCATGAGAATGGAAATGGTGGATCAACATCAGCCAGGGTCCATGAATTTGTTAGGATGAATCTTCCTGAGTTCTTAGGATCGCAAACCAGTGAGGATCCTCAGAATTTCTTGGATGAGATCAAGAAGATATTTGAGGTGATGCAAGTCACTAGGAATGATCGGGTTGAGTTGGCATCATACCAACTGAAAGATGTTGTTCATATGTGGTACACTCAGTGGAAGGATAATAGGGGTACTGATACAACTCCTACTACTTGGGATTGCTTTAGCAGACCTTTTTGGACAGGTTTTTCCCAATAGATTTGAGAGAAACAAAAGCCTAGGAATTCATGAACTTAAGGCAGGGTAATATGACAGTCCAAGAGTATGGGCTTAAGTTTAACTAACTCTCCAGGTATGCTCCTCACATGGTTGCTTAATCCAGGGTTCAGATGAATAAGTTCCTGTATGGAGTGTCAGATTTGGTGAAAACTTAGTGAAGAAATGCTATGTTAATGGGAGATATGAACATCTCTAGGCTTATGACTCATGCTCAGAAGATTAAGGGTGAATCTTAGGGAACAGGATAAGGAGAATAAGAAGGCTAGGACTGGGAACTATGACTATTCTCAGCAGAATCGCAGAGTCAGCAAAAGTTTTCAGCTTAAAATCATTCGTCGGCTAGTGTTCTATCCTCTAAGAACAAGTATGACCAGAAGGTTAGAGCACAAGGCTCTAAGTCTCAGGAAAGTGTTTCTGGCACTAAGAATTACCCCACTTGCCCTAAGTGTGGTCAGAACCATTCGGGCGAGTTTTTCACAGGAAAAGAAGGATGCTTTGGGTGCGGTCAGTCTGGTCACAGGTTGAGGGATTGTCCTTCTAGACAGGTTTAAGGAGGTGGTAATGGTAGAGCTCAGTCTACAACTTCATTAGCACCAGAAAGTCGCCCAACTCAGCAGGGTAATTTATCTGGTACAGGTGGCGGTTAGCGCCAGAACATGTTGTATGCTCTTCAGGATCGCCTAGATCAGGAAGGTTCTTCTGATGTAGCCACTGGTACGTTACGAGTCTTTGACCTTGATGTTATGCATTGTTAGATCCAGGGGCTAATCTTTCCTTTGTAACTTCTCACATAGCTGTCCAATTCAGTGTTAGTCCAGAAACTCTCTCACAACCTTTCTCAGTCTCTACTCAAGTTGGTGACCCAGTTATAGCTAGATGGGTATACAGATTTTGCCTTGTCACAGTCTCTCAGAAAGTCACCTCAGCAGATCTTGTAGATTTAGAAATGTTAGAATTTGATGTCATTCTAGGCATGGATTGGTTACATTCATGTTATGCCTCAGTCAATTGTAGAACTAGGATTGTTCGTTTTTAGTTTTCAGATGAACCAATCTTAGAATGGAAGGGTAGTAGCTTAGCGTCTATGGGTCGATTCATTTCTTACCTTAAGGCTAGAAAGATGATCCAAGGGTGTTATCTATCATCTACTTTGGGTTAAGGATTTTAGATTTCAAACCCCAACTCTTGAGTCAGTTCGAGTAGTCTGTGAGTTTCCAGAAGTATTTCCAGAAGATCGTCCTAGAGTTCCTCCCGAAAGGGAAATCGACTTTGGAATTTCCAGATACCCAACCTATTTCTATTCCTCCTTACAGAATGTCTCCAACAGAGCTTATGGAATTGAAAGATCATTTGAATGACCTTCTAGATAAAGGCTTCATTAGACCTAGTATTTCACTATGAGGTGCACCAGTGTTGTTCGTAAAGAAGAAAAATGGTTATCTCAAAATGTGTATTGATTATAGGCAGTTGAACAAGGTCACAATCAAGAATAAGTATCTCATCCCCAGGATTGATGACTTGGTTGACCAACTTCAGGGTGTTAGCCATTTATCAAAGATAGACCTCATATCGGGTTATCATCAACTTAGAGTCAGAGATAGTGATATTCTAAAGACAGCCTTCAAAACTCGGTATGGTCATTATGAATTTGTAGTTATGTCATTTGGACTAACCAATGCTCCTGCAGCTTTCATTGATTTGATGAACACAGTGTTCAAATAGTATTTGGACTTGTTCGTTATCGTCTTTATTGATGATATTCTCATTTACTCGAGAAATAAGAAAGAACATGAGAGTCATCTGAGAGTTGTTCTAGAGACTCTCAAGGATCGCTAATTATTTTCTAAGTCTAGCAAATATGAGTTATGGTTGCAATCATTGCTTTCCTTGGTCACATTGTATCTAGCAAGGGGATTCAAGTGGATTCACAGAAGATAGAAGCAGTGAAACAATGACCCAGACCTACCTCTGCTATAGATATCAGAAGTTTCTTAGGTCTAGCGGGTTATTACAAAAGGTTCATGGAAGGATTCTCATCTATAGCCTCACCATTGTCTAGGTTAACTTAGAAGATGGTAAAGTTTCAATAGTCAGATGATTGTGAGAAAATCTTTGTAGAATTGAAAACTAGATTGACTACAACTCATGTCTTTGACTCTACCAGAGGGTTCAGATGGTTATGTGATCTATTGTGATGCATACAGAGTTGGCCTAGGTTGTGTGTTGATGCAGCGAGATAAGGTTATAGCTTATGCTTCTAGACAGCTTAAAGGGCATGAGAAGAACTATACAACTCATGACCTCGAGCTTGCAGCAGTGGTGTGTGCACTCAAGATATGGAGAAACTACTTGTATGATGTTCATGTAGATGTGTTCACTGATCATAAGAGCCTTCAGTATGTGTTCACCCAGAAATAGTTGAATCTTTATCAGAGGAGATGACTTGAGTTCCTTAAGGATTATGATATGAGTGTGCATTATCATCCTGGTAAGGCGAATTTAGAAGCAGATGCTCTTAGTAGATTATCTATGGGTAGTGTAGCCCATGTTAGAGGAAGAAAGGAAGGACCTAGTGAAGGATGTTCACAGGCTTGCTCGCTTGGGAGTTCGCCTTATGAGCATATCAAACAATAGTGTAACAGTTCAAAATGGGGCTAAATATTCTTTGGTAGTGGAGGTTAAGTAAAAACAATACGGTGATCAATCTTGCTTGAACTGAAGGGTGCATTCCAAAATCAGAGAATGGAGGTATTCTCCCAAGGGGGAGATGGTGTACTTCGCTACTAGGGTAGATTGTGTGTTCCTGATGTGGGCGAGTTGAGACAACATATTCTTGTATAAGCCCATCACTCCAGATATTCTATTCATTCAGGTGCCACTAAGATGTAATGTGATCTGCAGGAAGTCTATTGGTGGAATGGCATGAAGAGCGATATAGCAGATTTTGTGAGTAAGTGCCCCAACTGCCATCAAGTCAAGGTAGAACATCAGAAACCAGGGGGTATGACTCAAGAGATCGACATTCCTACTTGGAAGTGGAAAGTGATCAATATGGATTTCATCACAGGGTTACCTCGTACTCGCAGACAAGATGACTCCATTTGGTGTGATAGTTGACAGGATGACTAAGTCTTCTTGCTTTTAGGCGGTCAAGACTACAAATTCGGCAGAGAACTATGCCAAAATCTACATGAATGAACTTGTAAGGTTGCATGGGGTTCCTTTGTCTATCATCTCAGATGGAGGTCCTCAGTTTACCCCTCATTTCTAGAAGTCATTTCAGAAGGGTCTTGGTACTCAAGTTAACCTTAGCACAATATTTCATCCGCAGACGGATGGACAGGAAAAGCGTACCATTCATACCCTAGAGGATATGTTGAGAGCTTGTGCGATCAATTTCAAGGGTAGTAGGGATGATCACCTTCCTCTTATTGAGTTCGCCTACAACAATAGCTACCATTTCAGCATTTAGATGGCCCCTTATAAGGCTTTGTATGGGCGTAGATATAGATCTCTTGTTGGTTGGTTTGAAGTAGGTGAAACAGCTTTGATAGGTCCAGATTCAGTCTTTTATGCTATGGAGAAAGTGAAATTCATTAGAGGTAGACTTAAGACAGCCCAAATTTGTCAGAAATCTTATGCAGATGTAAGGAGAAGGGAAGAGTTCCAAGTTGATGATTGGGTTTTTCTGAAAGTTTCACCTATGAAAGAGGTGATGAGATTTGGCAATAAAGGGAAGCTCAGTCCTAGATATGTAGGCCCTTACAAGATCTTGAAAAAGATTGGCACGGTGGCATATGAGTCTGAGTTGCCAGCAGAATTAACAACAGTGCATCCAGTCTTCCACATCTCGCTCTTGAAGAAGTGTGTGGGTGATCCAGCCTCGGTAGTGCCATTATAGAGTGTGGCGGTGAAAGATAGTTTTTCTTATGAGGATGTACCAGTTGAGATTCTTGACCGTCAGGTTAGAAGGTTGAGAAACAAAAAAGTAGCTTCAATCAAGGTTTTGTGGAGGAGTTAGTCCGTAAAGGGAGCTACTTAGGAAGCAGAAACACCCATGACATCCAAGTCTCCTCATCTCTTTCCTTTAGATTCCTCTTGAGGTCATAGTTCCTCTCCAGTTTTTCAGTCATTCATGCGTGAGTTCAGAATTATGGTCCCTCAGTTTGTACTTGCAGTTTCAGCGTATTTGCATGTTCTTGGAACTAAATCAAGTCAGAAACTTGGTCCTCAGTGTTTAGTAGTTGGGATTGCAGCTCTCTCCCTCTATTTCAGCTAGTTTAGTCTTTATTCGAGGACAAATGTTCCCAAGGGGGAGATAATGTAACACCTCATATCCAAAACAGACAAAAAATCAACTATTTAGAAATCTGTAGGTGCAATCGATGGTCACTATCGACGGACCGTAGTCTGATCTACGGCCCGTACTGTGCATCCATCATTTGCCACAGAAACTCTCCCTAAATGCAGCTCAGCAAAATCGACTAAGTCTTGACCCACAAATGGACCAACGGTCCGTAGATCAGACTACGGTCCATTGATAGTGTCCGTGGATTAAGACTCTTATGACCCAGCCTCTGACACGAATGACGAATGACCAGCACGGACCGTCATTTGATCTACGGTCCGTAGGTGTAACGGTTAGGGGAGAAATATTGTTGGGTCAACTTCAAATGATCATAACATTTAGCACAAAATTAATTAGGTTTACCATGACCTACTAAATGATAGATAATTGAATTATCTTTTCATAGCCACCGAGTTTGCTAAAATCCAACCCCAGAGTAAAATGTTATGCACGTTATAGTAAAGGCCTGTCGAACAGGCCCAACCTACGGACCCAAACGACGGACCATCGATTGAACGACGGACCATCGATCCAGGTCATCATTTGGTCCGACAACAATTAACTCAGGAGTATTTTGGTCTTTTTCTACTTTTTTTAAACCCTAAGATACGTCATTTTGACCCTAAATCATCATATTTTAGTCAGTTTAAGCCTAGAAGAAACATAACTAAAACTTACCTAAGTCAAATCATTAAATCAAAACATAGAAAATTGGAAGCAAAGAAGGAGAAAAAGATCAGGTATCCTAGTTCAAGAGCGCAGCAAGGCTCCCTCAGTTCCAGCCCTGAAATCTACATATTTCTCCGTGGATTTCATCACCATGTATGTGATATTTCACTAGTGGGTTTCTTTCACCCATTTGATCCCTAGTTTTCAGTCAGTTCTTGATTCTCTTATCATGATTAAACCTAAGGTTTCTAGAATTACAGCAGATCATCATAAATTAGTTAAATATATGTTCCAAATCAGATTGTAAAGTTATTATTCAGTTTATCACATGAATTTAAGAACCCTAGCTATGTATTTCTTTAGTTCTTGAATTACACATGTTAGGTCAGATATTTCAATTACTGCAGATATGCATGCCTCAGTTATTAATGCATCATTACCAGATTAATTGTTGCACTCCCAGTTTGCATGTTCAGTTTTGAGCTATCCAGTATTTACAGCAATTCAGTCATAATGTCTTAATCACTTTATTCATTGCAAATAACATAATACCGAGTTGCACTAGGGTTCAACGTACCCAATTAGTCCCAGAACTACTAGCCAAGTAGGTTGTAAGTCCCCTCTGTGGGCTTTAGTTTAGTGATCACGTCAGCATGCCTTTATACCTCTTGCAGGGTATATTGGGTCCTCTCGGTGGGGCATATACATCGGACTCCACAATTAGCTCATGTGGTTTTATTATCAGTTATTAGTATCTCCCACAGTTCAGTCAGACTCTCTTTCATTCACCATATTTACAGATCAGTTAGTATTCAGTCTCAGCATGTTATAAATTTGGTCATTGCATCTAGTTAGCTCAGAATTCAATATATATCATGTTTCGATTATTTTACTTGCTTTTGTGCTTGTTCAGTTATATTTTATTTCAGCCTTACTCTATCCTACATGTTCAGTACCTTCAAGTACTGATGCATACGTACGCTACATCTTCTCGTGATGTAGGTTCAGGTTCTCAACATCCAGATCGCGCTTAGATCAATTTCCGATCTCTAGTCTAGCAGATTCAGTGGTGAGTCCTCATTCTCCGAGGACAATAGTCATGAGTTTCTTTTCAGTATTTAGTCCTTTAGTTTTAGTTTTTGCTAGACTTAGCTGGGGCATGTCCCAGCATTTCTGGTCGATTTAGAGGCTATTTGCAGACAAAGTTAGTTTCAGCTTAGTGTTGAGTTAATAACTTCCTTGTATTAAACTCGTCAGTATTTTAAATATCTCAGTTATAGAATATGGATATTCCCCATCTTTTCATTTTAATTATGATTTAGCTTTCGCATTAGTTATTTTCTTTAGTATGCTCATTATCATGCCAGCAGGGTTAGCTTGGGATCACTTGTGGTCCTAGGTCCCGTGTCCGCGTCCCGGGGTAGCTCGGGGCGTGACATCCTACTTGAATTTTTGCATCATCTTTACATCATTGAAGATCATCCACATAGAGACAAATAATGATAATGCTGCCACGTTCTTTCTTCACATATAAAGTGGCTTCACTTTTACTTCTCTGAAAAATATTTTTCAGAAAGTATGTATCAATTTCATTGTACCAGGCTCATGGATCTTGCTTCAGCCTGTAAAGATCTTTTTTTATCCTGTACACCTTCTCTTCTCCACCTTGAACAAAAAATCCTTGAGGTTGATCAAAATAAATCTCTTCATCAAGTTTTCCAATCAGAAATGCAGATTTAACATCAAGTTGAAATATCTTCCATTTCTTTTGTGCAGCAACAACAATTACAGTTCTAGTTGTCTCAAGACGAGCAAATGGAGGGAAAGTTTCATAAAAACCAATACCTAGTTTTTACGTGAAGCCTCTAGCAACCAACCTTGCTTTGTGCTTTTGAATATCTCCTTCCTGATTGAGTTTGATTTTGTAAATCCATTTTAGACTTACAACTTCTCTTTCTATGGGTATAGACACAAGCTCTCAAGTATTATTTTTTTCAATCATCCGAGTTTCTTCTTCCATGGATTTCTTCCAAACATCATGTTTTATTGTTCATAATTTTCTGGCTCAACACCGACAAAGTTACATCTCTGATAAATGTCACTCAACATTTTTGTTCCTCTTGGAGGCGGTTCTTCATCATCTGAATCTGGGATTTCTCCCCCTCGAGATACATTTTCATCTTTCTCATCCTCTTCTTGATTTGAAGATATAATAGCAGTATTCTCTATCTTTTTATCCTCCCAATTTCATATTTTTGTTTATCAAAAATGACATCTCTACTAAGAACAAGTTTGTTAGTTTTGACATCGAGAAGCCTATACCCTTTTGTCACATCACTATAACCAAGAAAGATACATTTTTGACTTTTTTCATCCAATTTTGTTCTTTTCTCAGCAGGTACATGAGCGTGACAAATACACCGAAAATTTTAAAATGACTTACAGAAGGTTTAATTCCACTCCAAGCTTCAACTGGTGTCTTGTCCTTTAGTGCCTTTGTTGAACACCTCTTAAGAATGTGAACTGTTGTATTCACTGCTTCTGCCCAAAAATATTTTGGCAGCCTTTTCTCATTCATCATAGTTCTGGCCATTTCAACAATTGTTCTATTTTCTCTTTCAAACACACCATTTTATTGAGGAGTATACCCTGCTGTAAGTTGCTTCTGAATGCCTTCATTTTTACAATATTCTTCAAATTCTCTACTTGTGTATTCACCTCCTCTATCACTGCGAATGGTTTTGATGCTGCAACCTTTTTGCTTCTCAACAAGGGCTTTAAATTTCTTGAATGTAGCAAATGCTTCTAACTTTTCTTTCAAGAAATAAACCCAAGTCATTTTTGAGAAATCATCAATAAAGATTAGAAAATACCTTTGTCTTTCAAGATATGGAGTCTTCATTGGTCCACAAATGTTGGTATGGATTAGTTCCAAAAGTACACTTGCTCTCCAAGACACCCCTTTTGGAAAAGACTTCCCATGTTGCTTTCTTATTATACAACTTTCACATGGATCCACCTCAGTATGTATCTCAGGAGGGCCTTGCACCATGTCTTTTTGCTTGAGAAGCTTCAAACCATGAAAATTCAAGTGGCAAAATCTTTTGTGCCAAAGCCATGAATCGTCTACAATTTTATTTTTTAATGCATTGTAATGAAATTGCAAAGGGAAGTTTCTTTTTATCATCTTTACTTCAACAATGACTTTATTTGGCTCAATTTTATCATAAATCTTGCAATAATTATCTCTAAACACAAGAGAATAACCATTTTCCATAAGTTGACCAACAGTAAGCAAATTTTCTTCCAAGTCAGGAACATAAAGAACATCATGAATTTGCTTACCGCTTCCTTTCATGTTGATCGAAATGGTACCTTTACCTTTTGCATCAACTAAGGCTCCATTCCCCTTTCTCACTTTAGTATTGATGGTATTATTAATTGAGAGGAAAGCCTTTTCATCTCCAGTCATGTGATTACTACAACCACTATCAACATACCATTCATTGCTTTTTGTTGAAGTCAGATTTAGAAGCAAAGAAAAGGCTTTCTTCCCTTTCTTCCTCCTGTTTTTTCACAAACATTTGCTTGCTCTCGTTTCTTGTGCCAACAATCCTTTTCAATGTGGCCAAAGTTTTTACAAAAGTTACATTGGGGCTTGCCTTTGTGACAACATTTTTCTTCATTGTGGTTAGTCTTTTTGCAAACTTTACAAAAAAGACTAGAGTTTTTCTCACCTTTTTCTTCAACCTTCTTGGAAGGACCATCATAATCCTGCTTCTTTTTTAGCTTATGATTCTTCTTCTATTGATTTTTTGAGAAATTTTGAGAATTCTCATTTGTTTTAGACTGGAAAGTCGTCTCTTTGGGTTGATCTTCACGAAAAAATCTTTGCTTCTCGTGTACACGAAATGATCCAACTATATCTTTTATGGAAAACTTAGAAAGATCTTTCGTCTCCTCAATGATAGCAACAATGTACTCATACTTTTCTGTGACACTAATTAGAATCTTTTTCACAACTTGTTGGTCAGAAATTGTTTCACCATGATTTCTCATTTCATTAACAATATTGATGACTCTTGTGCAATATTCATCAATTTTTTTAGAATCATCTTCAAATTTTGAAACTCTTTTCCAAGAGTTTGAATATTTATAGTACGTACCTTTTCGTCACCATACACCTCCGTTTCCAGAGAATCCCAATCTTCCTTTGCAGTCTCACAAGTAGCAATTTTTGCAAAATATGCTCTTGAGACTCCCATTTGAATTTTGCTCAAGTTTTTTGCATCTTGATGATACTTAGCCTCAAGATTTTTCATCTCTGCTGCTGTAAGATCACCATCGTTGTCTGGCTTTTCAAAGCCATTTGCAACAATAGTCCACAAACCTTCAGCTTTCAAATGTGTTCTCATTCGTATCTTCCAGTATTCAAAATCTGTTCCATAAAAAAATGGAGTAAGAACAGTTGAGGAATCAACACCTTCATTTATTTTGGATGCCATATTTTTTTCTTCACCTAACCCCAGATTAAGAATGGAAACCTGCTCTTGATACCAATTTGTAGGAAATATAGAAGGAGAATACTATCTTTAGAGAATGCTCAAGTTTTATATAGGCTAGTTAAGGCCACTTGAGATGATTACAGTCATCAACTACATCACTATTTATACTACTCAAAATAGAAAACAAAAAGTCTTGCACAAATAACTAAATATATCTATCACAATTTACTAGATACATGTACTACGAAATTCTAAAAGACTTCTTGAAAAACTAAGAGACAATTTCGGAAGACTAAACATTGATGCAATAATTTCAACATTAGCGACCCAGAATTTGGTTTTAAGCAACCAGTTTCGAGTATTTATACCCAGAAATTTCAACTTAGCCCTCATTTTTTCGGATGTGATTTATTGAGCTTGGGAGCTCCGATTTGAGTGACACAAAAACCTGGTTGACCGTTGGGAGTGTGGATACGTGGTGAAGTTATTTGGAGCTACTCCGTTTGAGGTGAATTTTGTGATTGAGCTACTGCCCCATCTTTCTTTGTTGCTTCCCTTATTGATTTTTTTGCATATGTTGATATGGGCTGTTTATTATGTCTCGGATTGTGTTCATCTTTGGAACACAAGTTCGAGGTGTAGTTTAGGACCTCTTGTTGGAGTCAATATTTGAAATTATGGCACCGGTCCCATGATTCCAATTTGACTTTAAAAATTGATTTGTCTCTATTTTGGGTAAGTTTGGTATCTAAATGAACGTATTGACGTAGTGATCCTATTTTGGATAGTGTGGCAGCATTCAGAGGCCGTTGGGAAGGGAAAAGCTCCGACCTTGTGATTTGGAGCGTGTGCGTTATGAACCAAGCTGACTCTGTAAGGGCCTATGGGTTATTAGAGTCTTTTATTTGGAATCCAGGCCCAATAAGAATTTGTTAAAAAGGACTAGAAGTTAGAACAACGGTTTGACACTTATGTTGAAGCTTTGACTATCAGTTATCTCTCATCTTTCTCTGTTCTAGTATCTCATCCCCTTCTAGTTATCTTTTTTTATGTTATCTCTCATTAGTTAGTGCGTTCTTAATTTGTTGTGCGTATTATAGTTGTAACTTATATTCAACCATAAATACATATATAATAATAGTGTTTATATTGGAATCGACTTTGTTTCATTGGTATTTTCATCCAGAGGTCTTCGATGGAGGATCAAATATATCGAACAATAGAAGATCCAATCAAGGTCGTGAAGGATACTTGGTCGAAGGATCTCGTTAAAATTCGTTCAATGTTACGCGAGTTGGTTGAAACCTTCCTACAAGTAAATTTGAAACGGTGGAATACCAACGATTTTGTGGCGAGAATCCAGAGTTATGGATTTCTCAGGCAGAGCACTACTATAATTTCTATAAAACTGAGGAAGATCAGAAGCTTAATGTGGCTTCGTTCTATTTTGATGGTGAGGCTTTGGAATGGTATCTATGGTTATTTCGAAACAAACAACTCGCTGGTTGGGACCATTTTGTGCACAAATTGATGATTTGTTTTCACTCCCGTAATAGAGACACGTCTCGCGGGTTCGTACCCGTTCCCATGAACAAGAATGATAAGGCAGTGGATTATTATCAAGAGGCTATTTCGTGGGGTAATATTACTAACTCATCCTCACCTCAGTCTTATGATCAATACAATCTCTTTGCTGAAAATTTTGAGGTAGACCACATGTTGGATAAAATTCCCGAGAAGGGTAACGATGTAGATTCGTCGGACATTATCTCTGTTGAAAATAATAGGGACACTTCTGAAGAAATGCACAATAGGCCATCACTAATAATTTCTTTGGTGCTTAGTGTGTACGAGCAAATGGTGACAGATCCAGATTTGTCTAATAACACTACTAATGATGAAGCAATTTTATTTCCAAACAAAGTTCTCTCTAAACTGCCTCAGTATGGTCATGATCAATCAAGTTGAGAAGGTGGAGAACATGTCTGTACCACTAGTCTGTCATTATGTGCTTTCGGTGTGCACAATGATAATTCCATGAACACTTCCTTCCTGGGCGAAGTTGTTGATGATGCTAAGCTCGGGAAAGCAATCACTGCAGTGAAGAATTGGAAGATGATAGTTGTTGGATGAGAGTACAATGATTGTGAGCTCCCTGATGACTTGGGACTGTTTTCAATGGACGAGGTAAATGTTAAACATCTCAGAATTAATACAACAAAAATGTTCGACGACAGTCTTCGGTGGTCTTGTACCATTGGTTGTGGCCACAAGGTTGCAAGATCATTAATTGGAGATCCCAATTTTAGTTGGACTACTATTTTTAAGGATTTTTTTAAGGACATAGACGAAGAAGTGGATAAAGCATTTCCCTCCTTCACTAATATTTATTTGCTTGTAGATGATATTTCCTCAATTGATTTTACCATTGTCTGGAATGCTCGAATTGCACTATTGGAGGCAGGAATGGTTGTGCAGCTAGTGCGAAATGGGAATAACATGGATGAATACATCAGTGGCTGTTTTGTGAGGCTCTTCCTACATTTTGTTGTGGCATAAACATGGATGTTGTTTATATGATTCATCTATGGGCAACTGGTGTGATTGATAGTGGTTACGCCGTTCACTGGACGAGAATCTCCCAGATTGCTGGAGTAGCTAAGAGGATGATACATCTATTTCTGTGGCAGCTGAAAGTTAGAAGTTTACTCGTCTTATGTCACAGGATCGGCCAAAGGTGGTGCCAACTTTTTGTCCAATTGATTTTTATATCCAAAGAACTTCAGTGGTAGGTCGCCTAATTAGGAACAACTTCTTTTCTTTAACTGATGAAGAGGGATTACATCCATCTTAATTTTGTTCTCGGTTTCATTTCTACCATTGTTCATGGTGTTATGAAGCACTTAAATCAGTTGAACCAAGGGTTGCCTTTGATACTGGTGAAATTTTGCACAAATCCATCTTTCCAGGCATTATCCTACTAATATCAACCTAGAGGACTATGTTGCAGAGACATTTGCCATTTTAGAGGTGGTATGGTTCTAGTTAAAGTTGGACAAGATGTGCAAGAGGCAATGAAAGTAATGCAAATTTCCTTAATACTCTCCAAAGACAACACAAAGCTGCACTTCGCATCAGACCATCTATATCATTTTCTTTGGCCAAATTTATTATTTGATGGAGGAGTGTTGTTTCACTTTACACTCACGACATTGCAGTGTGTGGAAATTGTGACATCAGATAATTGAGAGAGTTTTTGGATGAATTTCATGACTTGAACCTTGAGCACAAGGTTCTTTTTGAGAGCGGGAGTGTTGTCGTGAACCAAGATGACTCTGTAGTTAAGGGCCTATGGGCTATTAGAGTCTTTTATTTGGAATCCAGGTCCATAAGCATTTGTTAAAAAGGACTAGAAGTTAGAAGAACGGTTAGACAATTATGTTGAAGCTTTGGCTGTCAATTATCTCTTGTCTCCTTTTCTCTTTTCTAGTATCTCATCCCCTTCTAGTTATCTTCTTCTATTTTAATCTCTCCTTAGTTTGTGTGTTCTTACTTTGTTGTGTATATTATAGTTGTAACTTATATTCAACCATAAATATATATAATAATAGTGCTTGCGTTGGAATTGAGTTTGTTTCAGCGTGCGATCGGCCTATAGGTAGGCTACGACTTCGTTATTGATTAGATTAAGCATGAATGTGTGAATTTATGATGATGAGGGTAAATTGGGGGCGGGTACGTAGTTATTCCTTCTTTTCTTGCTAGAGGTCGTGGTTTAGGGTTGATTACTACTGTTTTGAGGGTAGAACCATGCTGGTGGAGTGTTGTATGTGAGTTGTCGCATTCTATGTGATTTACTTGTTTCATTACGTGCTTTTTGGAGCATTTTTTGTACTTAGTCTAGGATAGACTAGTGTTGCCTTAGACCCATGCACCTTGTAACTATTGTATGTCTCTGACATTGTTTCGGATGGACTAGGTCCTTGTAGATTGGAATATCAAACTTGGCTCTGACAGAATGAACCTTAGTTTAGGCGTTTGCGCAGCTTGTTTGCCCTTTCTGTCTCCTCTCTCTATTTCTATGACTTCGATGCGTTACAAGAGATTGTGTGTTTCTTGGGATTGGAATGCTTCCGGCTTGGAGCCTTTTATGATATTGTTGAGCCAGACACACACCTTCACGTGTCGCTGCGTGATAAATAAAAGAATTGAATGAGCGGTGCGTGACAGCCACTCACTTCATAACCAGATGCCGGAGAAGACTGGTTTGGCCGGAACATATACTCTGACTCCTTCTATAGTGATGATAACTGGCCACTTTAAATTGGTGGATAGAAATCCAAACTCGTTCCTTAACATAGACAAAATGACAAGAGTCTATAGGCTCTGATACCATGTAATTGAATGGAAGATCTTGTCTTATTCGAGTAGGTTAAAACTGAATAAATACAATACATGTGGTGCTAAGGAAAGAAATTAAGAGTGGTTCCTATAGATCTATAGTGATTCCTATAAATTTCTTGCCTATCTATAGCTACGTATATTACTAAGATTAAGTCTATATACATTCTATAACAATTCCATAGTAATGGGATTGACCCTCTAACCAACAAAATGGAAAAAAAATTAATGAAATAACATAATATCTCAACAAAAAGTGAAAAAATGAATAGATGTGCTCAAATCTATTGCATACACTATTAAGCATTCTAATATGTGATGTTTCAGAAAATCTCAAGCATTTCATTTAAGATTATGAATTTCCCAATGTTCCCTTCCTCTGCTAGCGAAAAGATTCACTTTTCCATATTGTTGGGCTACTCCAGAAAATCAGCAGTCTAGCCCAGTTGCTTCCCTTCCAGTCGCTTCCTAAAATTCTGGATCCTGCTCGCCTTGGCTGCTACTGTTCTGTGTCTAATTCGTACCAAAACATATACCTATATTGGTGGTGGGATGGGGTACTTGATCTCGTTATATGGTCTTTGGAAATTCTCACCTCCGAGCTATATTTTGGGTTGAGTTAGGCCCCAAGTTCCATTTTCAAATCATGGTATTAATGTGATATATTATCTACTGCTTCATAGTTTGAGTGCTACTTCATTCGAGGATTCAATCTTTTCCTGTAGGATGTAACTAATGAAAGTTCTAGCAAATGGAAGATATGTTATTGTCAGGGAGAAGATTCATTTGTATTGCCCTTTGACATACCAAAATGTACATTGCATCTGAGAGGTCATATACTGAGAATTGAACTGTTCTTTTATCAGTAAGCTCACGAGAAAACTTTGGTATGTCTTCTTCTTCTTCTTTTTAGAGGGTACACACACACAACTTACACAAAGAGAAAGTTATACAAGTTACAAGAGTTATAGTTTAAACATTCTATCACAGCAATATCAATTCAACAATAAACTCTAATGTGACAGAATTTTAAGTATCCCCCTCAGTTATCTACATATGTATAAAAGGATATTTCATGAGCAACAAGATTGTTGGTGTAGAAAAAAGTCATAATCATACTTCGAACAAGTGTACCTGAACAAATGATACTGTATATCCTTTCAACTAGATAATTTGCTCGCCTTCCACAAAATTTACAACAAATCAATCAGAATCAGCCCCTCTTCTCCACATTCGAGTGCCTACATTAACGAGCCAACTGCAGTAAGCAAGATAATAGCTAAGACTAATTCTTGTATTTAACTGAATTATAAGGATAATGCCTTGGACAACAGGAAGCAAGAAGGGATCAAGCTGCAAATGCAAGGCATAACAAATGAGTCAAAACTCTAATTGGAGAATAAAATTAACGCAAAACACACAGATACCTGACCTTGTTATCCATTAGTTGTTCCAAACGAATCAAGGGTCCGCCTGCATAAAATGAATTAAAGCAATATTTGAGTCACGGTAGTTAGTCAACCAACTAAGATATATCAGGAAGCAAGAAAGCTACTGCATGTACTAGATGAATATAAGCAATCAGAGCTATGGTATCACAGAAGTAGGACGTGTACGTCTGAATCTCCAAAGAGGATTCATCACCCAAATCATGGAGTCGCTGTGAACTGCAGTGTGAACAACAAATTTCTTATTTGAAGCCAGTGGCGGAGTCAGGATTTTTAATAAGGGGGTTCAAACTCTGTAGAAATAGAAACACGAACTAGTCTAAGGGGGTTCGACATCTGCTATATATATAGAGAGAGATATATAAATTATTTTTACCATGTATGAATAATATAATTTTCCGCCGAAGGGGTTTGGTGTCTCCACCCCTCTTTTAAGCACTGCACCGTGATATCTTAGTAATCAGATGAAAGATAATCATAAATATGAATGTGTCAAGTAAATTCCATGTGGGCTACAGAAGGTAACACTTCAAAATTGAAAGTAATGATACTTTATATTTAAAAAGTTCTTGTAACTCATAAAATTCACCTCTAAAAATGGTATCCTAAATAGATCCATACTGAAAGAGAATGAAAACAGAGCAAAACAAAATTGACATTGACAACATATAAGCATTCAGAAGGTTGAAAAGACAATTCACCTCAATTTATATTGGCAGCATAAGAGAAGTACAGACTAGGAGCCCTCTCTACGACATTAAGCAGTGTCGAAAACTGAGCTTCCATGTTTTTACTTCTAAAAGCCAAAGCAACATCATAGGAACAGAAACAGAAGACACCAGTATGAGATTAAAAAGAAAAAGGGTAGGAAATTGGGACCTACCTTTTCAGCGATAGAGTTTTTGAGAGACTGATCGCAAGGATGAAATTCCATCCATGGAACTTTAAAGATAGGGTGCCTGAAGTGTAACACCCCGAAAATATCTAAGCTAAGGCCCAAACTACCCTTTGTTTGCTTGTAGGGTCGTATCGGGTAATTTTTAAAATGTTCTTAGGTGTTAAAGGTCAATTCTTTAGTGTGACAAAGGATTTGGATATGAATTAAAGTCACAAGAATCTCCTAGCACAAGGTTGGTTTGAAGGTTTCATTACCGATTAAGTTTTGACATAAGATTCCACTTAGGTAAACTTCTAACGGTCATACCTCTCAGTAAATAATGAATGAGGTGTCCCACAACCTATCAAATTGAAGTTCTATAAGTCCTTTTTCCAGTGCCACCAAGTTTTCCTCATTTCGAGTTAGGGTGAAAAGTTATGATCATTTTACCAGAGATTGCCACATAAAGTTTCCTGAGTCAGTTCCTACGAATTTCTTCTACAAGCCGTAGTGATTTATATGACCCGGACTGTCAACTCGTAGAAAACTTCACAGAAGTCAAATTTTGGGGTCTCATTCCTACAAATCCATCTACAAGTCGTAGTTTTAACCCGTAGAACGAACTTTTTGTTAGCATGATAAAAATCTAAATAATTGTATATATTAATGTAATTAGATAGTGATATAAATTAGCATGATCATATAGATTTGTTGTAGAATCAAAGGAATAAATATTGTGATAGGATAGCGGTTTGGAGGGATTGAATAGCAGATTTGTAGAGATAGAATAGCTGATCTTTAGGGATAGAAATGACGGATCTTTAGGGATGTGTAATCTTTATTCTCTCTATATAATGGAAAGACTCTCACTTTGAGAGACATTCAGCAGAAAACTGACATGGTATTACAGCCTTCTCTTGGCTGTCTTGTTTCATAGAGTCTCTGTGGTTCCTTCTAATTTTTTTTGAACATCTTGGTTTTTTTGTTGATTGTTTGTCAACAATCAGTCCTACCACCTAGGACTTTTGCTGTTGGTCATTCTAGTTGCTTTCGTGAGTCTTTGTAGTTTTCATAGCTACTCAAAAGCATGAATTCACATCACTTTGAATCCTTCAGTGTTCGTTTCACTGGAAAAAAATATTCTTCTAGGGAGTTTCAGTTCTAGTTATTTGTCACCGGCAAAGAATTGTGGGGCTATATAGATGGAAGCGATCCTGCTCCTACTGATACAACAAAGCTACGTGAATGGAAGATTAAAGATTCTCGGGTGATGACATGGATTCTAGGGTCAAGTGACCCTCTTATTGTTCTTAATCTCAGGCCATATAAGACAGCCAAGGCCATGTGGGATTACTTACAAAAGGTATACAACCAAGATAATAGCGCAATACGCTTTCAGCTAGAGTATGAAATTGCTAATTACTCTCAAGAAGGTCTTTCTATTCAGGAATATTTTTCTGGATTTCAGAACTTATGGGCTGAATTTACGGATATTGTCTATGCCAAAATACCTACTGAATCTGTATCAGTGATTCAGGGAGTTCATGAGCAAAGCAAGTGAGACCAATTTTTGATGAAATTACGCTCTGACTTTGAGAGTGTTCACTCTAACTTGATGAATCGTGACCCATCTCCCTCTTTGGATGTTTGATTTAGGGAATTACTTCGGGAAGAGCAACGTCTTGTCACACAAAATGCTTTCAAGAATGAAAATGATGTCACTGTTGCATTTGCTGCTCAAGGTAAAGGAAAGGGCAGGGATATGAGTAGAACTCAATGCTACAGTTGCAAGGAATATGGGTATATTGCTAGCAATTGTAGCAAGAAGTTCTGTAATTATTGTAAACAACAAGGACACATTATCAAAGAGTGTCTCACGCGCCCTCAAAATCATAGGGTCAACGCTGTTTAAGCTGGGATAAATGGTTCCACTATTGATAACTCATCTTCAGGACAAGTTCTTACTCCTGAAATGGTTCAAAAAATGATCGTGTCAGCCTTTTCAGCATTGGGATTACAAGGTAATGATGTTACATCTAATTTTTGGATTGTTGATTCAGGTGCTTCCAATCATATGACCAACTCAACGAGCATCCTAAAAAATGTTCGTAAGTATCAAGGTCCATCACAAATACAGATTGCCAATGGTAGTAATTTACCCATTACCAAGGTTGGGGATATTACTCCAACTTTCTAGAATTTGTTTGTTTCACCAAAGCTCTCAACTAGTCTTATTTCAGTTGGACAATTGGTAGATAACAATTGTGATGTGAATTTTTCTCGTAATGGTTATCTTGTGCAGGATCAGGTGTCGGGGACGATAATTGCGAAGGGGCCTAAAGTTGGACGATTGTTTCCCATACACTTTTCCATTCCTCCTGTTCTATCTTTTGCTTGTACTTCTACTTCTAGTAAGACTGAGATTTGGCATAAGCGTCTAGGACATCCAAATTCTGTTGTGTTGTCTCATTTATCAAATTCTGGTTTATTGGGAAATAAAAATCAATTTTCAGTTGCTTCCGTTGATTGTTCTACTTGTAAATTAGGCAAAAGTAAAACTCTTCCTTTTCCTAATTTTGGTAGTCGTGCTACTAAGTGTTTTGATGTCATTCATAGTGATGTTTGGGGCATTTCACCAATTATTTCTCATGCTCATTTCAAATACTTTGTGACATTCATAGATGATTATAGTCGGGTTACGTGGGTGTATTTTCTTCGATCCAAATCTGAGGTATTTTCCATGTTCAAGACATTTTTGGCTTACATTGAGACTCAATTTTCTACGTGCATCAAATTATTAAGATCTGATTCTGGTGGAGAATATATGTCTTATGAATTCAAAAAATTCTTACTTGACAAAGGAATTGTCTCACAACGCTCTTTCCCATATACACCACAATAAAATGGAGTTACTGAACGTAAAAATAGCCATCTTTTAGATGTCACTCGTACTTTGTTGATTGAGTCCTCTGTACCATCTAAATATTGGGTGAAAGCTTTGTCTACTATTGTCTATTTAATTAATAGATTGCCATCTAAAGTGCTAAATCTTGAGTCTCCATATTTTCATCTTTATCACCAAAATCCTAACTATAGTGAGTTTCATACATTTGGCTGTGTTTGTTTTGTGCATTTGCCTCCTTCGCAGCGCAATAAACTTTCTTTACAATCTACTGAATGTGCTTTTATGGGTTATAGTACTTCACAAAAAGGTTTTATTTGCTATGATCCATGTTCTCACAAATTTCGTATTTCTAGAAATGTTGTTTTCTTTGAGAATCAGTATTTCTTTCCTATGATTGTCGATTCATCTTCTGATTCTCCTGTTCTTCCTACTTTTGAAGATTTATCATCTTCTTTTAAGAGGTTCAAATCTGGATTTGTGTATGAACGACGTCGGCCAACTTTATCCTATCCCGACACTGATTCGCCGCCTGAAACTGTACTATAACTAGAATCTGAGAATTCTTCAAGATCTGGTCCGCTTGAGCCTACTAGGCGCTCTACCAGAGTATCGCGTACTCCCAATTGGTATGGATTTTCCTCTATTTTATCTAACATTTCTGTTCCAACTTGTTACTCACAAGCTTCCAAGCATGACTGTTGGCAGAAAGCAATGGAGGAAGAACTTTTGGCTCTTAAAGAAAATGACATATGGGACATTGTTTCATGTCCTTCAAATGTTCGCCCTATTGGATGTAAATGGGTTTATTCAGTCAAACTTCATTCTGATGGAACTCTTGATCGATACAAAGCTCGATTGGTTGTTCTTGGTAACAGACAAGAGTATGGGGTGAACTATGAGGAGACTTTTGCACCCGTAGCAAAAATGACTACGGTGCGAACTATTATTGCCATTGCTGCTTCACAAAACTGGTCTCTTTATCAAATGGATGTCAAAAATGCTTTTCTCCATGATCTCAAAGAAGATATTTATATGAAACCTCCACCTGGTTTGTTCTTATCGCCTACATCAGATGTATGCAAGTTGAAGCGGTCTTTGTATGGATTAAAACAAGCTCCAAGAGCTTGGTTTGATAAGTTCCGATCTACTTTGCTACAATTTTCTTTTGAGCAGAGCAAATATGACTCATCTTTGTTTCTTCGAAAAACATCTGCAGGTTGTGTTCTTCTTTTGGTGTATGTAGATGACATTATTATCACAGGAACCGATTCTTCACTAATCACTAGCCTCCAACAACAACTTAAAGATTCTTTTCATATGAAAGATCTTGGTACTCTTATATATTTTTGGGGTTTGGAAGTTCATAATGTTGCTTCAGGTGTGTTTCTAAACCAACACAAATATGCTCAGGATCTGATTTCTTTGGCTGGTCTTCAAGATTCCTCCTCCGTAGATACTTCATTGGAATTGAATGTGAAGTATCGTCGTGAGGAAGGCGATATTCTTCCTGATCCAACTATGATTCGACAATTAGTTGGGAGTCTAAATTACCTTACTATTACTCGGCCTGATATCTCTTTTGCAGTTCAACAAGTTAGTCAGTTTATGCAAGCTCCCCGTCATCTCCACTTGGTGGTTGTTCGTCGCATCATTCGGTATCTTCTAGGAACATCTACTCGTGGATTGTTCTTTCCAAGTGGTTCTCCTATTCGTCTTAATGTTTTTAGTGATTCTGACTGGGCGGGATGTCCTGATACTCGTCATTCAGTCACTGGTTGGTGCATGTTTCTTGGAGAGTCATTGATATCTTGGAAGAGTAAAAAGCAAGATCGTGTGTCAAAATCTTCAACAGAGGCTGAATATCGATCCATGTCTACTGCTTGCTCTGAGGTTGTATTGCTTCGTGGATTACTTGCTGAGATTGGATTTCCTCAATCTCATCCTACTCCTCTCCATACTGATAATACAAGTGCTATTCAGATTGCTACTAATCCAGTTTTTCATGAGAGGACCAAACACATCGAAGTAGATTGTCATTATATACGAGAAGCTGTAGATAAAGGAGTCATTACTCTTCCACATGTATCCAGTGATCTTCAAATAGCTGATGCATTTACAAAATCTATGGCACGACAACGCCATCAGTTTCTAGTAGGCAAATTGATGCTTCTTGATCCACCGGCATCAATTTGAGGGGGGATGTTAGCATGATAAAAATCTAAATAATTGTATATATTAATGTAATTAGATAGTGATATAAATTAGCATGATCATATAGATTTGTTGTAGAATCAAAGGAATAAATATTGTGATAGGATAGCGGATTTGGAGGGATTGAATAGCAGATTTGTAGAGATAGAATAGCTGATCTTTAGGGATAGAAATGACGGATCTTTAGGGATGTGTAATCTTTATTCTCTCTATATAATGGAAAGACTCTCACTTTGAGAGACATTCAGCAGAAAACTGACACTTTTGAGCCTTAAAATTCAATATGAATTCTACATATTGGATCTACGGTTCGTAGAAACTTCTACGGGTCGTAGTTTAGACCCGTAGAATGAAATTTTGAGCCTTAAAATTTAGTATGAATTCCACAAATGGGATCTACGATCTGTAGAACAAATCACGAACCGTAGATGGCCCCATGGAAGGTTTTCCTCAGCTTTTCAAGAAGGGTACTTCAGATTTTTCCCACTCATTCTAAGCCTAAAAACCGACTTTTTACTCAAAGTTAAGAGTTAAAACAGTGTTAGTCAATCTTTTACGTTCATTAACACTCCAAGTCATTAGAGCAAGATTCCTCGAGGAGAAAAGCTAGGATTTCGAGCATTCCTCATGTTTTCACCGATTTTCCCAAGAATTTTGTTCTTCCAGGTAAGAAAGGTTACTCATAGTGATGGACTGGATTCCTCCTCACTCCGTACATCTATTTTTTATTAGTAAAGAATAATTTATGGTTACATCCTTAGTTTTGATAACTTTTGAGATGAATTTAATTCGTTGTTGACTTCTGAATTATTTTTCCTGATTATTGAGTTGCTATAAATTGAAATGATATTTTTGAGTTTAATATTCATGTCTATTTTTCTGAATCCTATTGTTGAGTTATTATTGACTAAGTATTGAGAATCCTTTTAAGTAAATGTTCTTGTCTTGAACTGATTTTCTGAGAAAGAAAAGATGAGTTTTGAGGAAATGTCTTAAACATGATTAATTGAGTAAACGTACAAGGGAGCTAAGTATTCCCAAAGGTATCATTTTTTAAATTGAGAAAATAGATTATTTTTTTATTTCTATGTGAGTTCAAGGATATTTTAGAGTAGTTACCTCTTTAAAAAGCGAGAATATTTTTAGCAGTTACCTCAAATTGAGAAAGAGTATAATTTATACATTTGAGCATGAGTATATATTTATTGGGAGTAGTATTGAACACTGATATTGAGATGAGTTCAGAAAACACACATTCCTCATCAAACATGTAGTCAACATGGGTAAGGATCGTACTTTTTAGATAACTCCTTATTGCTTTCGAGCAGAGATTTAGTGGATCCACTTAGTTGAGATGTTCTATATCTCGTTAAGGTATATGACAATTCTGACAGTGTGGATGAGACGTTGTATCATCACATTGCTCATAGTGATGGTTGTCGGATAGAGAATCTCCTAATTAAAGTTAAAAGTCTATTTTTATCATATCACTTAATATGTTGAGTTCAGAGATGAGTAAGTAGTTGTAAGTTTTGTAACGTCCCACAACTTTTAAGTGAAGATTCAAACCATCCTCTATATGTGTATAGGCTCAAACTAGATGATCTTTATGTTGTACTTATGTTTTAAAGTCCTTTACTATGTGCAGTAAGTGTATCGGATGTAGTGTAGAGTTGTAAGGTACCTCAAGCACCAAGCAAAGTTCAAAGTATTTCGATCAGCTATATTTTAACATGAGTTCATACAAGGATAAACTTCAAATGACCATATATCTCGGAATAATAAGAGTTAAGGTAACTCGTGATCTATCAAACTAAAGGTGTACGAGTATTCTTTCCAACGCCGCGTAACCTCTCATGAATCCGACTCTTGAGTAAAACGTTATCTGCATTTTACTGAAGGGACATCAAGTTGGTTGTGCGTTCCACGCGCCTTGTAGCCTAGGTGCACCGTTCCATGCCATTTTTCCAGCAGAGTTTTAATTTTGAAGTGGATGTGCACTCCGTGTAGCCCGTAGAGCACCGCGCCAAGCCAATTTTCTAGGGTCTGGATTTTAAGACCTTATTTATTTAGTTAAGTTGGTGGTCATTATAAAATTTATCTTAGACGATCTGAGGTTTATTTAGTCTCAAATTCTCACCTCTACTTCATCTCTGTAACGACCCGTTAGATCATTTTGAGTACTAAACTATTTTGACCCTTTTTGAAAATCTTAAATGAGAACCTTGAACTATTCGTACAAGTGAGGTTATTTAAATAGTGGATATTTATTAATAAATAATTGATAGTTAATGGGTCAAGTCCATAATTAATTTAATACTCTTATTATATTGCCCTAAATAATTAAAACAATTTGAGATGAGGACTTACCTGTGGAGGAGGAAAGCGGCCGTGCGTCTTAATCTGGTAAATTTTCACAAGTTCAAAGTTTACCTTTAAATTAGTAAATAGGTAACATATATTATGATATATATTGTTGGCATGGAAGCTTAAATGGTCTTATGTGTTACTTTACGTTGAATTTAGGATAAAGGGTGGGGAACATGATGATGGCTTAATGATTAATGGAAAAAAATTTACTAATGGTCTTATGTGTTACTTTAAGTTGAATTGGATTTGGATAAGGTTGATTATATTTTCAATTTACTTTTTGCATCTCTGTAAATAATTTAATAAATTAGTGGAGTTGATTCTATGTTCAAGATTGAGAATGATATTTTCTCCTTAAATATTAATGTGTGGTACACATACCTAAGTATTAAATGCATATGGGTTAATGCAAATAAAAATATATTAGTGCAAAGAAGTAATCTTTGTAAGTGAATTTGATTCACTGGTTGTTTATGTTTTGGAACAAAAAGTTAGAAAAATAATGTTTTGGCCAGGGTAGTAATTGACTAAGGGAGATAAGATCATTGTCAATCTTGAATCCCTATACGTGAAAATTAGGAACTTTATTAATTTTGAAACCATTATTCAATATACAACAATGTCATAGTTAACTGCAACATGGCTCCGATCGTTACTTAATTATATTGATCATATTATGAACTAAGTTTTGATATGTTGAGATAGATAATTAAATATTAGGTGTATTATACAATATGAATATAATTATATTAAGTTATTTGGAGGAACATAGACTTAACCTTAGGCTTGAAATTTGAGACTTAGGGACTTAATAATTAGTTGGTATTACAGTTTAGAAATTTGACTATCGATTTGGGGTGAGTTGTTGGGTCTAGGCTAGACATATAGTAATATGGGTGTCAATGGACTCTTAACATACATATATTGTATATTTGATAGATGGAAATGTTCGGAAGCATGAGGAGAGGGAAAGCTTTCGAAAATTAGCTTGCTCGACTTCAATTACACGGTGGAGGTAGGTTATGGTTTATGCTATTTGATAGTAAACTCTTAATAGTGATTGATATGTATCGAATGATATTGTGAATTTTTCTATGTACTTGATTGTGTGGTTGTGTGGCTTGGTTGTGTGTTTTGTGATTGGTCTGAAATTCTGAGACCGTGGAATTTATATTCTTGAACCCTCTTTATCGAAGTGATGCCTTGAATAAAGAAGGCTTGATCAAATATTATCAATGAATTGAAAGTAGTGATAATAAATGATAAATTAACAATATAATTGGATCGGAGTGTCACGTTCTGAGACAGTATAATTTGATCAAAATGTCACGTTCTGACACGGTATAATTGGATCGGAGTGTCACGTTCCGACATGGCATAATTGGGTCGGAGTGTCACGTTCCGACACGGCATAATTGGATCGGAGTGTCATATAACGACACAGTATAATTGGATCGAAGTGTCAGGTTCCGACACGGTAACATTAAAGGAAAAAGATATGGAATTAACGAAATGTACTCAATCTCAAAGAACTCAATTCCCCAAATGGTTTAGTTGAAGGCATAAGTCCTCATGGATAATCTTGATATTATTGACTTATTACATACTTACTTTAGTGTTGTTGACAATTGTTCATGTTGTTTGTTGCTTATCACCTGTTAAGTACTATAGTTGAGTTCATACTATTATTCATTGTATATTAATTTCTATTTTGGGTTAGTCGATGATACCTACTCAGTACATGTTGCCCCGTAGTGAGCCCTACTTGTGTTTTTCTTTGTTTTCCTTCTATGGAGTGCAGCGAGTGTACCAATGACTTCGAGTTTCCCTCAGCTCTAGCCACTCTCCAGCTTATCAGGTTCCAAGGTGAGCTATTCATTCAAGCTCGTGTTGGATTCTCTCGGTCATGACATGATGTCCTATGTTTTCGGACACGTACCATTTTTATCCTTTTATTTTGGTGTATTCGATATTCTTAAACTTAGTATATGGAGATTAGATGTCCTTGATGTGATGACTTTCAGATTTTGGGAAATGATACTTTAATAAGTTTTGAAGATTCCGCGTTATTTTTGTTATTCGTAGTTGAATTATTGGCATATATATTGGGTTTTGGATTCCTTGGGTCGCCCATTTAGGAGGTTAAGTGTGGGTGCCACTCACGACTCGATTTGGATCGTGACAATCTCCAACACCAAGGTATGCTCCTCTCATATATCTAAATTATTTCTAAACAATCTCAATCTCTAATCACGAATTCTTATAAAGATTCTATCATCAAATCTTTCTCCCGTATCTTGTAAACAACAAGAATTCATCCTAAAGTTCAAGAAGAAACTTTAAATTTGAGTTTTCTCTTCAAAGTAAGAGTTTCAATTAGAGTGATTGAAGGTATGTAAGGCTACTCATAGCGATGGACTATGATCATCCTCACGCCTACATCTAAAATTCAGTTAGTAAGAGTTAAATTTAGGGGTTTTACCCATGTTTTCATGAACTTTGAATTGACCTTCATTCCTTGTTGTGTAATTTTGATTCTTATATAGTACTTCATGTATTTTGGTTCTTGAATTGTTGTTCATGCTTATTTTATCACACGAAACTCTATTTAGTTAAAAATTGTTGAAATGTTTTGCATAATTAGTTTCACGCATTGACTTCTTAATTAAAGTAAGCTCAAGTATTTTAAGTTACTAGTTTCAGGCATGTGCGTTGCACGTGTGCCGCAGGCTAAGTTGCATGAAGTTGTTGTAACGATGTGTTTGTATGACCTCTTTGATTTTAAAGACGAAGAAATCACAAATATTATGAAAGAAAAATAATTATATGTTAAATGTGTGCACATTTTGATTTAGTAATTTACTGATAGAATAGAAATAGATCAACAAAAAAATAATTACAAATTACAATAATTAATTAAGAAAAATATATAGAAAACATTCACGTATATAAGAGAATATTACGCAAGATAGAAGACATACTCATATTGAAGCTATCTCAAAATTTCTTTTCTACAAAATCAACAGTCTGTCTTTTATAATGGAAGATATATACTTTTTTTCTTGTAAACATGGGTCTTAACTTAACTAAGAGAAAAGTAATTAATTTAATTGGACAATTTGAACATATTTCACCAGTAGCTAGAGGCTTTTAGTAGATGAATATGGTCAATATATTGAATTAAGTGTATTAAGTTATTAGTAACCCTTCAATTTCTTCAATTTCATACAAATTTATAGGATTATTTTAGTAATCCAACCTTTAACTTTGTTGCTTCACACTTTTAATAGAATTAATAATTCTATTTTTTACTATAAAGTTTGTAAAATAAAATAGTAAATCAGTAAAAAGTACTTTAAAAGTTATACAACTTATATTAGTGGTTACCAAAGCAAGAACAATTATCAACCATGCAAAACTTAAATTATAAAATTCGAAGTCTTATTATGTACAATGGTTTTTTATTTGTAGTTATTTATTTATCAAATAGGAATTAAATCGAAAAAAGAAAATAGAGATATTTTAATGGTAAATAAAAGAACACCTCTAAAGAAATCAACAAAAATATTATAAGATGAAGCTAAAAGTAACAATGTGAAAGAAAAAAATAGAAGAATATGTAGAGAGATAAGAGATGACATCTTTCTTTATTCTCTTCCAATTATTCAAAATCTCTTCCGATAGGATATAATTGAGGGACTCAAAGGATTGTCATGAATATATCATTAACCCATTTCATGGATGAAAGGTGAAAGTAATAAATATATTATTAATGAACTTCAACAAACGTATAACATCTTCATTTCTAATATAATAACACAAAATAAAAATTTCACTTGAACACATAGAAGAGAAATCTTAGCAGATCTTAGTTAATCTACAATAAAATTATCAAACAAATATTAATATACAAGGAATGAAGAGAAGTAGCTATCATCAAAACTAAGACAACATATATCATGGCACAATTTACAGATCGAAAAATCAGTGAAGCACATATTGGTATTTATAGCCAAGATATATAAAAACTCAAAAGTCAAGTTATAAAAAGATCATTAAAATATCATTAAATTTCTTTATTGAAGAAGTGAAGGGACACTTTATATTTTATTCTTTAAAAATGGTTAGATTTCTAAAACTATTAAAATTTATTATAAAATAAAGTATTAAAATTTAATAACAAAGAAATAGAGAGAAAGAGTATTAATATTTTTCTTCCAATCTTTCAATATTTTGGTGCATTTGTATCTACATATTAGATGACTATATATAGAAGTAAGTATACCCATAATCTTTCAAAGTCATGAAAGAGATCTTTAAAGTCATAATTAAATCTCCTAAAGTCATACTTAAAATCCTTTAAAGTAATGAAGTGTAGAATTTAATACATGACATCCACACCACATTATTTACAACAAAATCCAAATTTATAGTTATCTTTAAAGTTAAAACGTATGACTATAAGTATTCAACATATGTACTAATACACGTATAAGAATATGAAGAATCAATTTTGAAATTGTTAAAACATTCATTGTATTGTAGTCAATATGATACTTAGCATTTATTTAAACATATATTTACATTTTCTTTATAAATTATTAAAGGATTATTTTCTTTATTTAAAGATAAAAATGATTAATTAATTATATTAGATGAATTTAACTAAATATTGTATAGCCTTTTAATTTAGTGTAGGGATAAAATAGTAATTCAATTTTTCACTTTGGAGCTTTCCACTTATAATAATATATGATATGATGATTAGTAGAGAAGAATTTTTAAGGGAATACTAATGGTTCCAAATGCACTTTGAGAAAAGTATTGTTAATTCAAGAAGAGAATAAATAGTTTTAAAAGAAGTTTCAGTCAATAAAGTAAAGGTCAGTTTTCCCTAAAGAGGGTCTTTTGAGTACTAGCTCAACACAGATCGATATTAGTATGAGCATTATTGCATGTTTTGAGAGTAGTATTGAGCACTCATTTAGATAGTAGTTAAGACAACTCAAAATCCATGAAATGCACTGCTAGCGTAGATATGATTGTGTTGTTGATTGGGGATACTTGTCACATCCTCGTTGAGGGATTTTTAGATGGATCCATAAGTTAAGTGTTGTTGTCCTATACTCTGGTAAGGTACATGATGGATCTGTTAAAATATGGTCTAGACATTGTATCATTATGAGGCTCATAGTGATGGTTGTTTGTTAGAGAAATTTTCCAAGATAAGTAAAGTATAATATTTTAGTATATTGCTATTATTTCATTTTTCATTGTAGAACTTTAATGATTTCACCGCATGTTCATGTTTTACTTCCAGTTAGGTTACTTTCAGTTTCTATTCAGTTCAGTTAGTTATTCCATTCAGTCTTATTACATATCGTACATTTCATGTACTGGCATCATTTGGTGCTACATCATTAAATGATGTGGTTTCAGGTAGGCAGATGTTCAGTAAGATCACTTTCCACTAGCAATTGGTGAGACCTCACTTCCGGAGGGATCTAATTTAGTTAGCTTAGTTTATTTAATTTTTTAGTCATTGGTAGTTTAATAGTCAAGTAGTCATTGGTATTATCCCAATACTTATCTTCAATTAGTAGAGGTTTCATTGATAGACAAAGTCATGAGTCAATTCAGTCTTTCGCATTCAAAAGTTTAAACAGTATTATCATTATTCAAATTCGGATTTATTTCAGACTTTTGCATGAAATATATTTAATTGATTTTAAATGCTCATTTAATAAGGCTCCCGCATGTATGTTTAGTCTTCTGCTCAATAGTCAGGGAGGACAAAGATTTGTTTGGGACCAAAAATGATTTGTTTTTGTTCCGGCCACGTTAAGGGTGTGGCTCTAGGCGTGACAAGTTTAAACAATCTCACTCTTTTATTTCTTTACATTTAATTGAGTATGTATTTATATCTATTGTATTCCTTTCATTCAGTCATTTCATTTCGGCTATACGACATACTCATACATTCAATGTACACAGTTCACTCGACTTGCATCTTTTTATGATGTAGATACATGTGTTCAGGATCATCAACTGGCGCTTCGTTGAGATCACTCTGCACTTCCCATTTGAGAGTTTTGGAGATTCTCCTTGCATTCTGGATGGCCCCATTTTTTATTTTAGTATTTACTTTGGGGTATTGTGGTCTTGAATTGACGTCCATATTGATTTTAGAGGCTTTAATTTATAGATAGCTAGAGTTAAGCTGCTTATAGAAATTGTTTCTTTAAAGTGTTTTGCGAATGTTATATTTTCTTAGATGAGTATTTGAGACAGTTGAGTTAAATTTTTTTCTTTAAAGCATTTAATTTTCTTGAGTCAAATATTTCTCTAAGTAGTCAATTAGACTGAGGGTTCACTTGAGATCTAGCAATGATTCTCGAGTGTCGGTCATGTCCAGGGTATAGGCTCGGGATGTGACAAACTTTGAATAAGAGCACAGAGTTCAAGAGTTGTTACAAACCCAATTCCTTACTATATTAAGAAGAGATAACGAAATTACAACTTTAGTATTGTGATTGCAATATTCATACTACGGAAATACAATGGAAATTTTGAAATAACAAGTAACTAAAGATAGAGATAAGAATGTGGTCTAGAAGAAGAGGAGAGGACAAACATTTTCTTCAATATGCCTAACCCTTTTGTGTTAACTCCAATACCTATTTAACCATTTGATAGTTGGGCGTGGATCCCAAATAATACTCTCCAACATTTTAATCAACCCAATAATTTTAAAGGGACCAGTCTCATTCACAACTTCCAGTCCATAGGCCCTTATGTAGTTAGTTTGGTTCACAACAATACTCCGCCCTGAATCGAGAACCTTGTCATCAAGGTTCTGCAGTAGCATAGACAGTTGGTTCAGTTGGTTAGTGCAATGCTTGAGCCTAGAGTTGCACCAAAGAAGAGGATAAATTTAGGCCGCTTCAAAAGCTTCCATTTGCAGGGGAGAATCAAATACTTGAGCACTTCGGAAGAGCGACAATGTTGCTTTCCCCAAGGATTACCTAGTTGCAATCTCATGGGGTGTTGTCAATGAGGTTGAGTCTAACCAAAAACTAGTTGCCAACTTCAAAAATTTCAGTACAATAAGAAACAAGTGAACCACCTTTAAGTTGAATAAATTCCACCCACATTGTTGCACACCTCAAAAGCATTAAGAAGTTGTGTTGATGTCCAAATGCTCTTTTTAATCTGGTTAAGATCAGAAAAACATACCATAACAGTCCACAAATATCATGTTATTCATTTTCCACTTGAAATAATACATGTTGCAGAGTAACAAAGCAACTAAATATGATCAGATAGTAGAAAACTAATACCAAAAAAGACAAAAATGATTGTGTAGTTTCATAGAGCATTATGGAGAGATATGTCATTCTTCTATATTGCAATATTGTCATCTTAATGGATTTCCCTGTCCTTCTCCAAAAATTCAACGAGAAGTTACTGAGTTTTGCTTGTAATAACTGAACTGATATCACCTCCCACCCCCCACCCCTTTTAGGTCCTTTCTCATCTGAAATATTGTCATGACTGAATTGCAATGTCGAACAGTAATATGATGAAGTGTGTCATGTGTGGATAAAACACAGTTATTTGAGTATTCGATGACACCTTTGGTAGCTAGAGAGTGAATGATAGGAAGGAAAAACATATTCCTTGCTCAACATGTCAAACAAGAGTGACGTGAGAAACTTCGGATGTCGTGGATCTGAAACATAATTTTCCAGTGGCGGTACCTCTTTTTTTGTGGGTATGTGCGAAATCAAACAAGACAACTTTAGAGCTTCAACTTGAGGCTTATCACTATTGTCACCCATGACTTTAGATCAATATGGACAAACAATAAGCAAGAATTGCCACCCTTTTCTGTTCACCAAACTCATGCACTTTGCAAATTCACAAAGAAAAATAAGAAAATGCACATGGCACTGCCATCCGGGATCCCACACTAGAATAACTGAGTTAGCATGTGCAATGGAGCAAAACATGATAGTAGATCTCAACAATAGTAGTTGTTTCATGTTCATGGTAGAACATGTTAGAGACTTGGATTTGAAACTTATTCCTGGATCCCATATACAAAAATTTACTACAGTTTCTTGAACAACGACATTAGAGGATTTGCACCAAAATTAAATGGAAATTGACACAAAATTTGTGAGCAGTTAGTTCCTCAGTATAGTTTTTCATGCTCTATAACAAGGATCATGTCATCCGAAGGCATGCTACTAGGTGGAATGTTATAACCAATCTCCAGACAAAAATTATCAAGACATAGATCCTCAATAGTCTTAGGCTCCAAGATAAAACTCCACACGATGCATGTCTTAACATATCTCAAATCCAATTTTCTGTTCACTAGAGCCACACACAGGAGAAGTTGTAGTAACATACCTTTTTGACATATATCTCGGGGAACATTCATCGAACACCTTGTTGGAATTAATGCATCAATGATTAGTCTTTCGAAATTGTCTCTTAGTTATTCAAGAAGTCTCTTTAGTATTTCGTAGTACATGTATCTAGTAAATTGTGATACATGTATTTAGTTATTTGTGCAAGACTTTTTGTTTTCTATTTTGAGTAGTATAAATAGTGATGTAGTTGATGATTGTAATCATCACAAGTGGCCTTAAGTAGCCTATAATAAACTTGATCATTCTCTAAAGATACTATTTTCCTTCCATATTTCCTACAAATTGGTATCAGAGCAGGTTTTCGTTCTTAATCTGGGGTTAGGTGAAGAAAAAAATATGGCATCCAAAACAAATGAAGGCGTTGATTCTTCAATTGTTCTTACTCCATTTTTTGATGGAACTGTTTTTGAATACTGAAAGATAAGAATGAGAACACATTTGAAAGCTGAAGGTTTGTGGACTATTGTTGCAAATGGCTTTGAAGAGCCAGACAACGATGGTGATCTTACAGCAGCAGAGGTGAAAAATCTTGAGTCTAAATATCGTCAAGATGAAAAAGCCTTGAGCAAAATCCAAATGGAAGTGTCAAGAGCATATTTTACAAAAATTGCTACTTGTGAGACTGCAAAGGAAGCTTGGAATTCTCTGGAAACTGAGGTATATGGTGACGAAAAGGTACGCACTGTAAATCTTCAAACTCTTAGAAGAGAGTTTCAAAATTTAAAGATGATAGAATCTAAAAAAATTGATGAATATTGCACAAGAGTCATGAATATTGTTAATGAAATGAGAAATCATAGTGATACAATTTCTGACCAACAAGTTGTGGAAAAGATTCTAATTAGTGTCACAAAAAAGTATGAGTACATTGTTGCTATTACTGAGGAGACGAAAGATCTTTCTAATCTTTCCATCAAAGAGCTAGTTGGATCATTTCGTGCACACGAGAAGCAAAGATTTTTTTGTGAAGATCAACCCAAAGAGACGGCTTTCAGTCTAAAACAAATGAGAATTCTCAAAATTTCTCAAAAAATCAACAGAAGAAGAATCACAAGCAAAAAAAGAAGCAGGATCATGATGGTTCTTCCAAGAAGGTTGAAGAAAAAGGTGAGAAAAACTCTAGTCTTTTTTGTAAAGTTTGCAAAAAGACTAATCACAATGCAGAAAAATGTTGGCACAAAGGCAAGCCCCAACGTAACTTTTGTAAAAAGTTTGGCCACGTTGAAAAGGATTGCTGGCACAAGAAACGGGAGCAAGCAAATTGTTGTGAAAAACAGGAGGAAGAAAGGGAAAAAAGCCTTTTCTTTGCTTCTAAATCTGATGCTTTAACAATAAATGGTATGTTGATAGTGGTTGTAGTAATCACATGACTGGAGATGAAAAGGTTTTCCTTTCAATTAATAATAGCATCACTACTAAAGTGAGAATGGGGAATGGAACCTTAGTTGATGCGAATGGTAAAGGTACCATTTCGATCAACATGAAAGGAAGCGGTAAGCAAATTCATGATGTTCTTTATGTTCCTGACTTGGAAGAAAATTTGCTTAGTGTTGGTCAACTCATGCAAAATGGTTATTCTCTTGTGTTTAGAGATAATTATTGCAGGATTTATGATAAAATTGAGTCAAATCAAGTCATTGTTAAAGTAAAGATGATAAAAAGAAACTTCTCTTTGCAATTTCATTACAATGCATTAAAAATGAAATTGTAGATGATTCATGGCTTTGGCACAAAAGATTTTGTCACTTGAATTTTCATGATTTGAAACTTCTCAAGCAAAAGGACATGGTGCAAGGCCTTCCTGAGATACATACTGAGGTGGATCCATGTGAAAGTTGTATAATGGGAAAGCAACATTGGAAGTATTTTCCAAAAGGGGTGTCATGGAGAGCAAGTGTACTTTTGGAACTAATCCATACTGACATTTGCGGACCAATGAAGACTCCATCTCTTGGAAGTCAAAGGTATTTTCTAATATTTATTGATGATTTCTCTAGAATGACTTGGGTTTATTTCTTGAAAGAAAAGTTAGAAGCATTTGCTACATTCAAGAAATTTAAAGCCCTTGTTGAGAAGCAAAAAGGTTGCAGCATCAAAACCATTCGCAGTGATAGAGGAGGTGAATACACAAGTCGAGAATTTGAAGAATATTGTAAAAATGAAGGCATTCAGAAGCAACTTACAGCAGGGTATACTCCTCAATAAAATGGTGTGTTTGAAAGAGGAAATAGAACAATTGTTGAAATGGCCAGAACTATGATGAATGAGAAAAGGCTGCCAAAATATTTTTGGGCAGAAGCAGTGAATACAACAATTCACATTCTTAACAGGTGTTCAACAAAGGCACTAAAGGACAAGACACCAGTTGAAGCTTGGAGTGGAATTAAACCTTCTGTAAGTCATTTTAAAATTTTCGGTGTATTTGTCATGCTCATGTACCTGCTGAGAAAAGAACAAAATTGGATGAAAAAAGTCAAAAATGTATCTTTCTTGGTTATAGTGATGTGACAAAAGGGTATAGGCTTCTCGATGTCAAAACTAACAAACTTGTTGTTAGTAGAGATGTCATTTTTGATTAAAAAAAACATGAAATTGGGAGGATAAAAAGATAGAGAATACTGCTATTATATCTTCAAATCAAAAAGATAATGAGAAAGATGAAAATGTCTCTCGAGGGGGAGAAATCCCAGATTCAGATTATGAAGAACCGCCTCCAAGAGGAACAAGAATGTTTAGTGACATTTATCAAAGATGTAACTTTGCCGGTGTTGAGCCAGAAAATTATGAAGAAACAATAAAGCATGATGTTTAAAAGAAAGCCATTGAAGAAGAAATTCGGATGATTAAAAAAAATAATACTTGGGAGATTGTGGCTATACCCAAAGAAAGAGAAGTTGTAAGTCTAAAATGGATTTACAAAATCAAACTCAATCAGGAAGGAGATATTCAAAAGCACAAATCAAGGTTGGTTGCTAGAGGCTTCACACAAAAACCAGGTATTAATTTTTATGAAATTTTCTCTCCAGTTGCTCGTCTTGAGACAATTATAACTGTAATTACTATTATTGCACAAAAGAAATGGAAGATATTTCAACTTGATGTTAAATCTGCATTTTTGAATGGAAAACTTGATAAAGAAATTTATGTTGAGCAACCTCAAGGATTTTTTGTTCAAGGGGGAGAAGAGAAGGTGTACAGGCTAAAAAAGCTCTTCCAGGCTGAAGCAAGCTCCAAGAGCCTCGTACAATGAAATTGATATATACTTTTTGAAAAATGATTTTTGGAGAAGTAAAAGTGAAGCCACTTTGTATGTGAAGAAAGAACATGACAGCATTATCATTGTTTGTCTCTATGTGGATGATCTGCTCTTTACAGGAAATGATGTAAAGATGATGCAAAATTTCAAGCAAGATATGATGCAAGCTTATGAAATGAGTGATCTTGGGTTGCTAAATTATTTCTTGGGCATCGAAGTTTCTCAAGTGAAAGAAGGAATTTTCATTTCTCAAAAGAAGTACACCAAAAGTAATATTCAAAAATTCAAAATGATGAATTGCAGGTCTGTGGTCATACCATTAGCAGCAAATGAGAAGTTTAGAAAAGATGATGGAGAAAAGAAAGCTAATAGCTCACTTTATAGGAGCTTGATTGGAAGTTTGTTATATCTTACTTCAACAAGGCCAGATATTATTTTTGCTGCTAGTTTATTATCTAGATTCATGCAAGAACCAAGCCAAGTGCATTTTGGAGTTGCAAAGCGTGTTTTACGCTACTTTCAAGGAAAAATGGTTTATGGGATAATGTACAAATTTGGTGGAGATTTGAACTTAATTGGTTATACTGATAGTGATTGGGCTGGAAGTATAGATGACATGAAGACTACTTCTGGTTATGCTTTCTTATTTGGATCAAGTATTTGTTCTTGGTTATCAAAAAAGCAAAGTGTTGTTGCGCAATCCACTGTCGAAGCAGAATATGTTTCAGCATCCAAGGCTACTTCTCAAGCTATTTGGCTTAGGAAAATATTTGAAGACATTGGTGAAAAATAAAAAAGATGGACCGTTCTATATTGTGATAACAAATCAGCAATTGCAATTGCCAAGAATTCAGTCAGCCATGAAAGATCAAAGCATATTTCCATCAAGTATGATTTTATCCGAGAAGCACAAGAGAAAGGCGAAATTCAGTAGCACTATTGTCAGACAAGAGAACAACTTGCTGACATCTTCACCAAAGGACTTCCTAGAGAAAAATTTTGCTATCTTCGAGAACGCAATGGAGTTATCAAGCAAATGCATTAAGGGGGAGTGTTGGAATTAACGCATCAATGTTTTGTCTTCCGAAATTGTCTCTTAGTTTTTCAAGAAGTCTCTTTAGTATTCGTAGTACATGTATCTAGTAAATTGTGATACACGTATTTAGTTATTTGTGCAAGACTTTTGTTTTCTATTTTGAGTAGTATAAATAGTGATGTAGTTGATGATTGTAATCATCTCAAGTGGCCTTAAGTAGCCTATAATAAACTTGAGCATTCTCTAAAGATACTATTTTCCTTCCATATTTCCTACACACCCGACTTTCGTTAATGGAAGAAGTCTCTTGTACCAAATCACTTCTATAGATATTGCATTTCCAGTTTGAAGAATTCACATGCTTTTTAGAGATGCAACCTCAACCATACTTCTGGTGCAATGGCAAAGAATCCACATTTGTATACTTCTCAAGAAATTTCTCGAGCATGTGGTCTGCCTCCATGTTTCCACTTGTGATAATATCTTCCAAATCAAATGAGTTTGTGATATGGCTTAGAGCTACAACTGCAGAGGTAGAGGTCGCTCAAGGAACAAATTTTGCAGAGTGCACACAGTAAGAGGAAAAGGGCCTAAAATACCCTCGAAGTATTGGAAATGGTATAAAATTATCCTTCATCCATCTATTGGATCCAAAATACTCTTCCAACCAGCCTATTTGCTCCAAAATACCCTTGTCATCCACCTTTGGGTTCAAAATTGACTACTTATTTAATGGTTTTAAATTTAAAATATTTATTAGTATAATTTATAAATCAATCCACTACCCACCCTTTACTAATTAAACCCCACCAAATTAATAAATCCGTCACATTACTAATGCAACAACACGAAAACTACTGTCAATGAGTGTTTTTAAAAATTTGAGGCAAAAATATCTATAGAAGTAAATTATCATATATTCAATTGTCTAAATAAAAATTACCGATAAACTTAAAAGTCTAACTATGTTCATCTTAATTATTCTTTCGTCTCAATTATGTGATGTTACTTCAAAGATAACTTCTTTTTTAAAATAATATATTAAAGGTTTTAAAATAAATCATAAATATTTATAAAATTATATAAAATAAGTGCATGAATCAATTCGGGATGTACTGCTTCTTTATTTTTAATCATAAATTTCGAATTCAAGCTTGAAAGAGAATCCTATTGAAAGTGTCCTCTTAAATAAGCGGCTCAACCTAAATTTAATCGGGGCTTCGATTCGGACTTGGATAATTTTGGATGTCATTTTCAGGAATCTATAATTTCGTCGTGTTTTAGTAGTTTTTATGGCGATTTTAATATTATAATTGGTTTATTAATTGGGTGGGATTTAGTTAGTAATGAGTGAGTAGTGGTTGATTTATAAATTATATTAATAAATTAAATTATAACCAATAGTTGAGCCCCAAGTATTTTAAAAAATATTTAAACAGTTTAATTTTAAAACAGTTAAATAAGTGGTCAATTTTGAACCCAAAGGTGGATGACAAGGGTATTTTGGAGCCAATAGGTGGATGAGAAGGGCATTCCAATAAGTGGATGGAGGATAATTTTGTACCATTTCCAATACTTCGAGCATATTTTAGGCCCTTTTCCGCACAGTAAGAATTGAATAGTGAAGTATCGGCCAAACTTACCGAAGTTGATCGATGTGAAAATTGCATAAGCAACTCTTCTGTAAAATGCTTCCAATCGAAGAATTGCTTGTTACGATGCAACCAAGTAAGCCAAGTAACAGCTTCACCATCAAGGTAGAAGTATGGAAGAGGTAACCAGTCCTTTTGGGAGAAGCCAAGGCAGGTGAAATACTGCTCAGCCGGAAGAGAATCCAACCCTCTGGGTCGTTTCCACCACTAAATCAATTTAATACCGCCATTACTATTTGAAGTACGAACCATGAAAACACCTATGTAACAAACCGAATTCCTTACTATATTAAGAAGAGAACTAAAATGGAATTACAACTTTAGAATTATGATTGCAATACTCAAACTACAGAAATACAATGGAATATTGAAATTACAAGTAACTGAAGATAGGGATAAGAATGTGGACGAGAAACTTAGACTCTAGAAGAAGAGGAGAAAACAACTATTTTCTTCAATATGCATAACCCTTTTGTATTAACTCCAAGTCCTATTTAACCATTTGATAGTTGGGCCTGGATCCAAATAAAACTCTCCAACATTTTAATCACACCAATGATCTTAAATGGACCTGTCTTATTCACCACTTCCAGCCCACAAGCCCTTACGTAGTTAGTTTGATTCACAACAAGAGTCTTAGGGTGTCTATGAAGTCGTGTCTAATAAGGTCCTTCTTATCGATGTAAAGCGCGCCACATCTATAATAAGGAAGCTACAACATTTAGGAACTTCTCTAATTCTTGTTACTTTTGTTTGTGAGATAGAGTTCAACTCAATAAAAGTTTCTACTAATTTGTGCTTACCCGTGTCTTTTCAAATCATACCTACACGAAGAGTTATTTGAGGACGTGCTATTAGGAGGAATCCTTATACTTAAGGTCAAGAATCTCTCTGTGCACTAGAAGTGCAACCCCCTCAGGTAGATGTCACCAATGTTGAGGTTAGGTATACTATTCACATGCTGACTCAAGTTGTAGTAAATCACGCTGGTCAACAAGGAGTAGAAATTTTTCTTGGAGTATAAAAAAATTCGATAGAAATATCATATTAATTCATATATTAAAAATAATATAAAAATAGGTTCTTAAAAAATATTAGCAATATTCCAACATTAATTTGATTATTAGTCATTATCACATAACTCAAGACCGTCTAATGAATGAATTATTCACAAAATAATAATTCATTTGTTCTTTAATCAAAATTAAAAGGAAAATAAAGAAGAAAATAAGAATATATATATACAAAGGCATTTCGTAATAAAAAGAAACATTTAAGTTGCATAGATTGAACAATTGTGATTTGTATCTTGGGAGAAAATTCAAAATTTTGTTAACATATTCAAAAAAGAAAGTACGCTTGAATATGAAAGAAATTATCACTTTTGAACTTGCATAATGAATTTCTTCAATTGATAAGTGAGTAATAGATAATATCTAAGCTTATATATAGTACTTTTAAGTTATAAAATACCAAAACATGAATTCTTGGAACTGAATACAATAATTATTTTCTGTACAATGAATATACGTATTATATGTGTATATATTCAATATAACTAGAGACAATAACTTTGCAGAAACATAAGCAACAAAGTTTAAAACATGAACTCAAAAACAATAATTAATATCATAAGCATAAATTAATGAGTGTAAAAAACATACCAGGATATGTAAAAATAGAATGAAATAGAAACGAAAAAATTGAGTCCATTGAATGCACAACGTCCCCTTAAGAAAACTATTCCCCTCCAATACCAGAGGTTTAAAGAATTACATTCTCTCAGGATGAAACGATTTTATTCACCAACTTATTGATACAAAAATATTTGTGTCAGTAAGTCACTCAAGAGAATCAAAGTACACGAATATTTGATTTTGCCAAAGTAGAAGAAGAAGATCATAACTTTTGTTGTTTTAAATGAGAGGAAATCTTCCACCAAAAAAATTGAGAGGAAATTCCTTTATTTATATACAACAAAGAGTAGTGTGAATAAATGTTTATTACACCTTATTAGAAAGGTTACTACTATTTGAAAAAGTCGCAACCCTTCAGAAAGTTCACAACCTTTCATAAAAATCACAACTTTTTATAAAGTCAGAGCTCTTCATTAAAATTGTAACTTTTGATAAAAGTCGCAACTTTTCATTAATGTCGCAACTTTTCAAAAAAGTCACACTTTTCATGAAAGAGGAAGACTAGTTTTGGTAACAAATAAATTTAAAAGGAAATTCTTACTTGTGATGACGCCACGTAGGAGGGCCTAGGGTTATTTTTATATAAATAAACATTAAGTATTAAATTAATTAAATATTAAATATATGATTATAAATGGGAAGCTCCAACTTAAAAGTTGAATTATCATTCTGCCCTTATTTTATCCCTAAACTAAATTAAATATTAATATATAATTAATTAAATATTAAATAATAATTTTATTTAAATTCATGCATCTAGACGAAATGATTCAAATTCTTTGGGATATAAAAGTGAAAAGCTCCCATATTCAACACACTAAATTAAAATATCATTAAATATCTAATTATTTAAATACTAATTAATAATTATATTATATTATATTATACTAAATACTAAAAATAAGGTGTAAAGTCAAACTTTGAAAGACAAAAATATTCCATACAAAATTGTTAGAAATTTTTGATAGGAAGTTGTTAGGAATTACTTTTTTTATATATAAAAATGCTCTATCTAATTCTTTTAAGAACAATTATAGGAATTACTTTTTTTATATATAAAAATGCTCTATCTAATTCTTTTAAGAACAATTATGTTTAAATGGAATAAATTTGTTAATTAGATAAAGTATTTTTATTAAAAAAATATATAGATAGTTAAAGTGTTTATCCTTTATTCTTTCTCTATAATTATTGTTGTTAAATGGATTAAATTTTTATCCTTCTCTATAATTAGTGTAATTAAATGTATTGAATTATTAGTAAAAACAATCAACCTTTCCTCACCCCCATGTCTAAGATCACTAACTTTTGAAAATTAACTTAAACAACTTTTCACATTTTCGTCTTTTATTATATATATATGTGTGTGTGTGTGTGTGTATCATGGAAAAGTAGTTTTTCTTTACCAATTGCCTCCTATTGATGTGAATCATTAGGCAATTTTCAGGTACTTTTTTTGCTTTGAAATATTCATATATGTTTTGATCCTAATTAGAATGTTAGTTTGTATCGTAGTTTTTCTCTACCATTTTAGATGGCTTTTTTTCAACTGTTTATAAATATCTGAATTTTTGTGAAACATTAATTATACTCTTATTTTGTCATATTTTCCTCATTCTTGTGTTTACTTCTCTTTTTCTATGTCATTTTAATTTTAATTTTTCTTTTTATCGTCACATTAACCTATCGATATATATATATATATATATATATATATATATACACACACAAAAATTAAGAACCAAAAAAGTTAAAAGTTAAATTGTCAAATTTCTTCTTTATAGGCTAAATGGTCATTTAAGTATTAATCAAATATTAAACCTTTAATTATTGGTATTAAAAAGTAAATTTACCTATCTATTAATAATATTTCATTAAAATGAAACAACAGAAACATATACATTCTCACTCATTAGTTCATTCAATTCAATGTGGTGGAATTGCTTTCATATTCCACAATTATTCAACCTTTAGAATTTCATTTTAGTATTTTAGATTTGTAAAAATTATGGTAATAAATATAAACTTTAAACTAATACTATTTAGGAAGTCCAAGTGACAAGTATATCTATGTGGTCAAGAAAATCATTTCACTTTTTCTTGCTCTTTTTGGATTTTCAATTATCTTAAAACTAGGGAACACAGCCGCGCTTCGCGCGAGTGTTAAAATATGTGTGTTAGAATTAATTTTATTTCCGATTAATTATATGTCCACTATATCATATTGTTTGATCTTATCATTATTTCTAAATTTTATTGTAAAGAGAAAGAAAAAAAATATCGCTCAATTTTGTTTAATAGTTGATTTTACCTTCAGTTATATTATTCGGCCATTCATATCGGCCATCATCTACAAACTTGTGATATGTACTCTTCAATTGGATAGAAAACCTTAAATCAAATGAAATTACTCATTTTAAAAAAGAAATAATTCATCATCCAATCTTAACTCATCTCCAACCTCTAACTATCTAAACTCAAACAAATAAAACTCATGCTCGATACATCTACATTTATCTTGCAATGAGTAGTAATTATAGCCATGACCGTACTAGAACATAATGCAAGTTCATTATATTTTATTATTTAAATAAAAGAAAATGGTGAATGTAATGGAGCATATAAGGATTTTTTTATTCTCCATTAAAATGAAATATGAAAGGATGTGTTATTTCATTAATATGAAATATTAAAAGGTTAGCAAAATATTGACAATCTCTCAACTACATATATATTAAGCTAATTTATTAGATTAGAAGTAATACCAAAATATGTTACTATTATTTCTTAAAATTGAGGATTAATTATAGAAAAGGTAAAATAAAGTCTTTCATTTGGTGAGTTGTGACTACTTATTAACAAATCACACAAATGTAAATTTTCATTTTTCTGTACACCTTTTCATTATTTTTAGTTGCAATAAAAAATAAAATAAGAAATCAATCAAATAAAAAAGAAAACAAAAAAGATAATATAAGATTAATAATTAATATTATATCAATTTTTTAAAAAGAAATCAACTTAACAAAACAAAGAAACTTTCTATAGTTCTTTCAAAATCCTAATATTTCTATAGAATGAATGTGAATTTTTTTTTTCTGTTGGACAACTTTTATTATTAATTTAATTAATTTACTTTGAAATATAAAAATAACATAAAATAAATAAGTAATGAAAAATATATGGTAATTTAAAGATATGAGCTATAACTCACTTTTTTTTTCTTTTTAAACATCTCTTTTTCATATTTATTTGTTGGTATGAATTGTAAAAAACGTTTGATAAATTTACCACAATTGATTTTGTCTTTCCAATTTTCATCCCTTCATATTCTGAAACTAATCATAATTTTTAATTTTTTCTTTCTTTTTTTATTTATGTGAAATGTCATTTCAATTGTTCATTATTAAATTCAATAGTCAAAGGTATAATTAGAGTATTATTTTTTAATTATAAAATTAGAGAATTTCAAAAAAAAATTAAAAAAGATAAATATGAATGGTAGTCATAGAGAGCTGCCACATAACTAATTCTATATCTAGCTTTATTTTTTATATATATAAGATAATTTTAATGTGTATCTAAATTTTGTAGGAAATATTTTTCTTATCAAATTTGAAAAGTGCTTTTACCTTTAATTATGATTATAATATTTGCCTTTGAAATTTAAATAAGACATATAACTATTATCTAAATGTATACTTAATGAAATAAAGACAAATGATAATAGATTGGAAAACCAAATCTCATTCAACATATTTACTCGATAATCAATATTTTTAGAAAAGAAACATCAAAAGTTGTAATATTAAATAGACAAATAATAAAAAATAAAAAAAAAGGGAAGAGATGGGACATATTAAGGAGGTCACTATTAATTTTGTATGTTAATGCCTACTCAAGGTTGTAAAGGTAATGGAGATGTTTGGATACCATTTTTTAAAATGATGGACATTACAATATCAAAGATTTAGTAATTAACTATTGTTACAATACTAAAATATTTTGTTTTTGTAAAGAGAAAAAACAATCTATGTTTCACAATAAAACTAAAATGTTACATTCACACGATGGCAAAATCTTATAAACAAATATGAAAAAATGAGGTGTACCTTTCACTGTTACTCTCTTAATTAATTGTCTCGTCAAATGTTGAGTAAAAAATAACTCCTTGGTAGGAAGTGCTCCCTCCCAATGGAGCCTTGCTCGTTGTGAATTTATATATAATCAGACTACAATGTGAACACCAAATACAATATAGAAAACCAAAAAATATATAAATTATAAGAACAATATGTAACTTTGCATGACAACCAAAGTTGGCGTAGTTCTCACCTTCACAATATTCCATTATAATTTAGATAATTTCCATAGGAAGATCTGGTCAAATCATTTTGAACTTCCTGACAAATTAGACGATATAAAGTTAGACATCTTTTTCATTAACTATTAAAATAGTATTAGCAAATCATCAAATCAAATCCAAAGAAACTTATAAAGTGAATGAAATGACTAATGAAAAATTACAATATAAAGTTAGACATCTTTTCTATTAACTAATAAAATAGTATTAACAAATCATCAAATCAAATCCAAAGAAAATAATAAAAAGAATGAAAAGATTAACGGAAAATTAAATAGTAAAGTGCCAATTTATAGGACCTTAATATTTTTGAGGTTGAAAAGCATTAATTCATAATTTAAAATTATAAATATTGTCACCAATTATTATAGCCTTAAATTAAGAAAACGGTTAAGAGTTATTAATAAAAATTAAAAATTGGAATTTTAAACGTTCTCTTTCCCAAAATTTAAATAATTTAAACCCATTATTTAAGGAAATGGTTAAGAGCTACTAATACGTTCTCTTTCTCAAAATTTAATTAATTAAAATCCATTAATTACTATAGCCTTAAATTGAGAAAATTAAATAATATCTAATTAAAAATCAATTTATGTCTGAAAAGGGGGAAAAAATCCTCCAAAAATCTGAGAAAATAAATTAATAGGCTTCCTGATCAGGCTGAAGATCCAACTTTATATTAATATATAGATATAGATTTTTACTAATTTATATATATCTTTTAAAACAGTAACAATTTGCATCATATCTTAACATAAGCAAGTTAGCTTGTCTTTAGCTTTTTATTAATTTATACAAAATGTTTAAAATGAATTCTCTTATATAATTTTTATTATATTTTTCATGATTCATATTTTATTAAAAATTTAAAAATAACTTCATAATAATTTTGATTATCTCCCGCTGCTAAGCGTATCTACAAATACATTTTAATGTTTTCAAGAATTGTTTTTAGTCTGACTTTTATTAATGATCTTGCTCTTATAATTTCATGCAAAAAAACAATCAATTATTCTCTTTTATATATCTTATTTTGTATCATTCTTATTAGAAGTAAAAACACAAAGTAATCTTTGTCGATAGGTTTTGCATTATAAGATTAAAGTAGAGGACAATTAAGCTAAACATAAATATATTTGATTAGAAATATTTTTTTGATGTGCTTTTAAGATGCCACAAATTAAACATTAAGTAATTGAGGGTTATGAAGGTATAAAGTAGAAAGTTATAGATATTAAAAATAAGTATTAATTAAGTATAGAGGTTATGAAAGATGAAGATGCGTGAGTTTATGATAAAAATTAATTTAAAATAAATATATAAAAATAAGAGAAAAAGTAAAAAAAAAATTACATATTTTTTTAATAAACAAAAGTATGTTTAAGTAGAATCCTCCACCATTTTTATGGTTTAATTTTATTATATGACAAATTTTCTTTTTACCTCATTTTAGAAATGTCAAATTAATTAAAAATCTCTAAATATGCATCTACTAATAAACATTATTTTTAGTGAATATTATTATTTTGAACAATATATACTTTTTCTCTTATTCTATATTATAGGAGAGAAATCTATTAAGAGAAAAATTAATTAAAAATAAATTTAAAAAGGGACATAGAATTATAAAGTTAATCAAAAGGAATAGAAAAAAATAAAATTGTCAAAAAAGAGTAATCCTGCGGATGTTTTAAAATAAAATTAAAAAATAGTTAATTTTTTGTTGATTAAATTCTCAAAATTGTGAAACAATTTTTGGGCCTATAAATAATCTATATATAAATAATATAATAAATATTGCAACATTAAAATTATGTATTTTTACCATATCATTGTTATGTGATTGTGAGATACGAAATTGTAAGAGGATTTATTTGATTCTTAGCTATATAACATTTTTGTATTTAATATTTAGTATTTTATTTACTTTATATTGAGATGTGATATATTACTTTTTTTATTACTTATATTTTATTATATATTTGTATAACATTTTTATAGCTAGTGAGGAGGAAGATATTATTATAATAAATTTAAAATAAGATATATTGGCGTTTTTTCAATTAACTAATTAAGCTGATAAGGAACCAATCAACTCTAATTGCATTGGAGGTTTAACCGGAGAACTACAAATAATCCTTACAATATTAACAATAAAAAGACATAAAATTATAGTTAACTAATCAAGCAAAAATATTAAAACTATTTAGTTATATATGATTTGAAGAGGAAAGAAGGATCATGTTCTCAACATAACATAATTCACTTCTTCAAAATTTACAAAGTGAAATAAAAATAATTAGTGTCTTTAGAAACTACAAGAATAAGAAAAAAAATCTCAAAAAACTACAAAGAGAAGCAAAAGAGAAAATGAACAAATTATCTTTTCTATAAAAAAAATCATGATTTGTATCATCAACAATCCAAACTAATAATACCAATTGTATAATTACAATAGAACAAAAGTGATAATGATAATTAGACATGTCAAATTATTTTACCTCACAAAATCAAAATATGCAAAATATCTAACATTTTTCATTATACATCCCTCTCCTACAAAAATCAGATCAAAGAAGACAAAAAAAATTAACAAATCAAAGAAACAAAGATGAAGAGTAAGGAAAATAAAAATAAGATGACCATCATACATGTCCTAAAGTGAATTTTTATAGGTGTAATGTTTATGAGTTATAATTTTTTATATTAAATAATTTTAAGGTTATGAATATGAAAGGTTAGGAGTTATATATATATATATATATATATATATATATATATATATATATATATATATTATTATTATTATTAAATTAAAAGGTTAGGAGCTATATATATTATTAAAAGGTTAGGAGGTGTAATGCTCATTAAGTAACTTATTAATAGCGATATATATATATATATATATATATATATATATACATAATATTATTGTGTAAAAAATTTAAAAAGCCCTAAAAAAATTTACAAAAAATAAATATTTTTCTGATCATTGAGGCGTGCCACATAGGCGGAATGAAGATCCTCATATATATATATATATATATATATATATATATATACTAGTGAATTTGATCGTGCTTCGCGCGATTATTAAATATATTTTTAAAATATTGAGAGTTTATTTCCTTACAGAGTGTTAAATTTAATTTATTTTTAATATTTAAATTTTACGATTTATTTTTAGATGTTTTAGTAGATAGAGCTTAAATGAATTAAATATTTTTATCATTTGAAGTTTATTAAAATGAAAAGACTAATTTGTATTTAAAAATTCATATAATGATGTTAATACAATATATTTTTTATTTTAATATAGTTTAAATATATGTATTTAGGAAATAAATTATTGATTTCATCAAACGGTAAATTTTTTATTGAAATAATCTTTTCTGTTAAATTTTTTAAAATATATTTTATCCTTTATTTGTCCTTGTTATATATATATATATATATATATATATATATATATATATATTTCTTTTTTTTCTTTATTCTACTTACCAATAATTTTTTATAGTAAAAAATATGCATCTTTAAAACCTTAATAGTAAGAATTAGAAGAAACAAAAAAGATACAAATTAATTCATAATTTATATTTATTATTGTTAATTTTTATAAAGTAGAATAAATTAACAAATTTGAAGAAACCATAAATGATACTACTTATTGCCATAAGAAATACCATAAAAAAGATATATTTTAACATTTAATATATCTTATTAAAATTATCAAAAATATTGTTTAAACATTATCATATTCTAGACAAAATTCCAATAACTAATTTGTATCTAACAAAGGTACATATTTGTGACAATAAAAAATTCATAAAACTTCAAACATAATAAAATTCATGAAAAAATAACACAATGCACACATTTTTTATGACTTTAATCATAAGAACATAGTGAAAAGAACAATATATATTAATGGAGAAATTTAAAACTCTTTTCGACATTATTTTCGACAAACTAATCAATAGTCAAGAGTCTTCTTCACCAAATCAAGCTAAAGAAGTTGATAATAATAATAATAATAATAATAATAATAATAATAATAATAATAATAATAATAATAATAATAATAATATAAGCAAAACACTACTTCAAATATGAAATGAAAAGAATAGTCGTGAGTAGAAATCATAAAAACTCAATCCAAAGAACTTACATGAAAAGAACACACATCTTCCTCAGAACTTTAATCATAAGAAAATAAATGAAAAATAAAAATATAGATCAATGCATAGTTTTTTTGAACTTTTGTCCGACATCCTTTTTGACAGACTAATCAACATTCAAAAGCTTCTTCATCAAGTTATGATAAAAGATGAATATGATCCTATAATAATAATAATAATATTTATAAAAATTAACAATGAAATAAAAAGAATAATCATGAGTTACATGGAGAGAACAAACAACATACATCTTCCTTAGGACCTTAATCATAAGAAAATACATAAAAATAATAATACATAATCAATGCACAATTTTTGTTACTCTTATCCGACATCCCTTTTGACAAACTAATTAACATCTAAAAGCCTTCTTCGTTGAATTATGCCACAAGATAAATTCGATCCTATAATAATATAAAGATTAACAATGAAATAAAATAAAAATCTTGATTTACATGGAGAGAACAAACAACACACATCTTCCTTAGGACCTTAATCATAATAAAATACATGAAAATAATAATACATAATCAATGCACAATTTTTGTTACTCTTATCCAACATCCCTTTGACAAACTAATTAACATTCAAAACATTCTTCGTCGAGTTATGCCACAAGATAAATTCGATCCTATTATAATATAAATATTAAAAATGAAATTTTAAAAAAAAATTAATTTACATGGAGAGACACACCATAATCACAAGAAAATACATCAAAATAGAAATACAAAATTAGTGCATATTTTTGAAACTCTTATCAAAGAGTCTTCTTCATCAACTTATTTTGACTATGATCCTATAATAATAATAAGGAATTCCCCATTCCCATAATAATATAAAGATTAACATTGAAATAAAATGAATAATCTTGAGTTGGGGTCCATGATACAAAATATTATAAAATTATAGATGTAAACTTTGAGAAATATCATAAAGTGTCTTAAATGTTGTAATTAAATAATTGGGGGTTATGAATATGAAAATTTAATGTTAAAGGAGTTAATGATATTATTAAAAGTAGAAATTTAATAGGTATAAGTTATAAATATGAAATTGTAAAAACAAATAAAAGAGGAAAAAAATAAAAATAAAAATGAACAAAGAAGATAAAAGAAACAATTTTATATTATATATAACTATAACTTTTATGGATTGAATAAGAAATAAACATTTTAAACAAAATCATAAATGGCTTGGGTAATTAATGTGATGTTAGTGGGCTGAGTTTTAAATGGCTTGGGCTGCATATTTTGGGCTATAACTGAGCAAGTAATTACTTATATTTAGTGTGATATTTTTACTCATTTATGTATTTGTTTTGAGATAAAAACTAAAATATTATTCAAAAAAAGGTAAAAATAGATAATGGCAAATGCTGGCCATTGGAGGGCGCCACATCGGCGGATCAAGATTCAGATTTATATATCTATATATATATATATATATATATAGATTTATATGATATGTACCCATTCATAAGGAGTGAAACACTTGGACCATTATTAAGACTTTTGAATTTTGATTGGTTACGGGAGAAGGTATCATCAAGAACGCTACTCCTTATGTATTTTTTTTGCTATATATATATTGTTATAACTAAAGTCTTAATTAAGTGTCATGACCGGAGTCTACACCTTGAACGTGATCGACACTCAAGAACCGTTGTTGGTCCCCAAGCGAACCCTCATTCTGATTAACTACAAGTGGAAGACTAACTCAAGCATACAAAGATTAAAAACTTAATAAAATCAATAACTCAATTACAAGCTTTAAGTTAAAAGATTAACTCTGAATAAATATATATAATATATTCAACCCGCCATAAAATATGCTTTAAGTCTTTAAAACATTTAATAAAATAACTAATGCATACTTCTCAAATATACTGACTATCTATGAAGCCTTTAAATGACAAAGATGAAAATTGGGACAAGACCCACGACATGCTGACTAAACTGAAAATATATATATAATATTTTTTTCTGATCAATCCGTGTCCCGTGACACCACTTGGGTGTTCCTAAATCCCCCTTTTATATATATATATATATATATATATATATATATATATATATAAAGAGGCACAAATGTAAGATCAAAGCTGATAGAAATGATTCATATAGTAAATTCTGAATAATCATATATTTGAATTATGATATACTAATTGTTATTGTGTTAAGAATAAAAAAATAGAACAGTCATTTCTCAACTTAGTGTGTATTTCATTATTTTTTCCTTGACCCAACCAAAACATATATCACTATTGATGTGGACCTATATATGATAATAAGAAAATATTAGGAATAATGAATAAATATCCCTTAGCCTATGACTGAAATCACATAGACACACCTAAACTTAACTAAGATCTAACTACCCATCTTGAACTCATTTTATTCGTATTTTTGTGCACCTTTTGTGCTGATGTGGCACCTTCAACCATTCAAGTTGGTTGTGTTTGTGCACACTCGCCCGCCATGTGTTTAAATAATTTAATTAAAAAATATTTCTTAACTTTTTTAAAATAATATTTCATAATTTTTTTTACAAAAATAAATATTTTAATTTTTTTTTAAAAAAATATTCCTATTTTTTTATCTTGTAACTAAATTAAGTTAACATTTTTTACTTTGTATGGGAACTATTTTCTTTTTACCTACGTTCATTTTTTTTCTCTTTTATTTTTCTATTGAGTTTATTTTCTTTGTCTTTCATTTTAATTTGATTTCAAATATCTTGTATTTAAAATAAGTTAATTTTGAACGGATATCAAAATAAATGAAGAAAATTGAATAAAACATAAAAATATTAAAACATTAAAATTAAAGGACAATTTTAAATTGTTTTTTTAAAAGGTATACACAATTAATTAAAAATAATTAAAAGTGAAAATATAATAAATCAATTAAAAAAATTCAAAGTGAAAAGAAATTAAAATAAATATTTTACAAAGAAAGAAACATAAGTAATTATATATATATATATATAAGTTTTATTATCAATAAATATGTGTACTGACTAATTACAAAGTGACCAATTAAAAAATGATATGTGTCCAGTTTGTGTACTCATCACTTGCCTTCCTTCAAGAGAGTGTGCACACTCTCTATGACATGTCAGCATTTGTGGTGTATTTATTCCATTTTAAATTATTTTACGGGGGTAATAAGACTCTAGTTGATTTTAGGTGTGTCTCTGGGATTTCGGTCATAGTCTAAGGAACACTTCTGCATTTTTCCAAAATATTATGATAATTTTTATGGTCAAATATTCTTATTTACATGTAATTCAATTCATTAATGTCATAATCAATAATTAATTCCCTTGGAAAGCAGTTTAATAAACTATAAATTTTAATAAATGTATATATTAAATAAAACTAATGGGAAAAAAATATTATGAATATTTGGAAGAGAGTCAACTTTATAATTACTACACATAACACCTTAGATTGCAAGTGAGAGCTATAAATAGGAGTCTTACATTATTTATTTTTTCATCCCATCACTCATTTAGCAACACTAATCCTGCTTAGCTTCTTCTTTCAAATTGATTAAGAATGTAGGGCTTTTTTTAGTCGGATCTGACAATAGTGCTTCAACTAAGAAAAGGTCCTACAAAGATAAAAACAATGTAAGTTTTCCCAATTTGACTAACAGTACCACGTAGCTACATAGAATCTACCTAAGTTCTTTTTGTTTTCATTTTGTATTTTCAATTATTTCAAATACGTGGAAATCAATTATTAATATTTGCTTCTATGATGATGATATATATCACTATTTTCTTTCTTTGGATATATTAATAACAAGAGCGGCAGTGATAATAAAACACGTGTTCATCCAATCCCAATCGCACTGAGAATAAATTTGCTTCTTCTGCCTTTCTAAGTGATCTCGCCCATCCTATTGCAAGGGAAACCGTTATCACTTATAGTATTGATATCGGGTCACATATAAGCGGCCAACTAGAACAATATAATCAATACTACTTAGAACAAGTAATATCAAGTGCCTACAAAAAATACACTCATCCACATCAAATCTTGATTGGGAATAAGATGCACTCCTATCAAGGGTTGATATATATATATATATATATATATATATATATATATATATATGGATGAGTGTTTTTCCTGTTTGCATCTGATATTTCTTGTTGTAAATAGCATTAGTCGTTCTAGTAGGCTGCTTACACCTGATCCGAATGCATATATATATATATATATATATATATATATTTATTTATTTATTTATTTATTTATAATTGAGCTTTTGAAATATAAATATAGGAATTCCCCCAGTACGATTGGTCATTGATCTACCCATAGATGGAGCTCAATTACATCCTCCTCTAGTGTCTAATAAGGATGAAAATACCGATGATCAAGCACCAAAGGGTGAGCCAGAGAAGGTTTCGAAGGAGAAATCAAAAAAATAAAAAAAAATAGCACAAGAAAGAGAGGTTGTTGATGCTGCAAAACAAAAAAAGAAGCACAAGTAGAAGGGAACATTCAAGTCATGGCTAAGCAGTTGCGTCATGTGTTTGGTGACAGATCACACAAATATACTCCAGGTAAGCAGTTCTGTGATCTTTTTGGTGACCCATCACACACATCTTAGTCAATTAGAATGGTCAATGTTGTTTACAACAAAAAAATAGGAAAAGATCCTCATTCCCGTCAATCATTGTGTAGGAATAGGATCCACTCCTATCGAAATTCATAATACTCTAGTAAGAAAGAAAACTTGAAATCATAACTCTTTTTATTTATTAGATTCAAAATACTTATTTTATAACTGAACTTTTAGAATATAAATACAGGAATTTCTCCAATACAATTGACCGTTGATCTGCCCATATCTTCTCCGATGGCTACAACACCACAAGAAAGAGAGGTTGTTGTTGTTGTTGCTGCTATAACACCAAAGGAGGGTGTTGGCGACAATGCTGCAGAAGAACAACAAGCACTAAAGGCTCCTAATGCTTTTGCAGAATCCTGTTCAGCTATCTGCGACGATGTGGTTCCTGTGGTGAAGAACCATTGTAAGGATCTCAAGATTCTACCAACAGAGGAGCATGACGAAGTTTATTATTACTAATCAAAATTTGAACAGTTGTAATTCATTTTAATTTTTTATGTGTTGAGTGTTTTGAACTATCGACCATTTCCGTACTTTTAAGTTTTTGTTATATTTTGTTTTATGGATATTTTGTAGTGTTCTTTTTTTTATCCCTAGACTATGACTAAAATCTGAGAGACACATTTAAACTTAACTAGGGTCCTATTACCCTCCTAAACTAATTTAAAATAGAATAAATACACAAAAAACGGTGACATGACATAGAGAGTGTGCATATATATGTATATATTATTTCTTTCCTTGTAAAACAATTATTTTAATTTTTTTTCACTTCAAAATTTTTTTGAATTTATTTATTGTCTTTCCACTTTTAATTATATTTTAAAAAATCTGTGTATTTTTTTAAAAAATAATTTAAAAGTGTCCTTTAATTTTAACGTTTTAATTTTTTTTATGCTTTATTTGATTTTTTTTCCATATATTTTGATATCTGTTCAAAAATTAAATTATTTTAAATAACACATTTAAAATCAAATAAAAACAAAAAACAAAGAAAATTAAATCAATAGAATTAAATAAATAAATGTAGTTTAATTTTTTTTTTTTGATATAAGGTAAGAAAAATGTGTATTAACTTAATTTAAATACTAAATAAAAAAATTAAAAATTAATTTTAAAAAAAATAGGAAAAATTATTTTTTTTTTAAAAAAAGTTTTAATTAAAAAAATAATATTTACACACGTGGTGGGCGAGTGTGTATAAACACAACAAACTTGGGTGGTTAAGGTGTCACATCAACACAAAAGGTGCACAAAAATACAAATAAATGAGTTCAAGGATAATAGGGTCTTTGTTAAGTTTATGTGTGTTTTTGGGATATTGGTCATAATCTAGGGGTACTTATGTCTTATCCCTTTTCACATTACGAAAAGATAAACTTTGATTTCTAAACGAGTAATGAGTTCAAAGCTATTTCAGAGCAATTACCTCTTCCATAAGGATATTTTGAGCAATTACCTCAAATTGAGAAAGAGTATATTTTATAAATTTTAGCATGAGTATATATTTATTGAGAGTAGTATTGAGTACCAATATGAGAATGAGTTCAAAAAACTCACGTTCATCATAAACCATTTAGCTAACATATGTAAAAGAACATACTTTCTAGATGACTCCTTAATGCTTTCAAACAGAGTTTCAGTGGATTCACTTAGTTGAGGTGTTCTTTACCCTGTAAAGGTGTAGGACAGTTCTGCGAGAGTGGACGAGATGATGTACCTTCACATAGTTTATAGTGATGATTGTCGGTTAGAGAATATCCCAAACAAAAGTAAAGAGTGATTTATTATATTTTTATATACATTCTTGAGTTAGCATCTTTTATTTATGAAACTTTAAATATTTCATCTCTTATTGTTGCTTTGTATTGAAATGATTTGAGGTCAGTATTCTTCCAGCCTTATAATTCAGTTGTTTATTCATTTAGCTTTATTACATTCTCGTATAGTCAATGTACTGATGTCATTCGACCTTCATGTTTCTATGATGCTGATACGTGTGTTCATGATTATCAACAAGCACTTCATTGGGATCATTCGCCACTCCAGTTAGCTCTTAAAGAGCCTCAATGCATTCTAGAGGACTCCTTTTTTTCCTTTTAGTTTAGTCATTTTAGGGTGTCGTAGGTCTTACCCCGATATCCATGCTGAAGTATAGAGACTTCATATATAGGTAGAGTTGAGGATTCTCTTAGTATTTACTTTTCCTTGAAATGTTTTGCAAACTATTATACCTACATTACTGAGTATTTCTTTTTATAGTTTGAATTGAGTATTTAGTTTGAGTTTTAATGTTCAAAATTCTATTTCTAAGCCTATTATCGCTTGATTAAGTATTCTACTAGGTAGTCACCAGGCCAAAGGTTCACTTGGAGACAAGTAATAGTTCTCGAGTATTGGTCTTGTTTAGGGTGTAGGCTTGGGGCGTGACAATAACAATGCATAAGAGTTATGAAATCATGCTAAAAGGGAATTTACATGACATTTGATGACCAAGCTAAATCATAATATAAAAAGGGTTAGAAAACATAAATCATAATCATGGTCAATGAAAACTAACATCTTTAAATCGTTTCTGTGATACTTTATAAGTAACCTTACTCATCATTGTGTGAACTTTACCATTAACTGACAAAGAACATGTGAGCTATAACATTGAATTGAGTGTCTTCCCCACTCAGAAAAAGGGGTGTGCTTACTTTCAAGGTTAATAACCATGAGTCTGATCTAAAGTGGATCCACTAGCTAATATCTATCAAAGACAATCATCCTATGAGGACACATATTTATGGGATAAGGAGATTGCTACCAGAGACCGAACCTCTTTATCAGGAGAGCCTCCATCTCAATATTCTCTCAGTGCTAAGCAAAAATCTCACGTAATAGTCATTAATCTTATTCATTTCATCATCCGTGCAAATTCCCGTTTAAGAAATCAATACAAGCTAAAGTTCATTTAGAATAGCTCCTTAATTTTGCTCCAACTTAGGTGAGAAAACCTTTCAACCTTATGAATCCTTTTATGAGAAAGCCATTTCACAATCATATTGTTAGTAGTATGTGAGAAATCCTTTCACAACAACATCAATGTTTTACTCTCAAAGTAACCGTAAATCATTTATATCTACATCATACAAAACATGCATATCTTCAAAAATTCTTCTTTCGTAGTTCAAAATCTTCATCATATTATCATAGTACAGATCATGCATGGGTTCATGTGAATTAGACTTAAAGCATATAATCACTTCAATTCATGCATAAAATGATAGAAAACAATCAATTAAATCATAATTGAGGAACCTGTTGTTGGGTTTAGCAAAGTGTGAATGGGAAAAGAAAATAGAGAATATGAAAAGTGAGGGAACTAATTTGGAGGGACAATGAAAAGTCATTTACAAGGTGCAAATGAAAAGTTATTTCTCCCATATCTGCAAAAGAAAGGGAAATTGTTGTCTTTATATAAGGAAACACTTCCTTTACTTCTTAAAGAGCTAAGAAGAAGGTGCCCCCTCGCGCCGTCGTCGTCGCTCGCTCGGCTTAAGCCTCAGCCTCAGATTTGAATTTGGATTCGGATTTGGCAAATGATGTGATTGATTGATAAATTATTTGGAAAAAATTTATTTAATCAATTTTTGTTAATGAAATAAATCATGTTAATATTATCTCTTATAAATTAATTCAGAACATTAGTTGATTAGTTAATTAACATAATTAATTTGCGTGTAACGGTAATATTCTAAAAAGTTGTTACTCTTTCCGAAAAGTCGTTACTTTCCGAAAAGCCGCTATTTTCCTAATAGACACATTTTCTGAAAAGTTGTTATTTTTTCCAAAAGACGCAACTTTCTGGATAAAACGGGTCTGAACATATTTCTCTGAACAGACACATTTCTTCCTGAAAATGGCTATAAAAGGAAGTCATTTTTGTTTTTTCAAACGCTGAAAATTTTCCTTCTCTGCATATATTTTTCTCTCAAAATCAAAGTGTTGATCGACTGAGTCTGTGTGACTTGTTGTTGTTCTTAAGTTCGCTGAAGTTAAAGAAGTTTGAGGTACCGCTATTTCTTTAACATGATTAATCTATTTTATCTTGGGAGAAATTAATCCATAACCTCGGCTACAGTGAGGAGATTAAATTTCTTAAGGAGACACAGTAGTTTCTGTGGACTCGGATTATTTTGTATTCTTGTCTACTTCATCTTATTTATGTTTCTGTTTTTTGGCTAACCTTATAAATACAGGTTAATAACAATCTTAAGAAATTTAATAAGTATCTGTATTCGAGGTTTCTGGAGATTAAAACCTTTATGATTTTCTACTCTGCTTGAATTTTTAAAATTCATTTGATTAACGATTAAAAGAGTATAAAATTTATTGTTAATCAGAAACAATTTGTGTAAAGATTTGTTCTTTACTATTAGTATTTCAAATACTAAAATTATATGCCATTTGTGACAGAAAAAATGACTAATTCAAGTCAAGTGAATGCTGCAACAGTAAGTGCTGCAACAACATCGGTTGCACACAATCGTTCAAATAATGCCTTATTGCCGACTGAGAAACCTGCAAAGTTTTCTGGAGTCGACTTCAAGAGATGGCAGCAGAAGATGTTCTTCTATATCACTATGTTGAGTCTGCAGAGGTTCATTAATGAAAATGTTCCTGTTACGTCGGATGATACTTCGCCTGAAGAACGATTCTTGGTAACAGAAGCATGGACACACTCAGATTTTTTGTGTAAAAATTATATTCTGAGTGACCTGCAAGATGATCTGTACAATGTGTACAGCAATGTCAAAACCTCAAAAGAACTCTAGGATGCTTTAGAAAAGAAGTACAAAACAGAGGATGCCGGAATGAAGAAGTTCATTGTGGAAAAGTTTCTGGACTATAAGATGATAGACAGTAAGACCGTCGTCACCCAAGTTCAAGAACTGCAGGTCATAATTCATGATCTCCTTGCTGAAGGTATAAATTTATTTAATGCCTATGTTAGAAATATTAAGTTTTTCCATAATACTCACATAATCTTTAATGTAGGATTGATTGTGAATGATGCATTTCAACTGGCTGCCATTATTGACAAGTTACCTCTATTGTGGAAGGACTTCAAAAACTACTTGAAACATAAACGCAAGGAGATGACTGTTGAAGATCTCATAATAAGGTTGGGAATCGAAAAGGATAATAAGGCTTCAGAAAAAAGGTCACGTGGTAACTCAATAATAGCTGGAGTAAATATTATTGAAGAAGATCCCACAAAAGTAAAGAAACGAAAGAAAACATCTGATCCATAAAACAATCCTCCTAAGAAGAAATTCAATGGAAATTGCTTCAATTGTGGTAAACATGGTCATAGGGCTACTGAATGTCGGGGTCCTAAGAAGGACAAGAAAAAGAAGGATCAAGAAAACTTGGCTGAATCTAAAGGAGAAATGAACGATCTCTGTGCAATGCTTTCAGAATGTAACTTGGTTGGAAATCCAAGAGAATGGTGGATGGATTCTGGTTCCTCATGCCATGTTTGTGCCAACAAAGAATTATTTTCATCATATACTCCAGCACCTACAGATGAGAAATTGTTTATGGAAAATTCCGTTGCTGCAAAGGTGGAAGGAACTGGCAAGGTCCTATTAAAGATGGCATCAGGCAAGGTGATGACTTTGAACAGGGTCTCGTATGTTCCAGAATTGAGAAAGAATTTAGTTTCAATTCCAGTTCTGACTAAGAATGGATTCAAATGTGTATTTGTTTCTGATAAAGTAGTAGTAAGTAAGAATGATATGTATGTAGGAAAAGGCTACCTCAGTGATGACCATTTCAAACTCAATGTAATTGCAGTTGATATGAATAAAGATTTTGCTTCTTCTTACTTGCTTGAGTCTAAATGTTTGTGGCATGAATGTTTGGGACATGTTAATAACAAAACCTTGCGAAAACTGATTAACTTAAATATTTTGCCAACATTTGAGTGCAATAAATCAAAATATCAAATTTGCATTGAATCTAAGTATGCTGAGTATCCTTATAAATCTGTTGAAAGGAATTCAAATCCTTTAGAATTGATTCACACTGATATTTGTGACATGAAGTCAACACCATCACGTGGTGGAAAAAAGTATTTCATAATTTTTATTGACGATTGCACTAGATATTGTTATGTCTATTTGTTAAATGGTAAGGATGAAACAATAGATGCATTTAGGCAATATAAAACTGCAGTTGAAAATCAGTTGGAAAAAAAGATCAAAATGATCAGAAGTGATAGAGGGGGAGAATATGAATCTCCATTTGCAGAAATATGTTTAGAAAATTGAATAATCCATCAAACTATTGCTCCATACACTCCTCAATCTAATGGGGTTCCAGAAAGGAAAAACCGAACTTTAAAAGAAATGATGAATGCATTACTTATAAGTTCAGGTTTATCACATAACTTGTGGGGGGAAGCTATCCTTACAGCAAATCGAATACTCAATAGAGTGCCTCACTCAAAGGCACATGTTATTCCATATGAGAAATGGAAAGGTAGAAAACGCAACTTGAAATATTTCAAAGTGTGGGGTGTCTAGCCAAAGTCCATGTTCCTATACCTAAGAGGGTAAATATAGGGCCTAAGACTGTGGATTGTGTATTCATTGGATATGCCACAAACAGTAAGGCATGTCGAACTTTGGTTCATAAGTCCAAACATCCAGATATTCATGATAATACGGTAATGGAATCAGATAGTGATGAATTTTTTGAACATATCTATCCGTGTAAAACTAGACTTGAGTCATTTAGTGGGGGGTCTAAACGACCCAGAGAAGAACCAAAAGAGAATGAACCCAATGAAGAGAGTCGACGCAGTAAACGTCAAAGGACATCTACTACATTTGGATCTGATTTTGTAACATTTCTTCTTGAAAGTGAGCCTAAAAAATTCAAGGAAGCAATGTTGTCTAGCGACTCAACCTCTTGGAAGGAGGCTGTCAATAGTGAAATTGGATCAATCCTAAGCAATCATACTTGGGAGTTGGTTGATATTCCTCTAGGGAACAAACCCTTGGGTTAAAAATGGATCTTTAAAAGGAAGATGAAAGATGATGGAACTATTGACAAATATAAATCAAGATTTGCTGTCAAAGGCTTTAGAAAAAAAGAAGGTCTTGATTATTCTGACACTTACTCGCCAGTGATTAGGATTACATCAATTCGGATGTGAATTGCCCTAGATGCAATATACGGTCTTGAAATCCATCAAATGAATGTGAAAACCACCTTCTTAAATGGAGAGCTGGAAGAAAAAATTTACATAGAACAACCCGAGGGTTTTTTAGTTCCTGGTAAAGAAAAGAAAGTGTGCAAACTTATTAAGTCACTTTATGGACTAAAACAAGCACCAAAACAATGGCAAAGTTTGATCAAACCATGTTTCAAATGGATTTAAGATCAATGAATGTGATAAATGTGTTTACATTAAAGATACTCCAAATCAGGAAGTCATTGTATGCCTATATGTGGATAACATGCTTATAATGAGCAAGGACATTGCTAATATAAAAGCTACTAAGAGTATGCTCGCTAGTAAGTTTGATATGAAAGATTTAGGAGTTGTTGATGTGATATTGAGAATTAAAATTCTCAAAACGCTTAACGGTCTAGCATTGTCTCAAACTCATTATATTCAAAAGGTACTTGAAAAATTTAAATATTTGAATTTCTAAAGGGCAAAGATTTCAATTGATGTGAACCTTCATCTTGCAAAGAATAAAGGTGAAAATCAGTCTCAATTGGACTATGCTAGAGTGTTGGGAAGCTTGATGTATGTCATGAATTGTACACAACCAGACATAGCTTGCGCTATCAGTAAACTGAGTCAATACACAAGTAATCCCAATCAAAATCATTGGTTGGCAATGAAGAGAGTTTTGAGATACTTAGATGACATTCAAAATTATGCTTTGCATTACAACAAATATCCAGCAGTTCTTGAAGGATATAGTGATGCAAATTGGATTAATGAGTCAAATGAAACAAAATCCACAAGTGGATACGTTTTTACTATTGGTGGAGGAGCAATATCTTGGAAATCATCTAAACAAACATGAATAGCTCGCTCTACAATGGAGTCTGAATTCATCGCTTTAGATAAGACAAGTGAAGAAATTGAATGGCTCCGGAATTTCTTAGAAATATTCCATTTTGGCCCAAACCAATGTCACCTATTTGCATACTCTGTGATAGTCAAGCTGCAATAGGAAGGGCTGAAAGCGTTATGTATAGCAGCAAGTCTCGTCACATAAGACGAAGACATAACTCTGTGAGACAACTACTCTCTAGTGGAATTATCATAATTGACTATGTGAAGTCAAAGGATAATGTGTCGGATCCACTTACAAAAGGCCTAACTAGAGAGGGAGTTGAGAAATCATCGACGGGAATGGGAATATGGCCGAGAAGAAGTCATCGAGGCGGTAAATCTACCTAGAAGACTGGAGATCCCAAGATCTAGACTCAAGGAGATAAAACAAAGTCATTGATGACGGTTCAACATTGTCAAAAATTATTTTATGGTCCATTCTCATGATGAGACAATGTTTAGTAACTAGGATAAAAGCATAAGGACTTTTTAATGGTTTCTATGTTTGATACAGGGTATATCGAATGGTGTATCTACGGGATAACACATTAAGAAATCACCTATGTGAGTGAAGTGTGAGCCACTTCAAGGAAAATCTGGTAATGCCAGTTCTCTAAGCATTTACTATCCGAGATGTGTTCATGGCTGAAACGAACAAACCAATGAGAACGAAGAATAGTTCACGGGTTGATTGTGTGACTTATGTTGTCTAGGTATACACCAAAGCTCTACGGTTTAAAGATATCAAATCTACCGATTGACCGAGTATATCCAATATATGTTCACTATGAAAAGTTTAAAGGGAAACCTACTTATCCAAATGCGATTAACCCTTACTTACAAGACACACAAGTTTTTATGCATATGTTTTAACAATAGTCATTCCTAATTCATGTGGGTGATTGTTGGGTTTAGCAAAGTGTAATGAGAAAAGAAAAGAGAGAATATGAAAAGTGAGGGAACTAATTTGGAGGAAAAATGAAAAGTCATTTATAAAGTGCAAATGAAAAGTCATTTCTCTCATATTGGCAAAAGAAAGGGAAATTGTTGTCCTTATATAAGGAACACTTCCTTTACTTCTTAAAGAGCTAAGAAGAAGGTGCCCCCTCGCGCCATCGTCGCTCGCTCGGCTTTGGCTTCGGCTCGGATTTGAATTTGGATTTGGCAAGTGATTGATTGATAATGTTTTTGGACAAAATGTAACAACCCGAAAAATGAATAGGATCAAGACTTAGGGTGTCAAAAATGCTTGCGATTAAACCAAAGTTCACACGGACTGATACGCGTAGAACCAGACCTTAGAACCCTTACTACGACCAAGCCAACTAATCTGGGGGAGTTAGTTGAGCTTGGAAAGATTGGAACAACCAAGTAAGGCTCTCGAAACGAATATTTAATCGAAGGAGTCTTTACCGGACTTAAAAGAAGAAATCTTAAGTTTTGAAGGTGTAGGGGTAAAATGGTCTTTTACCAGGTTAAGGGTAATATCATAATTTTCCTAAATATGTATAATTAATTAATTATTTAATAAGACGGAGGGGCAATTTTGGGAGAGAGAGAGACGAAATTTAACTCTTGGAGTAGAGTCTTGCTCCACCCGGGTTCGAACCTAGGTGGAAGCAATGATTTAAATTACTTTAATTTAAGGTTGATAAAATAATTAAATTAATTAATAATTAAAAAGCTGATTTAATAAAAAGGAAAAATCAGATTTTTTTATTTAGTTAATTAAAATCATATTTTTTTACTAAGTCTTAAATTTAGTCTCCTAATCTTAAGACAACTCTCTCCCTCACGTTTCTCAACTCTCTCTCTCTCACGTTCTCAATCTCTCTTTCACGTTGGTTCTTCCAAACTAACAACAAAAATCAGAAATACATCAAGAGTTCTTCACACTTGAAGAACTCACAAGAATTTTTAAGTAAAAGACAAAGTAATCAAAACATCAAGGCTAAGAGAGGTTCATCGAGTAGGGGGTAAGTTGAAGTGAATTGATCGTGGTTTGGAGGAGTTTCCGGGCAGCAGCTTCACGCTTGAATAACGTCCAAAGGTATGGGTTTCTCTCATGGAATTCTTTCTCCAAGAGTACTTTCTTTCGAACGCTTCTTAAACTCTTGAAACTAAGGTTGTTCCCCTTCGTATGCCCTTGTCCTTAGCTCCCAAATGAATTTGTAGGATGGGTATGTTGTGCTGCTAGATTTTAGTATGAACGATATGTTTAAATTAAATACGAACGTGTTCATGTGCGGGAAATCACGATAATGATCATTAAAATATGATCGGAAGAGTTGATGGATAGGTGTGTATAGGGCAGTGTTTTAGTCACTGTTTTGGGGTGTATAAGTTATGTATTTATTGTGTATTTTATGTGTGTAATGGGTGTACAATGTGATGTTCATTATGATGAAGTATAGTGAATTGAATAACCATCTTATAGCTATTTAAACTTATGAAACAAATGCACCTAAAAATGGTTGGAGATGGACAAAAATTTCCAGATTTTTGTACCCTTCAAAAGTGTCAAATTCTGAGTTTTTAAAATAAAATAAATTAAGTGAGGTCAATGGGAATCGAACCCAAGACCGCACCTGTGAAAGAAACAAACAAACAAAAAAAAAACGTAAGGGGCTAAGAGGAATCGAACCCCTTAGCTGTTGTTGTAGAGACAGAAATAAGAAGAAAAAAAGGGGGCTGGGCTGGGGATCGAACTCACGACCCAGCAGCCCCCATCGCGAAAAGAAAAGAAAAAATTAAAGGGGAGGCGTGGGATTCGAACCCACGACCTCCCAGTGCGCACGAGGGGAAGGGATTTTTAAAAATAAATAAATATATACTAAGGATAGAGGGGCTGTGGGGGTTCGAACCCACCACTTCGCAGCCCCCCCTTAGCGAAATTGAACCAAAAAATAAAGAGGGATATGGGGGTTCGAACCCACAACCTCCCCATTTTAGTGAATTTAATTAAATTAAAAAGTTAAGAGGTTGTGGGGGCTCGAACCCCCAACCCTTTGGTTAATTAAGAGTGAAATTAAAATAGAAAATTTATCCTTCAATATAATGTTGAGATTTAATTTAAAGTTTAATGTTATGAATATTAGAAATAAAATTAATAAAAAATATAAATGATATCCAAGTGATTCAAAATTTGGGTTTCCTTGCCCAAAATTCCGTATTGATGCATAAGTCATATGTGAGTAAATTATCCAAAAATAATGCCATCTACTTAGATAAAAAAAAAATTAAGATCTTGGCATATATACAAGATACATAAGTCTTGTACTACATAATTTTAGGAAAGTAAGAATCACTTAACGAATTATGAATGAAGCCCATGACTTGTATGTATAGACACATAAGTCTAACATATGTTCAAAAGTAAGTGAACCTAAGATGTATGTAATGAAATGACGAACCCTAGAAGGGTTAAGTATGAGTGTAAGATACACTAAAAGGCCAAGTGCATTGGCATATGATGAAATGAACATTCACGTAATAAGAGGTGAGTAACTATGAAAAGTAAAGGTGCTAATGATGAAGAATGTGGTGACAACATGATGTGAGGCTAATGTAAATGATGAGAGCAATCTCAAATGAGTCTAAGTAAATATTATCAAAACGTACTCACCTATGAGAGTGTAAGATAATGAAGAGACCAGTCTCTATGAACACTCTAATGAAAGTATTGAGCTTAACACACTTAATACTAATTATGAGATGAGAAATCATCTAATGAGCTATAATGTCCTCATACTAGAAGCCAGCTTCCATGACGTATGAGATGAATGAAATGGAACTTTATACTGAGTACCGATAGACTAGCTATGAGCGGTTATGCCTTCTTTCGGGAAGGGCGAAGGTTCACATAACTCTCATGAGATGAGAGTGTCCGGCTTGCCGGGTATGGGTCTCCATACATCTCCTAGTCTTTGAACCTATACTGCCAATATAGGGATCTGGTGGGGTTAAATTCCCATGTACACTAGCATGTTATTGGATCACTTTGGCCGTTATTCCACCTCTTTTCGGTGTGGGGGAGACACTGGATTTCATGATGCTCACATGATCTATGTCGGTTAAAGTTAAAGTTCCCAATGAATGAAAAGCATAATGAAATGAATGGTACCAAAGGTGTTAGGATAGGATAATCAAGAGGTGAGCTAGACTCAAGTAATAACACTAAGTTATTCTTGATCATTGCACAACACACCCGATGAAAGTCTTAAACTACACCCTCGGTATAACTGGTGTTCACACTGGCCTATGAATGAAATAAAAATGAAGTACGTATGAATTAATGAAGCAGACTCTGTGTTTGCTAATGAAGACTCCCTAGTTGAGGTCCCATATGTTGAGCCCTCATTTTGGAAAGTCATAATGTCAAGTCCATGATTTCAAGGTCTCATGGCAAATGAATGAATAATATGAAAGAAGCTATGTGTTACATGTTGTGTGCTATGCTATGTGCTATATGAAGATATTATGTGCTGTGTGCAATACGATATTTATAATGATGTATGTTACTCTCATGGCATGACCCTTCCTAACTCAATTTGGAAAGTTCACTAACTTTCTTAATCTCAATTTGGCAAGTCTACTGACTTGACTTCCAAAAATCATGTAGTTAGGAAAGAGCTATTCTTTCTCATGCATATCCTTGGTGTGTGCTTGCATATACCCGTACTTAGTACAAGTGTGTACTAACCCTATACATCTATACTATTTTAGGTGCAGGCATTGGTGGTCGATAGAGTTGCAGGATCATTGTTGCAGCTATTCGGACGTCAGCATTTATCCGGAGTTTGGTAGGTCCTCTTTTTTTCGAGGATACTACTGTTTTATATTCTAGCGTAGTTTTAGAGTTGAGCTAGTGGAGCATGTCCCACTAGCGTTTCTTTCCTGCTCTTTATTGAGACTTTGTATTTGGGCCATTTTGGCAATTATACAATTAAGACTTATGAACTATTTCTTTCAGTTGTTTATCTCTTTAATGTTAGATGGTTGATGATAAACGATTATAAAATTTTAAGAATGTTTGGCAAGCATGTTTAAAGAATAAAAAGTTTCAAATTTTCCGCTAAAATTAACCTATGTAAAGTAAGTATGACGTAAGTAGGCTTGTTTGCGACCTCTGAGAGGTCAACGACGCCGGTCTCGTCTGGGGTCTAGATTACAGTCGTGACAAAGTTGGTATCAGAGCACTATGTTAAATTCCGAGAATATTGAGTTCACATCAATCACATTGAGTAGTTTCTAAGTCATGGTAGTGAAGTGCACCACTATCCTGAATTAGAGACTGCATGATGCGTAGGAAAATTTCCCTTCTTCTGATCTTTTCGTGCTTTTTCTGAATGTATGATTTCTTTGTGTTATGAGCGTATCTAACATCAATCTTTGTTGTTTTCAGAGAATGGACCCTAGGAGGGATATTGGTCAGAGAAAAGGAAGAGCAGCTGCTGGGGGCAACGGAGTTCCACCCCAGGCTCCAGCTGCAGGAGTGGCTGTGCCAGTTAATCCAGCTGGGTTGACTGATGCTGAGGTGAGGGCATCTCTGGCCCAGATGGCACAGGCCATTACTATGCAGGCCCAGGGCATGACTGCTCAGGTCAATCGGCAGAATGTTCAGAGGGAGAACCCACCTGTTCGTAGCATGGCTGACAGGTTGAGGGATTTCACGAGGATGAATCCTCCTATTTTCACAGGGTCTAGGACTGCAGAGAATCCCCAGGAGTTTGTGGATGAGGTGCATAAGATTTTGATGGCTATGGGGGCCACTGATATCAAGAAGGTTGAGCTGGCTTCCTATCAGCTCAAGGATGTTGCACAGACTTGGTGCAAGATGTGGCAAGATAGTCGTGTCTTAGGTGGAGTGCCAGTCACATGGGAGCTGTTCAAGACAGCATTTCTGGAGAGATTCTTCCCCAGGGAGATGAGAGAGGCCAAGGTTGAGGAATTCATCAACCTTAAACAAGGCTCTATGACAGTCAGGGAGTATTCCCTAAAATTTGTTAAGCTGTCAAGGTATGTTATTTTCCCTAGTATTTAATATCAAGAATGAGGAGAATACTGAACTTTGTTGAAATCATCCAGGTATGCTGCTTCCCTTGTTTCTAACAATAGGGATGAGATGAGCAGGTTCCTCACAGGAATCAATGGGGACCTAGAGGAGGAGTGTCGATCTGCGATGCTCCATGATAATATGGATCTTTCCAGGTTGATGGTGCATGTCTAGCAGGTAGAGGACGGCCGCAGAAAAAGAGGTGTTCGTGATGCTAGGAGGCCTAGGCCTCAAGATCAGGCAGGACCCAGTCATGGAAGCCACAGGAACAACTTTGGCGTCCGTGAGCAGCCAAGGTTCAAAAAGGGGCAATAGAGTTCTGGGAATTTTAATCCTCAGAGGAGTGCTACAACTACATGAGGCAGACCTGAGCCCAAGAAGGACAATGGAGGTGAGATGCAATGTCCTAAGAAGAATTGTTCTAAGTGTGGCCGGGATCACAGTGGAGAGTGCAGACAGGGCACTAATGCCTGCTTCGGTTGTGGTAAGAGTGGACATATGGTCAGAGACTGTCCGCAGAACAGAGGTCAGGCTGGAGGTAATGCTCAGCCTAGGCCTAATCCACAGGGTGCAGCAGCAGCCGAGCCTCCTAAGAGGAACATGTTCTATGCCCTGAAGGGCAGGGAGGAGCAGGAGAAGTCCGCTGATGTGGTCACATGTATGCTGCAAGTGTTCTCAACTTCTGTTTATGCTTTACTTGATCCAGGGTCTACACTTTCCTTTGTAACTCCTCTGCTTGCTCTTACTTTTGAGATATTGCCTGAAGTTCTACATGATTCTATAGTGGTTAGTACACCTTTAGGAGAGAATGTAAGAACTGATAGAGTATACAAGGATTGCCCAATAGTTGTGAGTGGTAAAACTACGTGTGCAAACTTGGTTGAGTTACCCATGCATGATTTTGATGTTATTCTTGGCATGGATTGGCTTCACAATTGTTATGCTTGCTTGGACTGTCGTAGTAGAGTGGTGAGATTTTGCTTTCCTAATGAAGAAGAGTTAGTCAGGGAGGGGTACAATTCGAGTCGTCCTAACCCCTTGATTTAACCTTAAGGCCAATAAAATGATGTCCAAGGGGTTATTGTGTCATCTTGTGAGTGTTAATGATTTAGATCATGACATTCCTTCCATAGACTCAGTACCTATAGTGAATGAGTTCTTAGATGTGTTTCCTGATGATTTGCCTGGAGTCCCTCCCTTTTGAGAGATTGACTTTGGTATCGATTTAGAACCCGATACTAAACCAATATCAATTCCTCCTTACAGAATGGCTCCAGCTGAACTCAAAGAGTTGAAGCTGCAGTTAAAAGATCTCACTGACACGGGTTTCATTCAGCCGAGCATATCCCCTTGGGGCGCTCCAGTGTTATTTGTAAAAAAGAAAGATGGGACCCTTAGAATGTGTATCGATTATCGACAGCTCAACAAAGTCACTATAAAGAATAAGTATCCACTCCCCAGAATAGATGATTTGTTCGATTAGCTCCAAGGGTCTAGTTTCTTCTCTAAAATTGATCTTCGTTCAGGGTATCATCAACTTAGGGTTAGGGAGGGAGATATCCCAAAGACAGCCTTTCGTACCCGCTATGGTCACTATGAGTTTCTAGTCATGTCATTTGGTCTTACAAATGCACCTGCTGCATTTATGGATCTCATGAACTGGGTCTTCCGTGAATATCTTGACTCTTTCGTCATAGTATTCATTGATGACATTCTCATCTACTCTAAGACCAAGGAAGAACATGAACAACATTTGAGACTAACCTTGTAGGTACTTAGACAGCATCAGTTGTATGCCAAATTCAGCAAATGTGAATTCTGGCTGAGATCAGTGACCTTCCTGGGTCATGTTGTGTCCGATCAGGGCGTGGAGGTGGATCCCAGGAAGACTGAGGCTGTGAAGAACTGGCCAAAGCCTCTTACTCCCACTAACATCCGTAGCTTTTTGGGATGGGTTGGTTACTACGCAGGTTTGTGGAGGGCTTTTCTTTCATTGCTGCCCCATTGACAACTTTGACTAAGAAGAAAGCCAAGTTTGAATGGACGGAGACTTGTGAGAAGAGTTTCCAGGAGCTTAAGGACAGACTCATTTCAGCCCCGGTGCTTACTTTGCCTAAGTGTGGTGAGAATTACACTGTTTATTGTGATGCATCTAGGGTTGGTTTGGGTTGTGTTCTTATGCACGTTGGTAAGGTGATAGCCTATGCGTCCAGACAACTCAAGGTTCATGAGAAGAATTATCCCACTCATGACCTAGAGTTGGCAGCTGTGGTGTTTACACTGAAGTTGTAGAGGCATTATCTATATGGAGTGCATGTGGATGTGTTCACAGATCATAAGAGTCTCCAGTACATGTTCACACAGAGGGAGTTGAATCTACGTCAGCGGAGATGGTTGGAGCTGTTGAAGGATTATGACATGAATGTGCACTACCATCCAGGTAAGGCTAATGTCGTAGCCGATGCTTTGAGCAGGATGAGCATGGAAAGTACAACCCATATTGAGGATGAGAAGAAGGAGCTAGTGAAAGATGTACACAGACTGGCCAAACTTGGTGTGCGTTTGGTTGACTCCACTAGTGGGGATGTTTTAGTTTATCCTAGTTCTGAATCATCCTTGGTAGTTGAAGTCAATCAGGGTCAGCATCTAGATCCTGTGTTGATGGAGCTGAAAGACTCGGTGCTGACGAAGATGAATGAGTCTTTCGCTTTGGGAGGTGATGGCATACTTAGGTATCAGGACATGCTGTGTGTGCCAGATGTAGATGATTTACGGACCAGGATTGTTGCAGAGGCCCATGGTTCCAGATATTCCATACATCCAGGTTCCACCAAGATGTATCATGATCTTAAGCAGATTTATTGGTGGGATGTCATGAAGAAGGACATTGCAGAATATGTGGCGAAGTGTCCTAATTGTCAGTAGGTTAAGGCAGAGCATCTTAAGCCTGGTGGTCTGACTCAGATTATTGAGGTTCGGACTTGGAAATGGGAGGCCATTAATATGGACTTCGTGGTTGGGCTTCCAAGGACTAGGAGGCAACATGACTTCATATGGGTTATTGTGGACAGATTGACTAAGTCTGCCCACTTTATTCCTGTGAAGTCTACTTACAGAGCCGAGGATTATGCGAGAATTTACATTGATGAGATTGTGAGATGGCATGGGATTCCCTTGTCTATTATTTTAGACAGAGGAGCTCAGTTTACTTCTCATTTGTGGAGATCTTTCCACAAGAGCTTGGGCACGCAAGTGAAGCTTAGCACTGCCTTTCACCCTCAGACAGATGGGCAGGCAGAGCGCACCATACAGACATTGGAGGATATGTTGAGAGCGTGTGTGATCGACTTCATAGGTAACTGGGATGACCATCTGCCTTTGATAGAGTTCTCGTATAATAACAGCTATCACTCCAGCATTGGGATGGCACCGTTTGAGGCACTGTATGGTAGGAGGTGTAGATCTCCAGTTGGATGGTTCGAGGTTGGAGAGTCATCCATTTTAGGTCCGGAGATCATTCATGAGGCCTTAGAGAAGGTCAGAGTGATTAGGGACAGGTTGACTACTGCTTACAGCCGGCATAAGTCATATGCTGATAACAGAAAACGGCCCTTAGAGTTTGATGTTCGTGACCAGGTTTACTTGAAAATATCACCTATGAAAGGGGTGATGAGATTTGGTAGAAAAGGGAAGCTGAGTTCGAGGTATGTGGGGACATATGAGATCCTACAGCGTGTGGGTGAGGTTGCCTATGAGTTAGCATTGCCTGCGGAGCTAGCTTCTGTTCATCCAGTCTTTCATGTCTCTATGTTGAAGAAGTGCCTAGGTGATCCAGCATCAATCTTGCCTGTTGAAGGCTTGGGGGTTGGTGAAGACTTGTCTTATGAGGAGGTACCTGTTGAGATCTTAGACAGACAGGTCAAGCGACTGAGGAACAAGGAGATTTCCACAGTGAAGGTATTGTGGAGAAATCATCTTGTTGAGGGTGCTATGTGGGAGGCTGAGGCCGACATGAGAGCCCGCTACCCTCACCTTTTCAGCTCTTGAGGTTAGACTTCCTACTCTTAAACCTATGGTTCCTTATCGCTCCGTGTTTTGTTGCTATTGATTGACTATGTATAGTAATTTTATTATGATCTGACTGGCATTACGATGTGAAGTGGTAGTGTTATTCGGGGACTAATGTTCCTAAGGGGGGGATAATGTAACTACCCTAAAAATGAATAGGATCAAGACTTAGGGTGTCAAGAATGCTTGCGATTAAACCAAAGTTCACACGGACTGATACGCGTAGAAACAGACCTTAGAACCCTTACTATTACCAAGCCAACTAATCTGGGGGAGTTAGTTGAGCTTGGAATGATTGGAACAACCAAGTAAGGCTCTCGAAAATGAATATTTAATCGAAGGAGTCTTTACCGGACTTAAAAGAAGAAATCTTAAGTTTTGAAGGTCTAGGGGTAAAATGGTCTTTTACCAGGTTAAGGGTAATATCGTAATTTTCCTAAATATGTATAATTAATTAATTATTTAATAAGACGGAGGGGCAATTTTGGGAGAGAGAGAGATGAAATTTAACTCTTGGAGTAGAGTCTTGCTCCACCCGGGTTCGAACCTAGGTGGAAGCAATGATTTAAATTACTTTAATTTAAGGTTGATAAAATAATTAAATTAATTAATAATTAAAAAGCTGATTTAATAAAAAGGAAAAATCAGATTTTTTTATTTAGTTAATTAAAATCCTATTTTTTTACTAAGTCTTAAATTTAGTCTCCTAATCTTAAAACAACTCTCTCCCTCACGTTTCTCAACTCTCTCCCTCACGTTTCTCAACTCTCTCTCTCTCACGTTCTCAATCTCTCTTTCACGTTGGTTCTTCCAAACTAACAAAAAAAAATCAGAAAATACATCAAGAGTTCTTCACACTTGAAGAACTCACAAGAATTTTTAAGTAAAAGACAAAGTAATCAAAACGTCAAGGCTAAGAGAGGTTCATCGAGTAGGGGGTAAGTTGAAGTGAATTGATCGTGGTTTGGAGGAGTTTCCGGGCAGCAGCTTCACGCTTGAATAACGTTCAAAGGTATGGGTTTCTCTCGTGGAATTCTTTCTCCAAGAGTACTTTCTTTCGAACGCTTCTTAAACTCTTGAAACTAAGGTTGTTCCCCTTCGTATGCCCTTGTCCTTAGCTCCCAAACGAATTTGATGGGTATGTGGTGCTGCTAGATTTTAGTATGAATGATATGTTTAAATTAAATACGAACGTGTTTATGTGCGGGAAATCACGATAATGATCATCAAAATATGATCGGAAGAGTTGATGGATAGGTGTGTATAGGGTAGTGTTTTAGTCACTGTTTTGGGGTGTATAAGTTATGTATTTATTGTGTATTTTATATGTGTAATGGGTGTACAATGTGATGTTCATTATGATGAAGTATAGTGAATTGAATAACCATCTTATAGCTATTTAAACTTATGAAAAAAATGCACCTAAAAATGGTTGGAGAAGGACAAAAATTTCCAAATTTTTGTACCCTTCAAAAGTGTCAAATTCTGAGTTTTTAAAATAAAATAAATTAAGTGAGGTCAATGGGAATCGAACCCAAGACCTCACCTGTGAAAGAAACAAACAAAAAAAAAAACGTAAGGGGCTAAGGGGAATCGAACCCCTTAGCTGTTGTTGTAGACACAGAAATAAGAAGAAAAAAAGGGGGCTGGGCTGGGGATCGAACTCGCGACCCAGCAGCCCCCATCGCGAAAAGAAAAGAAAAAAATTAAAGGGGAGGCGTGGGATTCGAACCCACGACCTCCCAGTGCACGCGAGGGGAAGGGATTTAAATAAAAAATATATACTAAGGATAGAGGGGCTGTGGGGGTTCGAACCCCCCACCTCGCAACCCCCCACCCCCCCACCCCTCAGCAAAATTGAACCAAAAAATAAAGGGGGCTGTGGGGGTTCGAACCCACAACCTCCCCATTTTAGTGAATTTAATTAAATTAAAAAGTTAAGAGGTTGTGGGGGCTCGAACCCCCAACCCTTTGGTTAATTAAGAGTGAAATTAAAATAGAAAATTTATCCTTCAATATAAATGTTGAGATTTAATTTAAAGTTTAATGTTATGAATATTAGAAATAAAATTAATAAAAAATATAAATGATATCCAAGTGATTCAAGATTTAGGTTTCCTTGCCCAAAATTCCGTATTGATGCATAAGTCATACGTGAGTAAATTATCCAAAAATAATGCCATCTACTTAGATAAAAAAAAATTAAGATCTTGGCATATATACAAGATACATAAGTCTTGTACTACATAATTTTAGGAAAGTAAGAATCACTTAACGAATTATGAATGAAGCCCATAGCTTGTATGTATAGACACATAAGTCTAACATACATTCAAAAGTAAGTGAACCTAAGATGTATGTAATGAAATGACGAACCCTAGAAGGGTTAAGTATGAGTGTAAGATACACTAAAAGGCCAAGTGCATTGGCATATGATGAAACGAACATTCACGTAATAAGAGGTGAGTAACTATGAAAAGTAAAGGTGCTAATGATGAAGAATGTGGTGACAACATGATGTGAGGCTAATGTAAATGATGAGAGCAATATCAAATGAGTCTAAGTAAATGTTATCAAAACGTACTCACCTATGAGAGTGTAAGATAATGAAGAGACCAGTCTCTATGAACACTATAATGAAAGTATTGAGCTTAACACACTTAATACTAATTATGAGATGAGAAATCATCTAATGAGCTATAATGTCCTCATACTAGAAGCCAGATTCCATGACGTATGAGATGAATGAAATGGAACTTTATACTGAGTACCGATAGACTAGCTATGAAAGGTGATGCCTTCTTTCGGAAAGGGCGAAGGTTCACGTAACTCTCATGAGATGAGATTGTCCGGCTTGCCGGGTATGGGTCTCCATACATCTCCTAGTCTTTGAACCTATACTGCCAATATAGGGATCTGGTGGGGTTAAATTCCCATGTACACTAGCATGTTATTGGATCACTTTGGCCGTTATTCCACCTCTTTTCGGTGTGGGGGAGACACTGGATTTCATGATGCTCACATGATCTATGTCGGTTAAAGTTAAAGTTCCCAATGAATGAAAAGCATAATGAAATGAATAGTACCAAAGGTGTTAGGATAGGATAATCAAGAGGTGAGCTAGACTCAAGTAATAACACTAAGTTATTATTGATCATTGCACAACACACCCGATGAAAGTCTTAAACTACACCCTCGGTATAATTGGTGTTCACACTGGCATATGAATGAAATAAAAATAAAGTACGTATGAATTAATGAAGCAGACTCTGTGTTTGCTAATGAAGACTCCCTAGTTGAGGTCCCATATGTTGAGCCCTCATTTTGGAAAGTCATAATGTCAAGTCCATGATTTCAAGGTCTCATGGCAAATGAATGAATAATATGAAAGAAGATATGTGTTACATGTTGTGTGCTATGCTATGTGCTATATGAAGATATTATGTGCTGTGTGCAATACGATATTTATAATGATGTATGTTACTCTCATGGCATGACCCTTCCTAAGTCAATTTGGAAAGTTCACTAACTTTCCTAATCTCAATTTGGCAAGTCTACTGACTTGACTTCCAAATATCATGTCGTTAGGAAAGAGATATTCTTTCTCATGCATATCCTTGGTGTGTGCTTGCATATACCCGTACTTAGTACAAGTGTGTACTAACCCTATACATCTATACTATTTTAGGTGCAGGCATAGGTGGTCGATAGAGTTGCAGGATCATTGTTGCAGCTATTTGGACGTCATCATTCATCGGAGTTTGGTAGGTCCTCATGCTTTCGAGGATACTACTGTTTTATATTCTAGAGTAGTTTTAGAGTTGAGCTAGTGGAGCATGTTCCACTAGCGTTTCTTTCCTGCTCTTTATTCAGACTTTGTATTTGGGCCATTTTGGCAATTATACAATTAAGACTTATGAACTATTTCTTTCAGTGTTTATCTCTTTAATGTTAGATGGTTGATGATAAACGATTATAAAATTTTAAGAATGTTTGGCAAGCATGTTTAAAGAACAAAAAGTTTCAAATTTTCCGCTAAAATTAACCTATGTAAAGTAAGTATGACGTAAGTAGGCTTGTTTGCGACCTCTGAGAGGTCAACGACGCCGGTCTCGTCTGGGGTCTAGATTCCAGTCGTGACACAAAATTTATTTAAACAATATTTGTTAATCAAATAAATCATGTTGATATTATCTCTTATAAATTAATTCAGAACGTTAGTTGATTAGTTAATTAACAAAATTAATTCGTGTGTAACGATAACATTCTAAAAAGTTGTTACTCTTTCCGAAAAGTCATTACTTTCCGAAAAGCCGTTATTTTCCTAACAGATACATTTCCGAAAAGTTGTTATTTTTTCCAAAAGACGCAACTTTCTGGATGATTTCTCTGAATAGACTCGTTTCTTGCTGAAAATGACTATAAAAGGAAGTCATTTTTCATTTTTTCAAACACTGAAAATTTTCCTTCTCTGCATATATTTTTCTCTCAAAATCAAAATGTCGATCGCCTGAGCCTGTGTGACTTATTGATGTTCTTAAGTTTGCTGAAGTTAAAGAAGTTTGAGGTACCGTTATTTCTTTAACAGGATTAATCCGTTTTATCTTGGGAGAAATTAATCCATAACCTCGGGTACAGTGAGGGGATTAAATTTCTTAATGAGACACAGTAATTTCTGTGGACTCGGATTATTTTGTATTCTGTCTACTTCATCTTATTTATGTTTCTGTTTTTTGGCTAACCTTATAAATACAGGAAAATAACACCTGTGAAGATTGAATAAAACCCTAATTTCAATCTAAGAATTCATCTTGTAAAATTGAAGATTTTGGGAACCCAATGGAGGGAAGGACTCCATAGGTGAATACTATTATACCTTAATAATCAATGCTCATAGTCACTGATGAATTGGAGTTCTTCAAGCCAAATCCTAGCTTTTTACTTCCTCAGTTCTTCAGAGGAAATTTGGAGGTGATCTTGGAGGGAATTTAGGGATTTAAAAGAATGATTTCAAATGAGTAGTTTTTAGGCTTAAAAGATTTATACAGGTCATATGATTAGGACTAAAATGACCTTGTTTAGGCATTAATCATTTAAGGAAAAGACTTAAAATCCCCTTAAAACTGATTGTCTGACCCTTCTACGGTTTGGACCTACAGTACGTAGGACTTACCGTACTGGTCAACCATAGAAAAGTACATAAACTATTGATTTTTGATTCATTTTGACAAAACTTATCTACGGCTCGTACAAAGAATGACGGATCACCCTTGCAAACCATACGAAAAGTACTGGGACTTGATTTTTGAAAAATTATTTTCCCTCTTCCTATTGTTTCCATCTACGGCCCATAAAAGCTTCGACAGTCCATATATAGGGCCCATAGACACAGTCTTCAACCCAAGAAAAACTTTTTTTCTTTTTTTTTCCTGAATTCTGAGGTGTTATAATATCTCCCCATCGGGAACATTCATCCTCGAAAGGACTCAAGATGGCATGAATAGATTAGAAGAGAAGATAACAACCCAACATGAATGCAGTCACATAAATGCACACACTCGAGGAAGAAAATAGACTCCAAGCTAAAGCATATTGAAAATATCAATTGATAAAGCATACATTCAATTCATACTCAAATCCATATAAACATGGAGAATCATTCCAAGCTAGATCATAACATCAAAAATCAGATTTTTTTCATGAGCATGACTAAGACACATGAAACCAAAAGAATGAATCGTAAGGAACTAAATACCTCAAGATAGATTAGGGACAGAGGGAAAGAGATGAGGATACCGGGACATCTTATCAACATCTTCCTCCCACGTAGCACCATCAACTAACTGATTACTCCAAATAACCTTTATGGAAACAACTTCTTTGTTTCTCAACTTCCAAACATGCCAGTCTAAAATCTCAATCAGAACCTAATCATAAGAAAGATTCTCTTCAACTCCCAAACCTTCTAAAGGAACAATATATTTCAAATCTCAAACGCACTATTTCAACAAGGAGACCTGGAATACGGATGCATCGATGATAAATAATTAGGAAAATCAAGCTCATAGGAAACTTTACCAATACGTTTTGAAATTTGATGTGGGCCTACATATTGGGGAGTAAGATTCCTTTTATTTCCAAACCTTAATACACCCTTGAAAAGGTAACATTTTCAAGTAAACCCAATCATTAACATCAAACTTAAGATCTCTCCTTATAACATCGCCATAAGACTTTTATCGACTTTGAGCCATTTTGAGCCTTTCCCTAATAAGACAAAATTTCTCCATAGCCTCATGTACCAATTCAGGACCTATCAAATAAACCTCACAAACTTTAAACCAATCAATAGGAGATCTACGTATCCTGTCATAAAGATCCTAAAATGGAGTCATACATATGCTTGAATGATATTTATATTATAGTCAAACTCAATTAAAGTCAAGTGATCATCCCAATTACCCTTGTAATTATTTACACAACCTCTCAACATATCCTCCAAAGTCTGAATATTATGTTTCACTTGCACCTCGTTGTGAGAATGAAAGGTCGTGCTAGCTTAACACGAGTACAGAGACTCTTTTGGAAAGATTTCCAAAACTAAGAAGTAAATTAGGTACCTCGATCGGAGATAATGGATAGGGGCACTCCATGTTACTTAACCGTCTCTCTAGATACAACCTAACATAATCTTTCACCGAATAAGAAATCTAGGTGGGAATGAAATGAGATGACTTCATCATACGGTCTACTATAACCCAAATTGAGTCATGTTATCGCCGAGTGAGGGGTAAACCAATAATTAAGTCCATATTCAAATCTTCCCACTTAAAAGTAGGAATTCTAATATCTTGGGACAAACCTCTCGACTTTTGATTCTCAACTTTCACTTGTTGACAATTAGGACACTTAGCCACAAATTACGTAATATCAATCTTTATCTCGTTTCACCAATAGACCTTTTGCAAATTCCAATACATCTTGGTGGCTCCAGGTGAATGGAATATCCAGAACTATGGGCTTTTGATAAGCTTTTCTCTCTCACATCCTCAACACTGGGAACACGCAACAACCTTTATATTGAAAGACACCATCTCCTCCATTGGAGAAAGCCTGCACGAACTTTTTAAGCATCACTTTCTTTAATTCAACCAAAATTGGATCAAGACCTTGATTGGCTTTCACATCCAACACAAAGGACGATTCTAAACCATTATAAATAGGGGTGTCAAAAATGAACCCAAACATAGGTAAACCGCTCAACCCGCCAAGAATTTTAAGGGTGGGCTCAAGATCATTTGAATTGGGTTCAATCTAAACCCATTCAATCCTAACCCATTTGAAGAGTATCCTCAATTGAGCCCAATTCAATCTCCAATTTCAGCCCATTTTAGTACTATTATTAAGATATGTTCCTATATTGAAGGTATGAATTGTTATCTATTTAAAATCTTTTAGGATTTATCAATCTATTTGTTACTTTTCTTATAAGAAAAAAGTTGAGCTAAAATTCAAATTATGATTCTAAAAATATCAATATGTTAAATTATTGAGATTAATCGGTCGAATTTGGCAGGTCAAGACCCAACCCAATTTTTAGCCCATTTGAGTCCAACCCATTTGAGTCCAACCCATTTGAGTCCAAAGTAAACTTGGGCGGGTCAAGACCTAACCCGACTTCTATTTCAACACGTTTAATATCTCCAATTTCAACCCAACCCGCCCATTTGACACCCCTAATTATAATTAATAACAAAACCTTCATTTTAATCAACCTACCGAACACCTAGTTGATCTAGATTGTGGACATCACGAACAAACTCTTTTTACTTTCCTCAACATGTGCAACACTACTCATGGACAACCGCCTTAAGGTATTGGCCACCACATTCATGTCATAGTTCTTCAAGAGTTCTAGCCATCTATGTTGTTGAAGATTTAGATCTTTTTGCTTGAACACGTATTGAAAACACTTGTGGTCAATAAAGACATCAACGTGGACACCATACAAATATTATCTCCAGATCTTTAGTGCAAAAACCACCGCCGCTGGCTCCAAATCATTGGTAGGATAGTTTTTTTTCATGAACCTTAAGTTGCCTTGAATCATAAGCAATAAATTTCCTATTTTGCATAAGAACACACCCCAATCCAATCCTAAAAACATCACAACAAACAACAAACCCATCAAATTCATTCTTAAAGGTCAAAATAAAAGTCGAAGTGAGTCTATCCTTCAACTCTGGAAAACTCTTCTCACATGCTTTTGGTAATAAGAACTTAACCTTCTTTTGGGTTAATACAGTCAATGGAGAGGTAATAGAAGAAAATCCTTCAAGGAACCTTCTATAGTATCCGTCCATTCCAAACAAACTTCAAATATCTGAAGGGGATAAAGGTCTAGTCTAATTCATAACTGCATTTGTATTCTTAGGCAATACCCTTCGTGGAAACAATGTTGCAAGTAAAAGCCATGAATCTAAACCAAAATTCACCTTTATTAAACTTTGCAAATAGTTGTTGGTCTTTGAGTACTTTTAACACCGTACCATCCTCCACTGATCGACATGTTCATCCTCACTCCATGAGTAAATCAAGATGTTATCAATGAACATAATCACAAACACGACAAAATATTATCTAAAAACTCCATTCATCAATTCCATATATGCGGTTGGAGCATTAGTCAAACCAAATGATATTACCAAAAACTCAAAATCACCCTATCGAATTCAAAAAGCCATCTTTAGGATGTCATATTCCTTCACCTTCAATTGGTGATAACCCGATCAGAGGTCTATTTTAGAGAAATAACTTACCTCTTGGAGTTGATCAAATAAATCATTTATCCTTGGAAGAGTATACTTAATATTAATAGTAACTTTGTTAAATTATCGGTAATCAATACACATGCTAAGTGAACCACCCTTTTTTCAACAAACAAAACCAGAGCACCCCATAGAGATACTCGGTCGGATGAAACCCTTATCCAGCAAATCTTTTAATTATTCCTTAAGCTATTTCAGAGCCATTCGATAAGGAGGAATAGAGATAGGTTGAGGTTACGTATCTGGAAGAAGTTCAATACCGAAGCCAATTTCCCTTTGGGTAGATCATCAGGAATCATACGGAAACTCATTTACAATGGGGAATGACTCAATAATGGGGGTTTCAGAATCTATATCCCTAACCTTAACAAAGTGATATAGGCAACCCTTAGAAATTATCTCTCTAGCTTTAAGACGAGAAACAAACTGCCGTTAGGCTTAGAATTTTCCCTTTCCACTTTAGGATGGGTTCATTTGGTAACTAAAACTTGACCACTCAGGTCCTACAATCAACAAAAGCATAATTAGAATGGATGCAATCCATACCATGAATAACATCAAAATCTAACATATCTAGCTTAAAATGAGTAACTTTATGGGATAAGGAGATGAGACAAATTTTATAAACTCTCTTAGACATAATAGATTCACCAATAGAAGTGGATACAAAAAAAGATCTAACAACATATCCAGGCAAACATCAAACCTCATATCCATATATGGCGTCACAAAAAATAAGGTAGCATCGGGATCAATCAAAGAATAAACATCAAGATGGAAGACTTTCAGCATACCGGTAGCCACATTGGGTGAACCATCTTACTCATGTCGAGTTTGAAGTGCATAATATTTGTTCTGCTTCTGACTCCCACTAGATCCTGACAAAGGGTAAGGTTCAGCCCGTCAACGATTATCTCCTTCATCATTATCAAGTGAGGTACAATTCCTTATCTTATGATTTGTCTTGCCACAATGAAGACATGCATCAGAACTATCTGGACATTTACCATCATACTTTCTTCCACACTCAGCACAAGTATATAATGTGGATCCACCACTATTTCCTATTTTAGGCTTAGGGTTAGACACCCAATATTTCTTAAACTATGGAACTATAGCATAAGAGGAACCTTAATCGAGGACCTTTTCTGGTATCTAGAATTACAATGTCCATCAAACTTCAAATATGAAAAGTCACCATCACCGGTCCTTGCCCTCTTTGCATCCCTATATTTTTTCATAAGTTTCTCCCTTTTATTTGTTGAGCATGTATCATTATGCAAGCAATGTCCATCTCTTTAATGAGCATGGTGGTAAAACATTCCTTAAACACTAATTTGGACACACTCAAAACCAAGTTACTAATCATTGCCCTAGAGTTGGCAACCATAGAAGGAGAATATTTGAAAAATTGTGTGAATTTCAAAGCATATATTTTCACACTCATATTTTCTCCACGAAGGTTAAGGAATTCAAGTACTTTTGCCTCCCTCGTCTAAAGGGTAAAGAACCTATCAAGGAAAGTAGCCTTAAAATTTTCCCAACCAAGAGGATTCATATTAGCCACCCGTTCTTCCTTCCATTCATGAAAGCAAACTCTAGCAACACCTTTAAGTTGGTAAACGACCAATTCCACCTTTTCCACCGACATCACACCTATGATCATAAAAATCCTATAAAAATCATCAATGAATTCTTGAGGATTTGCTTCAACTTTGGAACCATGAAACTCTAGAGGATTCATTTTAGCGAAGTCCCTGACTCTAGTTGCCGTCATACCCACATTTGGGTTCACAAGGACCACAACCTCTCTATTGGCTTGAGTCATCATTGCATGAGACAACACTTGAAAAATGGCTCTGAAATATGCATTAGTCACTTGCTCATCCAAAAGGTCGACTAGAACTTGAGGAGTTTCTTGTAGAGCTTTTTGTCCCACATTCCTTCTAATGTATGCTCTTCTAGGGACCATAAACTGAAAAACATCGAATGAGAATTAGGAGAGTGACACTCTATCGTACGACTTTAGAGTAATGAAAGAAGTGGAGTTTCCTAAATATCTTATTGCCTCTTATTCATAAATGTGGTGTGCTTCACACTTATGAGCAAAACTCTACTCGACTTGACTTATGAGACATCCTACGACCTTTCTAAACCTTGTGATTTGAATACCAAGTTTGTTACGATCCAAAGTATACCCTTAGGTGTAACATGACATATAGAACTTCAAGAGGCTATACACAAGCCACTTAGCATACATCATGCAAGATAATATAACTCAAGATTTCTTTATATCATAAAGAATTTGAGAAAAACAAAAGTCTAACATAAGTATAAATAAGCCATATATTACATCAATAGAAGTAATTGATACAGAACCCATACATCATTTACAAAGTCTGAAAATTGAAATATAGAAAGCAATAAAAGTTTCTCGGTCCTCGGAATATGACAACTCACCAATCTTCAAGATCACAATTGATCAACTAGCCACGAGTATGGGAAGCAGGAGATCCTACCCTACATTAGTGAAACAATGTAAGCACAAGTATGCATTAGTACATGAAATGTACTAAGTATGGTATATATCAATGTATAAGAGTAATGAAATCATATTAAAGGGGACTTTACATTACATGCAATGAGCAAACTAAATATAATATAAAAGGGTTAATAAATATAAATCATAATCATGTCCAATTCAATCTAAACATATTTAAATCACTTGTGAGATACTTTAGAAGTACTTAGTTCATCATTCTGGGAAATTTATCATTAAGCGACAAATACCATATGAGGTATAACATGGAATCAGTGCCTTCCCCACTCCAAAAAGGGATGTCCTTACTTACTAGGGTAAGAACCATGAGTCTACGCTAAAGTATATCAACTAGGTAATGTCTATCTTAGAGAATCATCCTATTGTGACACATAGGTATGGGATAAGGAAATTGCTACTATAGACCTGACATCTACTAACAGGTGTAACACCCTGAAAACTAGTAGGCTTAATTAGAGCATGTCGTAAGGGTTAGAGTTATAAAATTTTCTTTTCTTACATAGAATGAAGGGTTTAGGGCTTAAGTGTCAAGGTACGACTCCCCAAGAACCAACCAAAGACCAAAAAATCCACTATAGAAACTGCCTAACGCATCATCCAAAAGGGGGACCTATGCCCCGTATGGGGTGTATGACTCATGGGTGAGTCTCGTGGATCAAAATCCAAGTCTAGGTCTGTCATCCCTCAGTCCACGGACCGTAGGTGGTGGCTGTGGATGGGAACTGCAAGTTTTCCCATATTCAGCTTAAGTGAAAGGTAGTTTAGGTAAATCCTATTTCAGTTAGTTTGATGTGAGGTCGTTATATATTGTTTTGAAACACCTATATAATTATTTTGAATTCATTAACCAACCCATTCACTTAAGTAAATCCCAAAACCCAAATCCATAACCAACTTTTCCCCAAATAAACTCTCTCTAAAATTCCAAGGAAGAAGAAGAAAGGTGAAGCTAAGGTTGAAAAATGAAACTTTTCTCCTCGAATTCATGGTTAATATTCAATAAGGTATGGTAGATCTGCATATATGGGTAGAATTTACCCATAGAGACCTTTCAAAACCCCCAATTTCAAAGTTAGAAAACCCAAAAGTTAGGTTTGACTTCAATCTCATTGATTTCTTTCAAATTCGTTTCTAATGATTGAAATATTTTTTATTATGGTTGTATTGACTATTTTATATGATTTTAAGTTGAAGTCCCCAAGAATCCATGAATTACCCTAATTTCTAAAATTGGATCTTAAATTATGGGTATTGAATGATGTAAGTACAATGTATAGAATTTATGAATGTTATGAACTAATTACCTAAACTATGTTATCGTCAGTGTTTAATTTAGTAATTCTAGATGTGTTGGTTAATTATGATCCATGGTTCTTTGAAGGGAAAATTATGAGAATTATGTATGATAATGATATGTGCATGCCTTATGAATACTTGAAAGTTATGTGATCATGACTATGATGTAATGGTGTTGTTGTTGAAAGGGTATTCCCACACACATACACACCTATGAATGATGATGAAATGTTGTGAAAGGTTTTCTCATATACAAATGTACGAAAATCAGTAGGCTAAGGGCATTTCTTTCATGTGTAATTAAAAGTTATCTTTATTTATATACCTTGAATTGGTAGGCCAATGGAATCCCTCTCATGAATGACTAATTAATGAAGTATTCTAATGCTGAACCTTGAATCGCTAGATCAATGGTTCTCCTTTCATCAGAATTGAATGAGCTATTCTAACGATGTATCTTGAATTGCTAGGACAATGGCTTCACTTTCTTGTGTAATGATATTAATAGAGAATTAACTACTCTATGGGAATTATACTTATTACCTATTGGATATTGAATGTGACTTAGACACTCTCACGTTAATTAAGGTCGTCTTTCTAAAAGTAATCTCATGAGATGGAAGCTCCCCCGTTAAGCAAGGTTGGGGTTTCTAGTAACAATCTTCTTATCCCATAACTATTTGCCCACATAGGTTGTTAGCTAGTGGATCCACCTAAAAGCTAATACATATTAGTTCTACCTTAGGCAAGCAGGACACTTCTTTTCGGCGTGGGGCATGAAACCGTATTCCATAATAAGCTCACATGGTCTATGTCTATTAAGGCTTATTTTCACTATGAACAAAAATATGAATTAGAACTATGATTACTCAAGAAGCACTACTTAGTGTAGGTGGGGGTATGGGACTTCACCCATGAATTGTACAAGTAGGCTTTAAGAGTGGTCATGGTGTGTTTCTCTTCTGTTACGAATATTTATGAATTGATGCATTCTTAATGTGGATTGTTGCTATGAGTAGCTTTCCTTGATATGAGTTATTTAACATGAATGTTTCTTTGTCCATGAGTATTAACTATGGATGATATCAAAGCATGATAAACATGAGCATGGTGGCCTAAAAGTGTACTTGGTGTAGATGATCGTATCAACGTATTGCACAAGTATAATTTAGGGTTACTTATAAATTTGTTCTCTTATGATATGAAGATCTAAGTATTTAACTATGTATATGAACCATGTCTTATAAAAATTGATGTTTGCGTTATGTTCATGTTGGAGGTTGTGCTTATTTTGTGGTTACCCTTTATGTTATGATGAATTATACATGAGTTTCCTTATTAGTCACACTTTCGAACTATATTTCAAAGATGATGTTCAAAAATGACTTATAGTATGGTTTCAACTGAAATATCCCTTTTTGGATGTTTTAAATGTTGTTATGCATGACTATCATACTTAGTGCATTTTTATACTAGCCCATATTTCCTACATTTTTTTCAAAGGGTAGAGTTTGGTGATATCAACTTTCATCCTCGTGGCTAGATTCATAGTAGATCAAGAAGAGAAGTTATGGTGAGTCCTCAACGAATTCGTGGGCTTGACCACCATGTCCTTTAAGTCCCATTTTCATGTTTTAAACTTTTGTATGGGCTGCATCCCAAAGTTTTTGTTTAAATGGTCCTAGATGGTTTAAGACAAATTGTGGACTTCCACTTGTTTTTATTAAAGACTTCAATTGTAAAGACAAGTTTCAAATTTCCACACCATTTCCTATTATCTTATGTTATGATATGCTAAGAGGCTTGTATGGGTTTTTTTAGAGTCTTATACATCGTGTCACAACTAGGGGGAACTCCTGAGTCATGACAAAATTGGTATTAGAGCACAAGGATTTGGAATGGTCCTAAGACGTTTCAAACCACGTCTAGTAGGGTCTTGTTCATAATGTGAAACACGCTATATTTATAAATAGGAGGCTATTTAATGTTAGGAAATCTCACTTCTTCATTCTATAAGTTGTGCAATTGAGTATCACTCTATAAGGTCTCTCTCTACTTCTTATCCGATGGTCTTCAGGGTATACCACTTGAAGGGCTCATGCTACAAAGATCGAGGGAGAAAATGTTGATATTGATTCCAATTATGGTTATCTTACTATATGGGACTTGATATGATAGATTTAGATGATATCCTTTGGTATAAATGGGTTGCATTATGGTTATGTGTGTTTATTGGTAGAACCCAACTTAGTCATGATGAGTTTTAGGGTGTGTTAGAGGATTTGATGAATAGTATGTTTAAGTGATGCCTAGAGGTTTGGAGTGACTAGACTCCTATAAAAGAGGGTAGAAGTGTAATTCACCATGTTTAGGATCATCTTGTGTGATGGATGTGAAGGATTAGTGATAACTTGGGTCGACCTTAGAGTTCAAAGAAATGGTGCTTAGAAAAGTCTATTTAGTCTTACTCCCAATAAGGAGATAATGTGCTTAGATAGCAAGGTCGTTGAGTGTTAATATGTTCATGATATGGATTGGCTTGAAATTATCACCTTGAGTGGTGTAGTGAGTTTGAGAAGTTTAGTTCAGGTTTGGTAGGCTCATATGAGATCTTTACTTGTGTTGGTAAGGTTGCTTGTGAGCTAGAGTGCTTAAATGAAAACCTCTCTAATTTAGAAGTACCGGTAGAGGTATTATACCAAAAAGTCAAGAAATAGAAGAATGAGGACGTTGCGTTCATGAAAGTGTGAAGGAGTGGTCTTTAGTGAGGGTTGTCGGTAAGGGTGATACTTGGGCGGCCAAGGGCCAATGAGATGTCCTCATATCCTTATCTCTTCCTTATATTCCTCCTTTATCTTGAGAGTATAAGTTTCCATTAACTTGTTTCTTAATTGTGGAGTCATGTTTTTCATATGTGTATTCCATGATCTCCTTATGTTATGCATGTTCTTGACAAATTCATGATTTTTAAGAAGATGAGTTTTCATGACTTATGTGTTCCTTATATTGTTGTGCATTTAGTATGAGTTGCCTATATGCTTCATGAGCGTAATTGTATAATTTCCTTCATGTTATTAAGTTGAGAATGCTTTGAGTTGGAGAAGGTAATTCCTCCTATAAATATCGAAATGTTGAGCTTCATGCATAATGGGTTAATAGATGTAGTTCCTACTTCCTTGTGTTGCATTGAGTATGTTGACATGGAGTTGATTTTTCCTCCTTTTTAATTGTGCCTTATTTTGATGTTTCATACATGATGAGCAGCTAGTCTTGAGTCTTTAGTTCCATAAGGTGTCTAGAACGACACTTGAGGATGAATATTCCTAAGTGGGAGATAATGTAACACCCCAGAAATTAGTAGGCTTACTTAGAGCTTTTCGTAAGGTTTACAGTCGTAAAATTTGCTTCTCGTACATATAATGAAGAGTTTAGGGCTTAAACGTCAAGGTACGAATCCCCAAGGACCAACAGACGGTCCTTGAGGAGGACCTTAAAATCCACCTTAGAAATTGCCTAAGGCAACATCCATGAGGGGGACTTACACCCCGTAGGGGGGGGTCCAAGACTCGTGAATAAGTATCGTGGGTCAAATTCCAAGTCAAGGAGCTCTAGACCTCAGTCCACACCCCGTAGGTGGTGGCCGTGGATGGGGCCTGCAAGTGTCCCATAGTCGGCTTAAGTGAAGGGTAGTTTAAGTAATTTCTGTTTAGTTAGTTTGATGTGAGGTCATTTCATATTGTTTTACTACACCTATATAAGTCTTTTTTTAATACATTAATCAACCCATTCACTTCATAAAATTGCAAAACCCAAATTCATAATTAACTTTTCCCCAAATAAACTCTCTCTAGAATTCCAAGGAAGAAGAAGAAAGGTAAAGCTAGGGTTAAAGAATCAAGATTTTCTCCTAAAATTCGTGGTGAGTCTTCAATAAGGTATGTTAGCTCTTCATCTATGGGTAGAATTTACCCATAGAGACCTTTCAAAAACCCCAATTTCAAAGTTAGAAAACCCAAAAGTTAGGGGTGACTTCAATCTCATTTATTCCTTTGAAATTCATTTTTAATGATTGAATTATGTTTGTTTATGAGTATATTGATGATTTTATATGATTTTAAGATGAATTCCTCAAGAATCCATGAATTACCCTAATTTCTCAAATTGGATCTTAAAGTGTGGGTATTGAATAATGCAAGTAGAATGCTATAGAATTTATGAATGTTATGAATTGATTACTTGAACTATGTTATCATCCATGTTTAATGTAGTAATTATATATGTGTTGGTGAATTATGATCCATGGTCCTTGAAGGTAAAATTATGATAATTATGTATGATCGTGATATTTATGTACATATTTTATGAATACTTGAGAGTAATGTGATCATGACTATGATGTAATGGTGGTATTTTTAAAAGCTTTTTTTCACACATAAACACACCTATGAATGATGATTACATATTGTGAAAGGTTTTGTCATATAAAAATGTACCTTAAACCGGTAGGATAAGGGCATCCCCTTCATGTGTAATTAAAAGTTATAATGATTTATATACCTTGAATCGGTAGACCAATGGAATCCCTTTCATGAATGACTAATGAAGTATTCTAATTATGAACCTTGAATCGGTAGACCAATGGTACCGTTTTCATGAGGATTCAATGAGTTATTCTAATGATATACCTTGAACCGATAGGCCAATGGCATCACTTTCATGTGTGATCATGTTAATAGAGAATTAACTACTCAATGAAAATTATTCTTAGCACCGAGTGGATATTAAATGTGAGATAAAGACTCTCCCAATAAGTAAGGTCGGATTTCTAAAAGTAATGTCATGAGATGGAAGCTCCCCCTTTAAGCAAGGTTGGGGTTTCTAGTAACAAACTCTTTATCCCATAACTATGTGCCCACATAGGTTATTAGCTAGTGGATCCACCTAAAAGCTAATACATGATAGTTCTACCTTAGGAAAGTAGGACACCTCTTTTCGTTGTGGGGCATGACACCATATTCCATAATAAGCTCATATGGTCTATGTCGGCTAAAGCTTATTCCCACTATGAATAAGAAGATGAATTTGAACTATCATTACTCAAGAAGCACTACTTAGTGTAGGTGAGGTATGGGACTACATCAATGAATTGCACAAGTAGGCTTTGAGAGTGGTCATGGTGTGTTTCTCTTATATTTTGAAGATTTATGCATTGATGCATATTTAACGTGGAGTGTTTCTATGAGTGGCTTTCCTTGATATGAGTTATTGAACATGAATGTTTCCTGGTTTATGAGTATTAACTATGGATAAAGTCAAAACACTATAAACATGAGTATGATGGCCTAAAAGTGGTACTTAGTGTAGATGAGATTATGGGATCTTATCTATGTATTGCACAAGTATAACTTAGGGTTACTTATGAATTTGTTCTCTTATGATATGAAGATCTAAGTATTTAACTATGTATATGAACCATGTCTTACAAAAATTGAAGTTTGTATTATTTCCATGTTAGAGGCTATGCTTATGATTTTGTTGTTATCCTTTATATTATGATGAACTATACATCAGTTTCCTTATTAGTCACGCTTTCCAACTTTATTTCAAAGATGATGTTCAAAATTGACATAAGCATGGTTTCAACTATAATGTCCATTTTTGCATGTTTTAAAGGTCTTTATGCATGACTATCATACTTAGTGCATTTACACCCTATAACTTTCCTTCTAATTTTCCTATGGTTCATCACCACTTTGTGTATCCACCACCAATAAGAAATGGTTATATGCAGGGGATGCATCTAATGGAAGCACTTCTCAGTGTACAGTGGATTCAGAGGATAGTGACGTTGAGTCTCCTATGGAGGAGGATAAGGAGAAATCAATTTCTCGATCTATTGAAGGTATTAAGCTGTTGTTGAAGCTTTATAAGCAATGAAGAATGTTTAGGGATAGTTTTTAATTTGCGAAGTTTAAGAATGTATGTTTTGAACTAAGTGAGCCAAATGGGCCCCCTTCATTTTTTTTTACTTATTGTTAAAATACGTGCGTCCACTACCAGTCAACGGACCAGATCCCTTGACACACTCGAAGTAAGAACAAAGAGTAAGAAAACACAGAAATAATACTAGTAGTTTACGTGGAAACCTCCTTGCTCAAGGAGTAAAACCACGACCTGTCACACAGGATTTTCAACCGTTTTCACTAATCTTCACAAGCAAAAGTGAAACCCAATTACAACAACGTGAGAAAAAGTTATTAATCTCACAACCAAGCAATAACTCTACTGCTTGAAGAGCCTAAGCAGATTTCACTCTGTCTCCTAAGCTATCACCACTAGACAACTTAGGATTCAACTAAGCAATACGCAGTTCGCCCACTAAATCACATGCTCCGGATGACTTAGGATTTTACTAAGCAACAGAAAAGGTTGCCCACTAAATCAGTTGGACTCAACTAACTTAGACTTTTCAACAAACCAAGAGATCTGAATCCTTTATAATTTGAGGAACAGATTTACAATAATCGTTCAGAAGAAATAATCCTAAGACAACTAAGCTTCCAGCTCTTTCAGATTTGAGTTGATCTTGAGGATGCTTCTTCACTCCTTTTGTTATCCTTTGCAAGAGTTCTTGAGATGTTTTCAAGTTTCAAAAATTGATGTTATGACTATTGGGCATAATCTTTATGTAGAATAGTCACAACCTTCAAAGCCATGCCATTGGCCAAGGCTTCTGCCGCATCTGCCACTTCTGCCACTGTTGGAGACTGTACACTAACTTTTTAAACTTTTTCCAGCCTGGCAGTGAGAAGTGTATCGATCTAAGGACCAGGTTCCTTCACAAGGTCCCTGGGTTTGTCTTGTCTTCAGTTGGAGACTGTGCACCAACCACTTGTACCTTTTTCCAGCTTGGCAGTGGAGAGTTTATAACACAATGAATTAGGTCCCTTCACAAGGTCCCTTGGTTTGTCTTGTCTTCAGTTGGAGATTGTGCACCAACCACTTGTACCTTTTTCCAGCTTGGCAGTGGAGAGTTTATAACACAATGAAACAGGTCCCTTCACAAGGTCCCTGAGTTTGTCAAATCATCAAAACTACAAATAACACTTATGTGTGTTTGTGTAAGTGTATGTGTATGTTTATGTGTGGTGGAAGTGGTAAATAACATGAACAAGTGCTACTTGTCTTGATTATGATATTTCTAATTGAGCATATTTGATCAAACACTTTGGAAAACAACAGAGGAATTGATATCAGTCTCTGCCACCTCTTTGCTCTTCTTACAGAACCAATTACCAAGTTTACTCTTGTTATTCATAATCTGGAAACATGTCCAAATAATGACCACTTGATATATTTCCTCTATAGAATTTTCATTCAACATCTTCTTGTTAAACCTCTGTTTGGTAACCGATACAAACTGCCCTCTATTTTTCAAAGAAGATCGTTCTCAACCAAATTAGTTGATTTGTAGCATATGAAGCAGCAACATATTCAGGTTTTGCTGTATATTGAGCTACAATATCTTGCTTCTTTGTGCTCGAAGAAAAAATTATGAACCAAGCAAAAAAAAAAAGTAACGGGATGTGCTTTTGTAATCATCCAAACATCCACCCCAATAACTATCTGAGTAGCCTAGAAGATTTCCATTCTCCACACTTCTATAGCAAATTCCATATCAATTGTCCCTATAATGTACCTTAACACCCTTTTAGCGGATCCAAAATGCTTAATGTTGGGACTTTGCATATATTAGGATAACAAACTGTCATCAAACATTTGTCTATCCTAGAAGCAGTCAGATACAATAGGTTTCCAATAAGACTTCAATAAACTATTGGATCTGCCTCTCCTCATCGTCATGCTTCATCAATTTTTCATTCACAAGAACTAGTGTTGCAAAAGATTTGCACTTGTCAAGATTGAACTTTTTTCAGAAGATTTAAGGAATACATCTTTTGGGACAGAAAAATTCCTTCACAAAATTGAGAAATCTCCAATCTGAGGAAAAACTTCGTCTCTTCTAGATCAGACATCTCAAAATCTTTTACATTTCATTTTTAACTTCTTGAACCGCAAGAGGATTTTTACTAGTGGGCTCATTTTGACTTTCGCAGAAACCTTGGGTCCTATGTGGCTTTCTAGGCATAGTTGTCCGCTGAAGTCAAGTTAGAGGTCATGTCTATGTATTATGTCAAATGAATATCCAGCCTACTAGAGATTGTTTAAGACCATAGAAAGTTTTTTAAGCTAATATACCCTGTCTTCTTCACATATGGAAGATTTTCCACTTGTATTGTGTTGCAAGTGTAATGACCCTAAACGTCATATTTGAAATTTTCTAGAAAATTACCAGTTTACCCTTCATAAAAATTGCAACTAGTCATTTTTTGGTCCATTGGCATGGTTAGTTTGGGAACCGGAGTGAAAAGTTGGGACTTTTGAAAAAAGAATTGGGTTTTGAAGGTTTTAAATTTTTAATGGTTGACTTTAATCAACATTTGGAGCATCGAAATGGAATTTTGTCAGTTTTATCAGCTCCGAAATGTGACTTTGGGTTAGTAGGACTATTGGCTCAGGTTCTTAGGTATTTAGATGAGTTTTGTGTTTTGAAAGTTGAAAGCATAAGAGAGTTGACCAAAGTCAACTTTGGTGATAGCTAGATCGGAGTAAAATTCCGATAGTTCTGTTAACTCCATAATATGTTGTTTGGTCTAGATGTACTATTGGTTTGGGTCCCAAGGCTTTTGGTTTGATTTTGAGTCATTAGACGAGATGCGGAAAGAGTTAAGGCCAAACTTTAGTCAATTTTTGAGGTTAGAATGGTCATTTTCAAGTTTTGATGATTCCACTAAGTCCGGTGGGTGATATATTGTCTAGTTGAAGGCTTGGTTCAATTCTCGAAACTTTTGAATGAGTTTCATGTCCTTATTTGAAATTTGGAAATTCTTAAGTTAAGGTGACCTTGCTTGGGTGTTTTGATGATTTCATTTAGTCCGAAATATCATTTTCACACTAATAGCATATTTGATTTGTGTTTGGGAGGTTGCAGATGAGTTTTGGTGAGCTTTTAAGCTTTTTGGATGCTTTGACGTTGTTTCAGCAAATTGGGTTAACTAAAAGTTTGGTTATTAGTTTTAAAATTGGAATATTATTATGAAACTTCTGAAAGTTTGGGCATGAATTATAGGACTGATCAACAGTAAAATTTGGTGTATTTTAGCTAAGTCAAGATTGGACTTTTATTGCGAAATATGAAATAATTATTTATCGAGAAAAAATAATATTTTACTAAGCAAACAAGCACGAAATCGAGTCTTGATTAAAAGAGTAGGTCCGAGGGAAAGAGAGGACTGAGGCAAGGGATCCCATGTCCCCCCTTCTATAGGTAATGGTAATGAAGTATTTGTCAAGGATAGTGAGGAAAATGAGTGCTTTCCCTGATTTCAAATTCCGTCCGATGTGCAAAGTGTCCAAACTAACTCACTTAATCTTTGCGGATGATCTAATGATTTTTTGCAAAGGGGATATGTGTTCAATTAATAGAGTGATGGAGGCACTAGATCACTTTAGTAAAGTGACGGGATTAATGGCTAATTTGGAGAAGTCGAACATATTCATAGATAGTGTGGGAGAAGAGGTTAAGCAGAATATCCTACTAAAAACTGGTTTCTCAGTGGGTACTCTTCCTATCAACTATTTGGGACTCCCACTTACTTCAAAGAAATGGACAAAGATGGAGTGCCAACAACCACTGGATAAAATAATAGCAAGAATTCAATCTGCCTATGCTAAGCTCTTGTCATATGTTGGTAGGCTGCAAATTGTTATGGCAGTGTTGTTTTCCATTTATAATTTTTGGGGAGCAGTCTTTATCTTACCACAAAGTGTGTTAACGGAGATTGATAGGAAATGTAGGGAATTCTTATGGAATGCAACTGAAGGAAAGAAGAAAGTAGCACTGGTAGGTTGGAGTAAAGTTTGTGTCCCTAAAAAATTTGGAGGGCTTAACATCAAAGAATGTTGGAAATGGAATATTGCTTTAGTCGGGAAACTCTTGTGGCAAGTGACAATGAAGAAAGATGTGTTATGGGTAAAATGGATGAATGGTATTTATATGAAGAATAATGTGAATATATGGAACCATAATGCCCTGGCAGATTGCAGCTGGTACTGGAGGAAATTGAATGCACTTAAATCGCGAATGGCATGCTGGTATCAGGATGGAAAATATACTCTCACACATTATGGGGCATACTCAGTATCTCAGAGTTATCAAGCATTATTAGCTCCGCTCCCAAAATTAAAGGAGGCTGATTTAATATGGAATTCTGTCATGCTCCCATGCTAGAGATTTATTACTTGGTCAGCATGTCAGCGACGGCTACTCACTCGCGAGAGATTGCAAAAAATGAACATTCCAGTGGAGGATCGAAATTGTTGTTTGTGTGATGAGTGTGTGCTGGAGACACAACAACACTTGTTTACTGAATGCAGGTGGAGTACAAGTGTGAAAAGTTTGATGTGTACATGGTTAGGGGTTCAATTACCAATCAGAGGAGTTTATGAAACAATTAAATGGATAAAAAGAGAAGGTGGAAGCAGTTTCAAAAGGAAATAGTCGCAGCAGCCTAGGGTGCATTGATCTACCACACCTGGATAGCAAGAAACAAGAGAATATTCAAGCAGCAGAGTGTAAATATTGATTTAGATACAAAAGGAATGGAGAGAAAGGATAGGCATGTTGCAGGGGTCTAGGAAAGCACATAAATGTCATAGTTTAATAGAGTTTCTTTGTATCTAGTTTTTGTTTTTAAGAGATCTAGGGGTTCTAAGATAACCTTCCTAGAAGGTGGTCAAGTAATTCTATATGCTCATTATGTTGTATTCCTCTTTTTTTTGTGTTATCGTAATATTTCACATGTGTTACCAAAAAAAAAAACATTAGAAAACAATACTTCAATTTATTTTTTTCCCATAATGGGTGAGAAATGAGCTGAAGTAACACTTATTTTAGGACAGAGAAAGTAGTAGTATATAGTTATATCATTTCTGGTCAATACTCATGTTAGTTCGAAGTTGAGTTGAGATGTTGGCTCTAACTTGATATGAAGTTTTGATGATTTAACAAACTTATCGATCTAACAAGGAACCAAATCCTTCTTATTGGAAGTGCTGGCAGTGAGATAAATGATAAAATCAGTGTGAGGTATATTTGGGTGCTATCATCAAAAGGGGGGAAAATGTTATATTCTTGGTGTTTTGATGATCCTCACAAATTCGGGGACCTGGTCCCTGGAAGAGTGATCTCGTCCAGATACAAATGGGGTACAACTGTAAAAGTTGTCATGTCAGGTGGTAGGTGAAAAGTGCAGTGTCCTACACCAATAAGAAGAGCGACAAGATTGTATGTTTCAATATCTCACAAATGCAGGGACCTGGTCCCAAGCAGATTTTCCTCTATCAGATACATAATTGGTTACAGCTGTAAAGCTGTCACGTCATAGATTGGTGAGGCGTCAGCGTACTACACCAATGAGAATGGAGGACGGTGTTTGTTCAACGAATAATAACTCTTTATGTTTGATATTTTTAGCATGACAAACATCATATTATATTTATTCATCCAAAGAAGGAAGTCAGCTAGCAAGCCTTTTCAATAACTCACAAAGAAGTTTGCAAGGGACCTGGTCCCCGTAAGACTGTGACTTGAAAAGGTGAAAAGACAGCTGTAAGAAAAGCTGCCACATCTAATGCGGTAGGTGCACAGCTTTTCCAACAACAGGTTTTCAGCCAATGGGATGGTCTCAACGAATTTGTGATTATTTATATTATTTCTTTCCATCAAACACAAATTCCAGATTTGGCAAACTAAAAAAAGAGCTTAAAAGAGAAGGCCATCTTCAAGGAAGAACTAAATCACAAGAATACATACAACAAGGACCTGATCTAGAGAAAAAGTATTTTCCGTACCTGCTATTGTTCTTGAATGACTGTATTGAGCTTAACCTGTAGGATTCGTTTCGTTAATTTTTAGAAACCTTTCAAACCTGGTTTGAGTCTTGTAAGAACTTAGTTAGAAGTAACTTTGTGTCTTACTGTAAAAGTCTATATTAATCAGTTGTATTAGTATAGTAGGCGGTGTTGTATCCACTTAGTTGAAGTCTAAGTTATCTAGGGGTGGTAGCTTAGTGGGCAGTGTTGTATCTGCTCTGGCTCGTCTAAGTAATAGGTGGTATTGCTTAGTGTGGAGATTAGCAGGCTAATCTCATGTTGCAATCATCTTTTACTTTTGCTTGTTGAAGATTAGTGAAAGCGGTTTGAAAAGTCCTGTTGAGAACATGTCGTGGTATTACTCCCTTGAGCAAGGAGGTTTCCACGTAAAGTTGCTTGTTCAATCTTTACTTTCAGCACTTATTTTACTGTTCGTTATTGTAATTGTGCTGAGGACCTGGTCCCATCGAAATCTGTGGATGCATACATTCCAACAATTGGTATTAGAGCATGGAATATCTATCTCGTTAACACCAAGAGAGAGATTTTGAAAGGAATGGCGACACCAGTAAGCTTTCAAAGAAGTTAGTCATCCACAAGGCCACCTCTTCTTGATGGTCAGTTCTATAGTTGGTGGAAGATTATAATGAGATACTATCTCATGGCTGAGGATATTGAAGTGTGGGACGTGATATGTGAAGGTCCTTATGTGCCAACCATGGAGGTTAAGGTTGGAGAGATAACAAGAGTCATTCCCAAAACTAGAAAATAGTATAATGACTTAGACAAGCAACTAGTTCAGAAAAATTGCAAAGCCAAGAAGTTGCTTACATGTGGCATTGGAATGAAAGAATACGATATGATCTCTTCCTGCAAATCAGCCAAAGAAATTTGGGATATGTTGAGAACAACCTTTGAGGGCATTGATGAAACAAGGAAATCTAAGTTAGATTATTTTACTTCTTAGTTTGAAAGTTTCACCATGGAAGAAGGTGAACCAGTTCATGAAATTCACAGAAGATTCTTCACCATCACCAACGAGCTCATGTTTCTTGATGAACATGTCCCGGTGTGCAAACAAGTTTCTAAGATACTGGAAATTGTTCCCAGATCTTGGACAAATGAATTTTTATTTGTTGATGAGACAAGGGATCCTGAAGAGGCGACTCTAAATGCACTATTTGATCATCTTCAAGCTTATGAGATGTATATAAAAGGGAAGGGTCTCGTATTCAAGGGTGAAGAAATAAAGGCAGATCTGACTGGTGATACTGATCAGGTGGGAGACGTTGAAAGGAAAAAATCACTAGCCTCTAAGGTGTCACAAAGTGAAATTTCTGAAAAAGAAGAGTCTGGAGAAAGTGAAGACAAAGAGGGTGACCTTGTCTGTCTCAAGATAAGAAGAAGAGAAACTTTCTTCTTGGCGGTAAAGAAGGATCTGGCTGCACGGGAAAAATCCTCAGGTGATTCAGATGATGCTTTCATGGCAAAGTTAGATGAAGAAGATGCTGATGAAAATTTTACTCTATCTTATTTGAAGCAAAACTTGAATACCTTTTCTACTAGTAAGTTGAGAAAGCTGGCTGTTGTATTACTTGATTTGATAAGTGAGGTGACAGATGAGAAGAATCTCGTAAACAACAGCCTAAACATCTTTCAAGATGGAAAATTTGCTTTAGTTACCCAAATATCTGATATTAAAGTCAAATGGCTGTTCTAAAAGCTGAAAAATCTAGAACCGAAGGAAAAGATAAAAGGGGCGACTACTACAATTTTTAAAGGAAAGAATGAGGCCAACAACTTGCATCTGAAGCTTAATAATAATCTGCACACTGCTAAAATGAAGATGAAATTGGCTCTGGAGAAACATCGTATGCTAGAGAGGGACCTGGTCCGTGTAAAAGATGAACTAGAAAAATCCCTCAAATGGACCAATTTACAAATATGATCGGTCAAGACAACAACAGTATAAGTGGGATGGGCTGTGACAAGATAAAATCCTCCTACAATCCTCAAAGCAAAAATGTTCCTGATGCTGATAATCTGTTGTGTGTGAATTGTGGTCGAGACGGAAATCTTAAGAAAGATTGTCCAATTTTGAAATTCTTTGAAGGAAGTTCGTCAAACTATTCTAAACAGCGGAATAGACTGAAGAAGGGACCTGGTCCTACTCACGGTCCTAAGTTAGAAAAATCCAGTCTGCCTTACTAGACGAAAGATTTTCTTATCACTCCGTTATCAGCTTACTGGGGACCCCGTCTCAAATGGGTTCCCAAGGTTATAAAGTGATTTTCCATGCAAGTGAGAGGAGGTAGTATCGGTTAGTGTGGTTTATGAATAAATGGATGATCAAAACACATTATTGTGAAAATTACAAAACTTCCTCTCTCTCTCTCTCAAGACACTTCAAGGTGGAGGTGTCTCATTTGGCGATGGCAAGAAAAGGATATATATTTTTGGGGGGCAGACATGTTTGGAAAATCTATGGAATACACTATTGAGGATGTGTACTATGTCAATGATTGAAGTACAATCTTTCAAGTGTTTCATAGATTTGTGATGAATGAAATAATGTTAAGTTCTTATTTTAAAAAATGTGTGATCACAAACTGCTCTCTCAGGCGATGATCTTGATAGAAAAGAGATGCAAGAACATGTGTATTGCTGATCTGTTTACTGCTCATTGTGACAGTCTCAGTGAACTTAATGCTCAAGATAAGAATGTTGAGGTATGATTCAAGAGACGTGCTGATGAGTATTGCTTTACTGCTTTATCCCTTTTTTATGATGTCAAAAGGGGGAAAGTTGTTAAGGTAAGATATGAGATAAATGGTGTTATAACTTCTTGAAGAAGTATGAGATCAATGGTGGTATCACTGCTGGAAGAAGACATGGGTCATGCCGATAGGGGGAATCAATGTTAGCTACTTGGAGAGGAAATGGTTCTGCTGACGGGGAGAATTAATGCTAGCTACCTGAAGAGGACCTGGTCCTACCGATAGGGGGAAGAAGTTGAACAAGTTTTTCATCATCAAAAAGGGGGGAAATGCTATGCTAATGTTTTTATGAGTTGACAAACTTTGGGATGATGAAACTCCAGTTACCCCAAGAGTTCTTATTGATAGGGGGAATTGATGAATATGTTTGTCATCATCAAAAAGAGGGAAGATGCTATATTATTGTTTTGATGATTTGAAAAACTTCGGGGATGACTAATATCCAGTTACCCTAAGAATTCTTGTTGATAAGGGGACTAGTGAATATGTTTGTCAACATCAAAAAGAGGGAAAAAGCTAGATTGTTGTTTTGATGATTTGACAATCTTTGGGGATGATTCAACTCCAATTACCCCAAGAATTCTTGTTGATAGGGGGAACTGGTGAATAATTATGTTATCATCAATAAGGGGGAAAATGTTAGTTCGAAGCTAAGTTGAGATGTTAGCTCGAACTTGATATGAAGTTTTGATGATTTAACAAACTTATAGATCTAACAAGGAACCAGATCCTTGTTATTAGAACTGCTGATAGTGAGATGAATGATAAACTCAGTGTGAGGTATATTTGTGTGCCATCATCAAAAAGGGGGAAAATGTTATATTCTAGGTGTTTTGATGATCATCACAAATACGGGGACCTGGTCCCTGGAAGAGTGCTCTCGTCCAGATACAAATGGGGTACAGCCGTAATAGTTGTCATGTCAGGTGGTAGGTGAAAAGTGAAGTGTCCTACACCAATAAAAAGAGCGGACGAGATTGTATGTTTCAATATCTCACAAATGCAAGGACCTGGTCCCAAGCAGAGTTTCCTCCATTTGATACATAATTGGTTACAGCTGTAAAGCTGTCACGTCAGAGATTGGTGAGGCGTCAGCGTACTACACCAATCAAAATGGAGGAGGGTGTTTGTCCAACGGATAATAACTCTTTATGTTTGATATTTTTAGCATGACAAACATCATATTATATATATTCATCCAAAGAAGGAAGTCAGCTAGCAAGCCTTTTCAAGAACTCACAAATAAGTTTGTAAGGGACCTAGTCCCCGCAAGACTGCGACTTGAAAATGTGAAAAGACAGCTGTAAGAAAAGCTGCCACATCTGATGCAGTAGGTGCACAACTTTTCCAACAACAGGTTTTCAGCCAATGGGATGGTCTCAACGAATTTGTGGTGATTTATATTATCTCTTTCCATCAAACACAAAGTCAAGATTTGGCAAACTAAGAAAAAGAGCTTAAAAGAGAAGGTCATCTTCAAGGAAGAACTAAAGCACAAGAATACATACAGCAAGGACCTGATCCAGAGAAGAAGTGTTTTCCGTACCTGTTGTTCTTCTTGAATGTTTGTATTGATCTTAACCTGTAGTATTCGTTTCATTGTTTGTTAGAAACGTTTCAAACCTGGTTTGAGTCTTGCAAGAACTTAGTTAGGAGTAACTTTGTGTCTTACTGTAAAAGTCTATATTAATCAGTTTGGTTAATATAGTGGGCGGTGTGGTATCCGCTTAGGTTAAGTCTAAGTTATCTAGGGGTGGTAGCTTAGTGGGCAGTGTTGTATCTGCTCTGGCTCGTCTAAGTAATAGGTTTTATTGCTTAGTGATTAGCAGGCAAATATCGTGTTGTAATCGTCTTTTACTTTTGTTTGTTGAAGATTAGTGAAAGCAGTTTGAAAAGTCCTGTTGAGAAAAGGTCGTGGTTTTACTCCCTTGAGCAAGGAGGTTTCCACGTAAAGTTGCTTGTTCAATCTTTACTTTCAGCACTTATTTTACTGTTCGTTATTGTAATTGTGCTGAGGACCTGGTCCCATCGAAATATGTGGACGCATACATACCAACAACTCATTTTCCCAACTGTGAAATAATATTTATCTCAGTGAATACCTCTTTCTCGTTCACTCCGCCCTAGTGCCACATGTCCTCCCTTTCTCTTATATTTTGTTGCTATATATATGGGGAAAGATTGCAATTCAAGAACCACATGCCATACAAAGATAGATAGATAGATAGATAGATAGAGAGGTATATTTGTATAGAGAGAGTGAGATGGATAATGATAAGCATGTTGGTGGTTCAGGAAATGGAGGATTTCATAGCTATCGCAGATCTCCACAACCAACCCATGTAGATCCCCCTTCCCCTGGTATGCTACCTATCTTCTCTATTACTATTTACAAGTGATTTCTCTATATATATGTATGGTTGGAATGTTTTTTTATATTTGATATGCTTACTAAAGCCGAGCGTTTCTATTAAAATCTATCTCATAAGGTAGGGGAAAGGCTATGTTCATTTCACACTTTCAGATTCTATTTATGGAATTATATAGACTGATTACTGGGCATGTTCTCGTTGTCGTTGAATATTCATGAAGCTTTGAATAAATTGAAGCGCAGACAGTTTTTTTCACGAGAGTTAACTTGGGCTGCTAGCTAATAATTTTCATTAATTCCTCTGAATTTTTCATTTTCTTCTTTACCTCCGTTGAGCCTTGGAAGATAATAAAAATGGAGAGTTGCAACTCCTGTAGATTTCTTGGCTTGCTCTATGTACGTCTTTAATTAGCTAGGGACCATATATGCATTTCTTTCCCATACATATATTTGCAAATCTACCTGTTTGTATATCAAAGATGAAGATCAGTTCATGGTAATGGTGATCAACACGGCATGCATGCAATCTTGTGTATGTCCTCTCTACCGCTTTTTACGCGTGTCTCTCCTCTAAAAAGAAAATATTAAAAAGAGAGAGGAAGAAACAAACCGTCTAACGTTAGCAAGTTTGAAAATCAGCTAGCTAAATAACATAAATTAAGGCTTTAATTATGACATAAAAATTGCCTAAATTGTCCGTTTCATGTAAATTTTATATTATTCCTATATCACAGTTATGGTAAAAGAAAAATCCGTCTGATCCAAGGCAAGTTTGTATACGTGCGAGAGTTGGTTGAAGATTAGAGTAAGTAAGATAAATGATGAAAGCTAAACATGTAGAGTCATATGTTTACTTTTATCAGTCTGTATTCACACTGATTATGTAATATATGCTTTTGGTGTTCACGTGACTGATGTCCAAATTCATAGTGTTGTCTTACAGTACAACTCTCATATCCAGCTAATAATTCGTGAAACATATATTTCAATGTGCCATTAGCTTTGTAATTTCTTCAATACTTTGGTACGTAATAGCAAATGTTACTTAATAATGTTTTAGTAGACGATAAAAGCGTAGCTAGTGGTGATGAGATTAGATGAATATTTTTATGATATATACCACACTTCTTTTTAATTTCACTCTGGTGCTTTTTTGTTGTGTGAAATTAAGATATGGAGATGAGCCTGGAACTGCCTGCTTATCTCAACCAGGAAGTTGTTGAAATCATCATTCAGGAGCAAGACCGAGTCATACCAAACGTGGCCAGAATTATGCATAGCACCCATCCTCCCCATATCATGATATTCGATGACGTCAAACAGACCATGTACCATTGTATCTCTGAGTTCATATGCTTTGTAACATATGAAGCCAACGCTCATTGCCAGCGTGAGCAGCGAAACACAATCACTGAGGAAGACGTGCATTGGGTCATTAACAAGTTTGGTTTTGATGACTACATTGAACCCTTGCCTTTGTACTTGCCTCGTTATAGTGAGGATGATGGTGGCAAGTGTGGATCTCATACAAGGGAGTCTTTGTTGAAGCGTCCAATGGTTGATACAGCTTCAAGCTCCAATATCACACCCTATAACCTTCTTCCTAATTTTTCTATGGCGCATCACCACTTTGTGTATCCACCATCAATGGGAAATGGTGATATGCAGGGGGATGCATCTAATGGAAGCACTTCTCAGTGTGCAGTGGCTTCCGTGGATAGTGACGTTGAGTCTCCTATGGATGATGATAAGGAGTGATCAATTTCTCAATCTATTGAAGGTATTAAGCTGTTGTTGAAGCTTTTTAAGCAATAAAGAAAGTTTAGGAATAGTTTTTAATTTGCGAAGTTTAGGAATGTATGTTTCGAACCAACTGAGCCAAATGGGGCCCCTTCAATTTTCTGTTTACTTATGTGTGTATGTTTGTGTGTAGTGGAAGTGCTAAATAACATGAGCAAGTGCTACTTGTCCTCATAATGATATTTCTAATTGAGCATATTTGATCAAACACTTTGGAAAACAACAGAGGAATTTAAATTAGTCTCTTCCACCTCTTTGGTCTTCTTACAGGACCAATTACCAAGTTTACCCTTGACATTCCTAATCTGGAAACATGTCCAAATAATAAAAATTTGATATGTTTCCTCTATTGGAGTTCCATTCAACATCTTGTTGTTAAAACTCTGCTTGGTAACCGATACCAAGTGTTGGTAATGTAGGTCGACTATTAAGAGACTTTTTCTTTAGATTGATGAGACATTGAGTCAGAAAACGGAACTATTTTCTTACTTTTCAATGGATAAAGACCGCGTGAATGATGCTTTGAGATTGATTCAGTGAGGCTGCCATATTCAACGGATCAAGTATTGAAATGTACTTAATAAGAGTCCTCTTTTCTCATTCTCCAAAACTTGAGAGAATGATCATTGAGCAATGAGAGAAAAAGGGAACTGCTAAGCTGCATGTACAACCTGTTTTCCCAGTGGCGTATTACGTACAACTTCCCTTTTTTATGTGTGTTGATGTCATATTTAAACTGATCTGAAAGTTGCTATACAAAATTTATTATGTTGTGTGTTCGAAGTTGTCCCATTTAGAGACGGATTTGGTTTTTTATTTGTGAGATGTTCCATAGTGGATGATGAAAGTTTGCATTCAATATTGCTAAATTTCATAAATGGTTACAAAGTTGCTAATCAGACATTTTCAGGGGTTTTATGATCACTTAAATGTGTGGCTTTTCTTGGTAAGAAGGATTCTGCAGTATATTGTTGCTAAATCCTTTCTTACTATACTTGATCAACAAAAATTTTGTTACATCAACTTGGTATATTGATTAATACTAGTATATTAATTTCACCTATAATTTGTGAAATCAAATAGCTTTTATGATAGAATTACCTACACTTATAAAATAATTTTGAAAATAAAAACGGTGAACTTAACTTAAAAAGGTAATTGATGAGTCGAGCATTCTCCAAGGTCATACAAAGAGATCCAAGTCTCGATCCAATCCATCTTCATTCCTCCCAAACTAGAACCGTTTTGCCCATTTTTCATCACTATCCACAACAGACGTGGGTAAATCTACATACTCTGGATAACGAGTCACTCGAAACAATTTTTTTCTGAATTTGAATGAATGGGGCCTGTTTGAATAGGATTGGAACTATAAATTGTTGAGAAAGAAGAAACATAAAAGGGAAATGGCCAAATGGTTTTAAATTAAACAATAAGTAACGTATTCTCCTTCTATCCGAAAATAAGTGGCACTATAGCCAAAGTATATTTTCCCAAAATTTTGTAGGAATTCAGGACAAAAATTAGTATGTTTTTCCAACTATACTCTCGTATTAATGAACTACTTTTTAATATTGCTCAATTCTCAAAAAAAAAACATCAAATAATTAAAGGTAACTTGATAAATTATACTTCAATTTATTATTTTCCTTAATTGACGTCAAATGAGCTAAAGTAACACTTGGGATGGAAGAAGTGGTGGTATATAGTAATGTCGTTTTTGGTCAATGCTCATCTGTCCAGCTTAAAGCCTATTTATCCGGGCGAATACCTTCACCTCGTTCACTACTTCCTGATGCTATGTGTCCCCCCTTTGTCTTAAAGTAGCTATAAATATCGCTTGCCAAGAGCCACTTACTTTATATATTTAGAGAGAGATATATACGTATTTGTAGCGAGAGAGAAAGAGAGATGACTAATGGTAGTCGTGTTGGTTCAGGATTTCATAGCTATCGCAGATCCCCACAACCAAACCCTGCCCGTTCCCCTTCCCCTGGTATGCTACCTAGCTTCTCTTTTACTTTTGCAAATGAATTCCCCTTCTCGGTGGAATATTCGTGAAACTTTGTATTTATTTTATATATTTGATTTTGATATACTTACTCGAGCCTAGCATCAGTTTCTGTACCTTCACAAGGTAGGGGTACAGTTCATACACATCACTCTTTCCGACAACACTTGTGAAATTTTAGAAGAGCTTATAATTTTCAGTCGTTCTTCTGATTTTTTCATTATTTTCTTTAGCTGAAGAAATCCAACTTGTGTACGTTTCTTAGCTTGTTGTATCTTCATCTACTATACACCCTTCTTTAACTTTTTTTCCATATTTATAACTACAAAGCTAGTTATTTATCAAAGATCAATAGATCGATTCATGGTAATGGTGATCGACACGGCCATTTCTTGTTTTCTTTTGGAACTTTTAAGGCAAAAGGGGAACAAGTGGCATCCATGCGATTAGTAAAAAGAGAGTGAGAAAGAAACCGACTAAAGCTAGCAAGTTTGAAAACCAGCAAGTTGTATTACACAATTAGACAGGTTTTATTTTATTACTCTCTGCTTTTGCCATAAAATTAAAATACAGAACAAAATTTATCATCAGAACATATAGGCATTTTAAGAAGTTAATTAAAATCTGACAAGAATTTCTTTATCCAAAGATTAAGCAGGATTGGATATAACTTTAAGAACAACTAGTACTAAAAATATAGAGTATATGAAAACAGTAGGTAGTGTAGTGTCCATTACGATGCAATTTCGTCTTATTCCTATATCACATTGATGGTAAAATAAAAAGGCTTTTGATCATAGGCGAATTTGGATGGCTTGATAAATGTTCGAGTTAGTTGAAGATCAGACAAAATAAGATAGACGATGTAAACTATGTATGAAGCGTTTTATATTACTTTAATTAGTATGTATTCACACTGGCCATCTCTTTTGTCGAAATAATATGTTCTTTTCGTGTTTATATGAATATTGTCCACATTTCATACTGTCGTCTTACAGTAGTATTACTTGTTAATACATGTATTAAGGTTAGTCAAAAATACAAAAACAGAAACAAGATGAAATAGACAGAAAAAACTTTTAATCCGAGTCCAAAGAAATTACTGTGTCTCCTTAAAAAATTTAATCCCCTCACTGTACCCGAGGTTGCATATTATTTTTTTCCAAGATAAAACAGATTAACATGTTAAAGAAGTAGCGGTACCTCAATCATTTGTCAAATCCAAATCCAAATCCGAAGTCAAAGCCGAAGCTGAAGTCGAGGCTAAGCGAACGACGACGGCACGAGGGGACACCTTCTTCTTAGACCTTTAAGAAGTAAAGAAAGTGTTTCCTAATATAAGGACAACAATTTTCCTTTCTTCTACCAATATGGGAGAAATGACTTTTCATTTGCAAAGTGCAAATGACTTTTCATTTGCACTTTGCAAATGTCTTTTCAGTTTCCCTCCAAAATTGGTCCCCCCCTCTTTTCCACTTTTCTCTTCTCATTTTCCATTCACACTTTGCTAAAATCCAACGATCCACCACATGAATGGGGAATGGCTACTGTTAAAACATATATGAAAAACTTGTGTGTCGTGTAAGTAAGGGTTAATCGCATCTGGATAAGTAGGTTCCCTTTAAATTTTTCGTAGTGAACATATATCGAATATACTCGGTCAATCGGTAGATTTGATATCTTTGAACCGTCGAGATTTGGTGTATACCTAGACAACATAAGTCACACAATCAACCCTTGAACTGTTCTTAGTTCTCATTATTTTGTTCGTTTCAGCCATGAACACATCTCGGTTAGTAAGGGCTTAGAGAACTGGTCTTACCGTATTCTCCTTGAAGCGTCTTACACTTCACACTCACATAGGTGGTTTCTAAATGTGTTATCCCGTAGATACACTATTTGATATACCCTGTATTAAACTTAGAAACTATTAAAAAGTCCTTATGCCTTTATCCTGGTTACTGAACATTGTCTCATCATGAGAATGAACCATAAAATAATTTTTTGACAATGTTGAACCTCATCAATGACTTTGTTTTATCTCTTTGAACCTAGATCTTGGGATCTCCAGTCTTCTAGGTAGAGTTACCGCCACGATGACTTGTTTTCGGCCATAGTCTCATTCTCGTCTATGATCTCTCAACTCCCTCTCTAGTTAGGAATTTTGTAAGTGGATCCGACATATTATCCTTTGACTTTACATAGTCAATTGTGATAATTTCACTAGAGAGTAATTGTCTAACAAAGTTATGTCTTCGTCTTATGTGATGAGACTTCCCATTATATATAACGCTTCCAGCCTTTCCTATTGCAGCTTGACTATCACATTGTATGCATATAGAGGCCATTGGTTTGAGCCAAAATGAAATATCTTCTAAGAAATTCCGGAGGCATTCATCTTCTTCACCTGCCTTGTCTAAGGCAATGAATTCAAAATCCATTGTAGAGCGAGCTATACATGTTTGTTTGGATGATTTCCAAGATATTGATCTTTCACCAATAGTAAAAATGTATGCACTTGTGGATTTTGTTTCGAATGACCAGTAATCCAATTTATATCACTATATCCTTCAAAAACTGCTGGATATTTGTTGTAATACAAAGCATAGTTTTGAGTGTCATCTTAGTATCCCAAAAACCAATGATTTTTATTGGGATTACTTGTGTATCGACTCAGTTTACTGAAAGCGCAAACTATGTCTGGTTGAGTAAAATTCATGGCATACATCAAACTTACCAACACTCTAGCATAGTCCAATTGAGACTGCATGACTTTCACCTTTATTATTTGCAAGATGAAGGTTTACATCAATTGTGGTCTTTACCTTGTTGAAATTCAAATACTTGAACTTTTCAAGTACCTTTTGAATATAATGAGTTTGAGACAATGCTAGACCGTTAGGAGTTTTGAGAATCTTAATTCCCATTATCACATCAACAACTCCTAGATCTTTCATATCAAACTTACTAGTGAGCATACACTTAGTAGCTTTTAGATTGGCAATGTCCTTGCTCATTATCAGCATGTCATTCACATATATACATACAATAACTTCCTGATTCGGAGTATGTTTAATGTAAACACATTTATCGCATCATTGATCTTAAATTCATTTGACAACATGGTTTTATCAAACTTTGCATGCCATTGTTTTGATGCTTGTTTTAGTCCATAAAGTGACTTAATAAGTTCGCATACTTTATTTTCTTTACAAGGAACTACAAAACCCTCATGTTGTTCCATGTAAGTTTCTTCCTCCAACTCTCCATTTAAGAAGGTGGTTTTCACATCCACTTGATGGATTTCAAGACCGTATATTACAACTAGGGCAGTTAACATACAAATTGATGTAATCATAGTCACTGGCGAGTATGTGTCAAAATAATCAAGATCTTCTTTTTGTCTAAAGTCTTTGACAACAACTCTTGCTTTATATTTATCAATATTTTCATCATCTTTCATCATCCTTTTAAAGATTTATTTTGAACCCAAGGGTTTATTTCCTAGAGGAAGATCAATCAACTCCTAAGTATGATTGCTTTGGATTGATTCAATTTCACTATTGACAGACAGCCTCCTTACATGAGGTTGAGTCACTAGACAATATTGCTTCCTTGAATGTTTGAGGCTCACTTTCAAGAATGAATGTTACAAAATCAGATCCAAATGAAGTAGTTGTCCTTTGACGTTTATTGCGCCTTGGACTCTCTTCATTGGTTTCATTCTCTTTTGGTTTTTATAGGGGTTGTTTAGACCCCCCCCCCAAACTAGATAACTCAAGTCTAGTTTTATACGGATAGATATGTTCAAAAAATTCAGCATTATCTGATTCCATTACCGTATTATCATGAACATCCGGATGTTTGGACTTATGAACCAAAAATTGACATGTCTTACTATTTGTGGCATATCAAATAAATACATAATCCACAATCTTAGACCCTATTTTCACCCTCTTAGGTAAAGGAACCTGGACTTTGGCTAGACACCCCCCCACTTTGAAATATTTCAAGTTGGATTTTCTACCTTTCCATTTCTCATATGGAATAACATGTGTCTTTGTGTGAGGTACTCTATTAAGTATTCGATTTGCTGTAAGAATAGATTTCCCCCACAAGTTTTGTGGTAAACCTGGACTTATAAGTAAGGCATTCATCATTTCCTTTAAAGTTCGATTTTTCCTTTCTGCAATCCCATTAGATTGAGGAGTATAAGGAGCAGTAATTTGATGGATTATTCCATTTTCCGAACAAATTTCTGCAAATGGAGATTCATATTCTCCGCCTCTATCACTTCTGATCATTTTGATTTTTATATCCAACTTATTTTCAACTTCTGTTTTATATCGCCTAAATACATTTATTACTTCATCCTTACCATTTAGCAACTAGTCATAACAATATCAAGTGCAATCGTCAATAAAAGTTATGAAATACTTTTTCACACAATGTGATGGTGTTGACTTCATGTCACAAATATCAGTGTGAATCAGTTCTAAGGGATTTGAATTCCTTTCAATAGATTTACAAGGATGCTTAGCATACTTAGATTCAACGTAAATTTGACATTTTGATTTATTGCATTCAAATTTTGGCAAAATATTTAAGTTAATTTGTTTTCGCAAGGTTTTGTTATTAACATGTCCCAAATGTTCATGCCATGAACATTTAGACTCAAGCAAGTAAGAAGAAGCAAAATCTTTATTCATATCAACCTTTTCCTACATACATTTCATTCTTACTCACTACTACTTTATCAGAAACAAATACACATTTGAATCCATTTTTAGTCAAAACTAGAATAGAAACTAAATTCTTTCGCAATTCCAAAATATATGAGACCCTTTTCAAAGTTACCACCTTGCCTAATGTCATCTTTAATAGGACCTTGCCAGTTCCTTCCATTTTTGCAACAACGAAGTTTGTCATAAAAAACTTCTTGTCAGTAGGTGCTGGAGTATATGATGAAAATAATTCTTTGTTGGCACAAAAATGGCATGAGGCACCAGAATCTATCCACCATTCTCTTGAATTCCAACCAAGTTACATTCTAAAAGCATTGAACAAAGATCGTCCATTTCTCCTTTGGATTCAGCCCAATTTGCTTGTTCCTTCTTCTTCTTGTCCTTCTTGGGACCACGACATTCAGTAGCCCTCTGACCACGTTTGCCACAATTAAAGTAGCTTCCATTGAATTTCTTCTTAGGAGGATTGCTTTTTGGACCATATGCTTTCTTTCTTTTCTTTAATTTTGTGGGATCTTCTTCAATAATATTTACTCTAGATATTGATGAATTACCACATGACCTCTTTTATGCAACCTTGTTATCCTCTTTGATTCTCAACCTTACTATGCGATCTGCAACAGTCATCTCCTTGCGTTTATGTTTCAAGTAGTTTTTAAAGTTCTTCCACAACGGAGGTAACTTCTCAGTTATGACAACCACTTGAAAAACATCATTCACAATCAATCCTACATTAAGGATTATGTGAGTATTAAGAATAAACTGAATATTTCCCACATAGGCGTTAAATAAAATTATACCTTGAGCAAGGAGATCATGGATTATGACCTGCAGTTCTTGAACTTGAGTAACGACGGTCTTACTGTCTATCATCTTATAGTCCAAAAATTTTGCCACAATGAACTTCTTCATTCCAACATCCTCTGTTTTGTACTTATTTTCTAAAGCATCCCAGAGTTCTTTTGAGGTTTTGACATTACTGTACACATTGTACAGATCGTCTTGCAGGCCACTCAAAATATAATTTTTACACAACAAATCCGAGTGTGTCCATGCTTCTGTTACCAAGAATCGTTCTTCAGGAGGAGTTTCATCCGTCATAACAAGAACATTCTCATTAATGAACATCTGCAGACTCAACGTAGTGAGATAGAAGAACATCTTCTGCTGTCATCTCTTGAAGTCGACTCTAGAAAACTTTGCAGGTTTATCAGCCGGTGCTTGGACAGAAGTTGAACGATTGTGTACAACCGATGTTGTTGCAGCACTTACTGTTACAACACTCACTGTTTCAGCATTTACTTGACTTGAATTAGTCATTTTTCTATCACAAATGACAGACAATTTTAGTATGTGAAATACAAACAGTAAAGAATAAATCTTTACACAGATTGTTTATGATTTAACAATAAAGTTTTTATGTTCATTTAATCGTTAATCGAATAATTTTAAAAGTTCAAACAGAGTAGAAAATCATAACGGTTTTAATCTCATGAAACCTCAAATACAGAAACTAATAAATTTCTTAAGATTGTTAATACATGTATTAAGGTTAGTCAAAAATACAGAAATACTATCCAGATGAAATACACAGAAAAAACTTTAATCCGAGTCCACAGAAATTACTGTGTATCCTTAAGAAATTTAATCCCCTCATTATACCCGAGGTTGGAGATTAATTTCTCCCAAGATAAAACGGATTAACATGTTAAAGAAGTAGCGGTACCTCAAACTTCAATAACTTTAGCGAATATAAGAACAGTAACAAGCCACACACAGACTCAGTCGATCGACAATTTTTGTTTATGAGAGAAAATGTATGCAGCGATAAGGAAAAATTTTCAGTGTTTGAAAACCGAAAAAACCCTCTTATTTATAGCCATTTTCAGCAAGGAACGAGTCTGTTCAAACAAATCTGTTCAGACCCGTTTTTTCCAGACCATTGTGCCTTTTGGGAAGAGTAACAACTTTTCGGAAAGAGTAACGACTTTTCGAAATGTTACCGTTACACGCAAATTTAATGAAATCATGTTACATTAAATTAATTCTGTTAATTAACTAATTAACTAACATACTGAGTCATCATGCGCAGGATCCTTCCTTCCCATGCCAAAATATCTGATGACTCCAAACAGACCATACACGAATGTGTCTCTGAGTTCATAAGCTTCATAACATTGGAAGCCAACGATCGTTGCCAGAGTGAGCAGCGCAAGACCGTCACCCCTGAAGACATTCTTTGGGCCATGAGCAAGGTTGGTTTTGATGACTACGTGGAACCCTTGACTTTGTACTTGAATCAATATCGTGAGTTTGATGGTGGTGAGAGTGAATCCCTGAGAGGGGAGCCTTTGTTGTTGAAGCACCAAATGATTCATCACCATGGTTACTTTGTGTCTCCACCGCCAATGGGAAACAATGATATGCAGGGGGATACATCAAATGGAAGCACTTCTCAGTGTGCAGTGGCTTCCTTAGATAGTGACGTTGAGTCTCCTGCGGAAGAGGGTAAGGAGTAATCAGTTACTCTGCTGAAGGAACTAAGTGGAAAATGTGTCTTTTGTACTAAGGAATTAGACTGTTTTCTCTGTCACCTAATTTGCGACCTATTGGCAATCTTGGATAGTTTTAAATTTGCCAAGTTTAGTAATGCATCTCTCGAACTAAATGAGCCAAATGGTGGTCCTTCCAATTGGCTGTTTGAATATTTTTCTACCTGACTATTTTAAATATTCAGTTGATGATTGCTTGTGACTTGTGATGCAAAATCCTTAAAAGCAATCAACACAAACTTTTCCATTCTTGTGTAGATGTAGTGAAAAAGGACTCAACCATCAAATGGACTAATAGAGTTGCAACAAGCCTAATCTATATAGTATACTATCCCTCCTGGCCTTAATCAATTGGACATAATGTATTATATTTTATTACCCAGCGCAACAAAATTATCCTTTTCAACATTTTACTTGGGGTGTTTCACTTCTAATATTGGACTAGTTTTCGTGAACGTGTGTTGCACATTGATTTTCACTCTTTATTTTATGTTTGTATCACAAATTAGTTAATTGGAAAGATACTTTAATTGATAGTTATATCGCTTGAGGAAACATTTGTGATTACAAAAGCAAGGAAAGTTCATTTATTTCTCCAAGTCAATTTGAATAAGCTCCAATACATGAATCTAGATTTGTTTTATTTTCTTTAAAGGGTAAAATGGAGAAAAAGGATCACACAATATTGTGGAAATAACATTAAATTTTTAAAAATATAATTTGCATTATTTTGTCATGGCCCTTAGGCTAACCAAACAAGACAGCTTCATAAAATTTCAATGTATAAAAACATAAAAACCACTCACAATAAAGCTTATATTTATAGTACTTCATTACTCATTACTATTTTTTTTTTAATTTACATTTTAAATAAATGTGTAATGAAACTTTTCACTTATGAATATAGTTTTTTAAAACTATTTAATATACTTTATTCTTTATGAATAGAGTTTTTTAAAACTATTTAATATACTTTATTCTTGCCAAATTTCTTATGTCATAGGGACTCAAGAGAAGAACTTGGTAGGACACAACAAAATAAAGATACTACGTACCTTATTATCGACTAGAGTTAGGTCTATATAAAATTTATATAATAGTAAAGGTCATATTATAAGAAGCCACAAAATCAAAAGTCAAAGTATAATAATTCACATCAAAAGTTTATTGACAATTTTACCCTCTATCCAAAAAGATGTTCTACTAAACCGGATCATTTTCATCTTCCACAATTAATTGAGCTTTCATTATGATTCCTTTTAAAACCTTTCAGTAAAAGTACATATGTTTTCAGCCTTTTCATATACCTTGTAACCTTTATTTGTAGAATAGATTGTCAGTACACTACTATAGTTTTATCATTTGGTATTCTATGTCAAAGCCTTATCCAACGATTAAATGATACATTTTTTCCCAAAAACACATTTTTTTTCTCTTCTCATTTTAGGTGACAGTGACATGTGAGTGGTTTATCTCGCAAAATTATACTTCTTATTTTCCTAGTTTTCTTTGAGCATTGTAGGTGTTGTTTCATTTTTAATGAATTTTTATGTTTGTTTCACAACAGGTCCCGTTTGGACAAAACACCTACTCAATATTCATAAAGCAAAACAAACCTTCAAGTATATACTATTTTCTCACCAATATATATATATATACATATATATATATATATATATATATATATATATATATATATATATATATATATATATATATATATATATATATATATATATATATATATATATATATATATATATATATACATAGATATAGATATAGATATATAGATATAGATATATAGATATAGATATAGATATATAGATATAGATATAGATATATATTGTTTTGTTAATGTAACTACCTATTCTGTCGTTACTGAAAATATATAAAGTGATACGAATCTTATTTGTCACAGGGTTAGGATCATTTCCTTGATATGGAAGTGCGTTAATTAGCTATGAATTAAGGTCGTACAATGCCCCTTATCACAAAGTTAAGTTGGAAGTACCTTACTGATTAGTTTCGGACTTAAGTTTAAACTAAGGTAAACATCAAACGACCATATCTCTCAGCCTATAATGAATTAGGTGTTCCATCAACTATTAAATTAAAGGTCTATGTATGAGTCTTATTTTCAATGCCACCAAATTTGCTTAATTTGGTGTCTGAACTAAAAAACTATGACTATTTTACCAAAGACTATCCGTGCTGAAAATTTTAGGCCATTATAGCAGGAACCATATCGTTATAGTGTGACCGCTGCAGCGGGCTACACACAAAATGGGTGGATTAGGTTAAATTGAGGATATTAAAATGGGTTGAAATAAAAATCAGATTAGTTCATGACCTGCCCAAATTTACTTTAGGCTCAAATGGGCTAAAATTGTGTTAGGTCATGAGCTGTCCAATTTGACTTGCTTAATCTCAATAACTTTAACATATTGTTATTTATTTTTATTATCAAAATTTGAATTTCAACTCAAGTAAATTAAAAAAATAAGATACATATGCTTAGATAAATCAATATAAAATAGATTAGAATTCATACGGTACTTAATATGGGAATATATATATTAAGTCAAAACAAATAAAGAGTCTCAATGGTTGAAATGAAGATTAAATTGAGCCAAATTAAAAATTATTTTCAAATGGGTTATTGTAACAACTCGAAAGTTGGTAAGTTGAGTTGAAAAGGAAAAATATGGAAGAGTTGTTGGTGCATGTCGTACGAGCCTAACTACAGATGGTACAAGGTCTTATGGTTCGTAGGAAGGCAGTTATGGAAGAGCCTTGGAAAAGTTGAAAAGTTTGAGTCCTTGCAAATTTATCAATGCATACATTTTATGACTTGTTGTTGTTGATGTTGGTTGTGTTGTTGTTGATGTTGTTGTTGTTGCTGCTTTTGTTGTTGTTGTTGTTGTTGTTGTTCTCGTCGTCGTCGTCGTTGCTGCTATTCTTGTTGTTGTTGTTATTGTGATTGTTGTTGTTGTTGTCATTGTTGTTGCCATTTTTTTTTGTTGTTTTCGTTGTCGTTATTGTTTTTGTCATTCTCGTTTTTGTCATTATCGTTGTTTTTGTCATCGTTATCATTGTTGCCATTGTAGTTGTTGTTGTTGTTATTGTCGTCGTTGTTACATTTTCTTTCACAAATAATAGTAAAGCTATCTTTTAAACTTTTTCTTGTCATTATCAAATTAGTTATACATCAATATATATTTTTTAAAATCATTAACAAAGGAAGCAAACTGTATCAATATCAATTGCTTTCTAGATGGTTCTGCAAAATTGTAATGTTAGTACTTTATTTTTATGTTTTAATTATATTTTACACTAGTTATTAAATTAGAAGATCAAAAACATAGTTTAAAGAAGTAAAAGACTATCAACCAAACTAGCTCATACCTTACCTCCAATTAAATCTCTTAACACATCAACAACCCATATTATACTCTCAAAACGAGCCCAAACCAACTAATTCAAGCCAAAAACTACAATTCAACATAACCTCATAAAATACCTTAAATACCCCCCCCCCCCAACAATCGTATTTTAAATCTGTAGGGTTTTAAGACCAATGCAGCCGCAACCCTATCTTCTCCTCTTCTAGCCTATTTTTAGAAAGCAACAAGTTTTCACCAACTATAGAAAAATGGTAGATACTCCATTTCTATGCTATTGTCTTCTCAATCACACGAACATACAGTTCACCCCAATGTTTGATTTTTTTAACCAATTTCAAAATCTAAAAATTGAATTACTGCTCAAGAAACCCTAATTTTTACCTATAAATACTTGGTTAAACTTTATCCTCAAGAAGATTTCGAAGCCGCCGCCTTTGCACCCTTAGTATTATTATTCATTTTTTTTCTTGCTTACTCTAGCAAACACCTTCTGCCTTGTTTTTTGTTTATCCCCGTTGTTCTCAACGGGGCAAAGCTTCTCTTTATTTTTGTCTGTCTTTGGATCTTGAAAGAGGTTGTGACCTAGATTCGAGTAGTCGAAGTTGACGCCTTATTTAACTTCCCTACAAAAGGTCAGTAATTTTCACATTTATGTTTTCGTAAAATGTTGGTTCTATTTTTTTGTATTTGAGTTAAGATTTAAAGAAAAAGATAATTGATACATCTAATCTTTTAGATATAAATACATTTTTCTATTGATAGGATGCATCTGGTGGGAACATCTTTGAGATCTACCTTCTTATACCTAATACATGTGTAGGTTTTGAGCCCGGACCCATGTTACCTTCTTCTCTTTCTCCTTATAGTCGAGGCTCGTGAAGGATTTGAGAGGTAATTGTTTGTCATACTTTATCTTTGATCTCTTTTAATTGAGAAACAAATACTGTGATTTGTATTTATTTCTTAATTCCACTCCTACGTATTTAGTGGCTTGTACACATGTGACGTGACAACCATGTTTTGGGGAATTGATTTGAATATAATGAATAAGTTTTCCTCCTTTATCTTGTTTTATTTTATTGTATTTCCGCATTTCTTTCATTTTCTTTTGGGTTGAGGCTGACTTGTCTTGGTGGGAACAGACAAGTGTCATCACGTCCATTTTTGGGTTGTGATAGAAAGAAAAAATAAATGCAATTTACAATATAGTTAGCAAAAATCACATGATAAACTAAAGATTGAAAATAAATACGAAGAAGAAAGTGAGGAAGTACCTCGGTACAAATACAATACATATATTTATATGTTCTTTGATAAGAATATTGGTTACTCTAACAAAAAAAAAAGTCTTATTTTTAATTGTTTACTTTTTCTAATACATAATTTTATTTGCTTTTGGAGTAATCAAATACAATGCTTAACATAAAGGATCTATTACTTTCTTATACCATAAAAATGTATGCTACCTAGTGCCAAGAGATAAATTTCAACTAATTCATAGGATTATTTAATCATATAACAAAGAAAGCTTGCCAAAAGAATAACTCTCCATTACAATAGAAAAACTCCTATAATTCTAAATAATAAATCTTAATTGCCTTTTTTTGGTAAAACTCTTTAAGCCGAAGTGATTAACTATAGCCATCAGAAAACTCTGTAGAACAACAATGAGTCAATATATATATGAGTGTAGAAGTGAAAAAAATTCAAATGGGTGGAGTGATTGAGGGTTTAGTTTTTGTATTTAGAGAGATGGAAGGATAGTATTTTTCACCACACAAAATATAACGGCTTGGGAATGTGAAAGGTGAACACCCCCAACAAACTAGCCGCATGCATTAAGGCGTTTTGCCAACGAGCGAAGGCGATCACTCAAGAAATGGGATTCAGCCTCGATAAATGTGATGCAGTACTGAAAGATGTTGTGGACTATGTGGCTTTCCATTTAATCAATCATGACGGGGGTTTCCACTTTATCATTCAGTGAAAAGGCTAGGCTCCCCTATCACCTTTCCTTTCGGTGATATATTTTGCCTAAGCACTTATGAAGTTGACGTCATTTATTCAATTGAAGTTAAATCTTTTCATTCTCAATGTAATTACATTTTTTCTCGCTAAAGCCCGATCTGATCTTGCTTGAGCGGCTGGACAAATCCTTATCTTCCAATCGCGTCAACACAATAAGATAGATACTTGAATCGTTCCGTGGCTTTATACACCCTAAAAAGAATAAATAGGAACCCAGATGGAAAAATTAAGATCGAAATAAAGCTTGAAAATAAAGGGGTTTCCTTTCCTCTCCAAGCCAATCGATCACATTTTTAGTTAACTACAGAACCCGTCCTTTAGCCATGTATCTTTAGATACGGAGGGCTTATGAGTCATAGAATTTGAAGCCCAAAAGACAAGGTAAGAAAGTTGAGGAACAACGGCCTCACACAAAAAGATTTTGACTCTTTTGAGATTTTTAACAAGTCAATACCAAGATTTTCTTTTTGCGCCTAGTGATGTGATGATAATTCAGAAGCTTTTCTGCAAAGAAGAAGGGCTTTTCCTATGGGTTCACTTGCTAAGGCTCCATTAAAAAGTACTCTTTCTCAAGAGAGAGGTTTAAGGCGCATTAATCATGCCTTGAAGGAGTAGTGGAGTAGGAGAGGTAAAGATGGATGAGAATAGATAAGTAAGAGAGAGGGTGACACCAGCTAGCTGAACAGACAGAATGAGAAGAAATCCCCAGTATGGAAAGAAGCTTGAAAGATTAATTTGTACATGCCTAATCTCATGTTGATAATTATTTATTAGATAGTATTGATTATATATGTCCATCCTAAAAAGTAAAAATAAAAATACTAAATGAAATTTTTTCTTGGTTGAATATTATGTTTACAAATACAATAATTGTTTTAATGAAATTACAGTCTCTATTTAATCACTAAATATATAAGTTTTGTTGAGTGAAAGTAAATTTTTGCATAAGTTTTATAGAGATTCAATCAATTTGACCTTCTGGTGGCTAGTATATAAATCATTGTGGATTCTCGGTATGTATGGAGAATTTACTATTTACTATTAAATTCATTAGATGTTTTATAACATTATTACTTAGATTTTTTATTTTTATTTTTAACATTATTACTTAGATGTTATATAAGATTATCTATATTATTAAAAGTGGATAGTAGGGATAAAATGATAATTAAACTTTGGACTTTGGTATGTCCTGATTTACTGCAATTTTTGTTGCCTTTAAAAATGGTTCAATGCCTCATCATCTAAACAAACAACTATAGGAGATGACAACACAAGCAAACTATTGAAAAAGATATGATGATATGATAATATATATATATATATATATATATATATATATATATATATATATATATATATATATATATATATATATTATAGTACTATATAACAGTTAATTTGTTAGATATTTTATTATATTTTAATTTACATCAAAGACAAAATCGTCATCTAACCCTAAAGGTAAGAAGTTCACACTTTTGGTGTAATACAAGAATTCATTAGATATTGTATCTCCCATGAATTTAATAGTCTTTAATCAGTAATGATTCTACAATTTTGTATCAAGATCAGGATCATTGTGAAACATTATATTATATTATATCTTAGAAAATCAATTAAATCAATCCGTGCAAAGATATGAATTACGATGCACTATAGAAATTAGATTTGCATGTCAAAATTCTATGGAAATTCTTTTTTCCGATTTATAGGATATATGTGTTGTTATAACAAATACTCCATAATAAAACCTCTTTCAACTTAGTTGAAGAATCCTTTGTATGAGGATGGAGCTAAAGAAAAAAAAAGAGACAAGAACAGTTGCATCGATAAAAAATTCCAGAATGGCTCAAGTCAACAGAGCAGTACTTGACGAGAGGGAGTTGCTCGGATGGTAAGCACCCCTCACTTCCAACCCAAAGGTTGCGAGTTTGACTCACCAAAGGAGCAAAAGGGGTGGGAGCTTCTAAGGAGGGTAAAAAAAAATAGTACTTCAGTGCACAACCCTGAAATCTTCAAGATCTCAAGTTCTCAACAGACATAGCCAAGAAAGTTCAAGAAATGAATGTTAAAGACATCAAAATTCAATTCTCCGCCTTCTTGACAAACTTAAATCCAACACCACAAACAAATATCAAGTACACACACATACATAAATATAATAAGAGACACTTAGAGATAGACACAAACCTAACTTGAGGAAAGGGTTAATACACTATTTTTGTAGAAGTAGCAAAATGACACAAATAATAAAAAACATATAACATAATGTTAAATTACATTGGAAGTTTAACTTAAGAGGAAGGATTAAAAAGAGTACAATTTTCATCAAAATCTGAACCAAGAACAGTCTCTATCTCTAGTCATGGATATAATCAGATGAGAATGAGAATAGTGCAACAGAGCTATATAATGCTAATTAGTTTTGGAAAACGGAATAGCCAAGTTAAAAAATTAATATTCAAAGCACCTCCTCACATTCTCTAGGAAATTTGTATATAGAGAAAATTATAGTTAATGTCATTAAGTTTGTTGATGTACATTGTATATTACTCACATTGCATGCATAGTTAATGGGTAGTGGAAAAGACTCAACGAAATTATTTTTATTTATTCACAATATTATTGAAATTTTAGATTGGATAGATATGATTTAATTAGATTATTTAGTGTATGGGTAAAATGGTAATCGAACTTTCAATGTTGGAGCTTCCCACTTATAATAATATATGATATGATGATATGATATGATGATATGATATCATTGATATGTATTGGAGTTATATGTATAAGTTTCTTCTATGTTTGAAGTAATGGCATATATAAAATTTGAAGGACTATGGCTTAAGTTTTCACTTGAACCTTTAGGACGTTATAGCTTAAATATGATGAGATTGAGTTTGTCTTATGCTTAAGAAAGATGTTATAATCTAAATCAATTCTGAGTTCGGTTCAAAGTAGCCAGTTGCAAGACGTGTCTCGTTCGGCATTTAATGTTTTGGATAGTGTATTCGTCGTATGATTTTATTTGGCTCTATTTTTTATTTATTTGATATCGTATAAAGTTGAACCATCTTATAAATCTCTTCTTACTCTCTTTATTTGCATGAACAGGAGAAAATGGAGTCTTTATAAAAGACTATTGCTGCCACGAGAAGTCTCTTTGTGAGAATCTATATTGTCACTACATTTGGAATCCACGTCTATCTCCTCATTCAGTTCATCCCCTCTTGAAAAGCATCCAAGTTGATGAAGCAATAAAAAAAATAAGGGAGAAGAAGGAGCGACCTGATCATTGTTAGCTCGCTTTAAGGTAAATTAATCTTTTTTTCTCTCTATGTGATTGTTTGTTTTAGGTTATATTAGCTTATCCATCTTAGACACTTGGCCTTTAGAGGGGGGTAATTACTATTATTTCAGCGAATATTTTTTAAGATTATATTAGCTTATCCGTCTTAGTTTCTTTTTGAGTCGTTTTTTAAATCTAATTGTATATAACTTGACTTGTAAACATTTTAAATAGAGTTTGAAATCATTTTCTTTAAAAATTGCTTTTATCTCTTTCACGCGAAGAGCATTTGAAATTTTCTTCAGATATGGCAATGTCCAAGTTAAAATATCTAGGAGTTGGTTGGATTCATGTTTTTGCTACTTGGATTTCTTTTGAAACAATAGTAAGAGTTCTAAAGCAATGATTCTTTATTTTTAGTTGCAACAAATCTTTTTTTTAAGTCTTTATTTTTTAAGATTGAGGTGTTTTTCCAACGTAATTCTTTGACTAATTTCTTAGAACTCAATTTGTAATTTTAATAATTAACCTTAGTTTGGTCAGTAATCATTTTTAACACTCTTAAAGGATGCTTAATCTCTTTCCTTTATGATAACTAGAACCCTTACCTAGAATCACATAAGTTAAGTAGACCATTAGTTGGATTCAATTTTAGCATTACATTAGCTAAATATTTAGTTGTCCCAATTTACCTTAAAAATAATTAGGTGACACCTCCTTAAGTTAATTGATTTAGGAATCGTCAATATGTTGTACACTATTTGACGCAAGTTAAAATGGGGGATAACAGAGACGACTAGGTTTATGTGTTATGGTTCCATGGGAGGACCATGTATTTGCATTTGTGCTCATGTGTGACATGTTTCATGCATTAAATGATTCTAGGTATTGGTTGATTTCAAGATGTTGTGACTAAGAGACTATGTATTTGTGATTGATGTTACATGTGATTGGCATGTGTTTATGGTATTGGGGATGTGACTTTCATATTGTATGTTCCCTTCTGAATATCTACTTTTATTTTGTGAAGTAGGTTCGGGTCGACCGATGATGCCTATTATGTGTTGTTTCAGAGTGTACAAACAATTGAAGGGAAGTGCACTCCTTCAAGAACTACACAAGACTGGAGAATGAGGATTAATTACGAGCTAGTGATACTATAGTAGTTAAGAATCCCGTCACATAAGTGAGTTTGAATAAAGAGTATATTGGTCACTTGACTATAGTAGCAGTTTGTAACAGATGCTCTAATATAGATATTAACATTAAAAATACTTGCACCATAATTAATTCGTTAGTAGAACTGATTGGGCTGAGAAATCAGTCATATATTCTCTCCACCAGTGTAGGATCAAGAAAAACATCCATCTCTTTACCAACCTTTCATAATCCATATTCTTAAGTTAACAATAGATAGGAGCAACTCTGACTCAAGTCTGCAGGTCAAAGCAATTATCATCCACCTTAATTCGTGATATAGCGTGCTTTCATAATTAATATTCTCAAGTTGACAAGAGATATGAGCAGCATCAACTCAAGTCTGCAAGTAAAGCAATAACATCAACCTCGGTGATATACCGACCTTATAGAATTCACATTCTCATGTTGTAGCAACTCCTAAGAAACTCGCTCTATCAAGGCCGGTCACATCAACAACCTTATTACGACCATCAAAGCCGAACTCAATCTCAAACTCAACCGTGTCGCCATCAAATAGGCTACGGAAACCCTCAGATCTGATACCTGACTAGTGAATGTAGATATCCTCACTGAACCACTTCACGGTTCCCCTAGCCCTCTGTCCACTCTCACCCACCATTCTCACTAAAAATGAGAAACTCTAAAGAGCCTTTGTGTGTTTTCTTTGGAATCATCATCGTTACAAGAAGACAATATAATATAAGTAAAATTACCAACGACTAAATTAGATTATTTTCTTGTGACACTGACATAACCAAAGGAACCACATAATGGGGTATTAGGGTTTCTGTTTGTTAGTGATGAGAATGGCGCGTGAGAGTGGACAGAGGGCTAAGGGAACCGTCAAGTGGCTTAGTGACGATCTCTTCATTCACTAGTCTGGTATCAAATCTAATTGTTTTCGTAACCTATGTGATGGCGGCATATAGCTGAGTTCGAGGTTGAGTCTAGCACTGATTTTTGTACTAAGGCTGTTAATGTGACCGGCCTTGATGGAGCGAGTTTCTCAAAAGTTGCTACAACATGAGAATATGAATTCTTAAAAGTCGGTATACCACCAAGATGTATGATATTGTTTTAACCTGCATACTTGAGTTAGTGTTGCTCATATTTTCTGTCAACTTATGAATATGAATTCTGAAAGGTCGGTGATAGAGATTGATGTTATTTCTTGATCTTCAACGAGTGAAGAGCGTGGTGGTTGTTAAGTTAGGCAAATGACCACGGTCTGATGTATGATTTAAGTGTTGGGACTGGTTATGGTTGTCTAGTGTTTTTAGAAATTATATAATAATGGGGATGTAAGTCAAGATGGACGAGCTAGTTTCATGTAATGTTCCAAAAGGGTCAGGGAGTTGGCGTGGGAAATCGAGAAGGACCAGTAAGTTGGTTTATAGGGCTAGTGATGACCTGATATTCCTAAATATTAATATGGTAGAGGTGTTAGCCTATTACTTTGAATTATAGTTGTCTTATATTTGTGGATATTAATGCGATAGAAGGATTAAGACTATGATTTGATATTATGGTGACCTAATATATAGACTTGGGAAGCCAGGGAAGCCATAGGATGATAGGAGGGTCGAATGCTTAAATATTAGTGTTGATAGTGAAATGAGGTAGGAGGTTGAGTTAAAAGTGTACTAGTTTATGGGCATTATACCTAGGATGGTAAAAACATGGGGATAGAGACTTGGGGTAGTGTAACTTTCATATTGTATGTTCCCTACTGAATGTCTACTTCATATTATGTAGTAGATTCGGGTCGACTGATGATGCCTACTAGTATGTGTTGTTTGTACTGATACTACTCTTTCTATGCCACTTGGCATAGTATGGTGATAGGAATTCAGTAATGTTCCATAGCTAAGGAAGATAATGATCTTTGATAGCTGAGGACGATGATTCCTACTAGTATGTGTTGTTTCAGAGTGTATACACAATTAAAGGGAAGTGCACTCCTTCAAGAAATACACAAGACTGGAGAATGAGGATTAGTTGCGAGCTAGCGATACTGGAGTAGTTAAGAATCCATTCAAATAAGTGAGTTTAAATAAAGAGTATATTAGTCGCTGGACTAATGTAGCCATTAGTAACAGATGCTCTAATATAGATATTAACATTAAGCATACTTGCACCAGAATTAATTCGTTAGTAGAATTGATTAGACGAAGGAATCAGTCATATATTCTCTCCACCAGTGTAAGATCAACGAAAGCTTCCATCTCGGTATCGACCTTTCATAATCCATATTCATAAGTTGACAATATATAATTGCAACTCTGACTCAAGTCTGCAGGTCAAAGCAATTATCATCCATCTTAATTCGTGATATAGCGGGCTTTCATAATTCATATTCTAAAGTTGATAGGAGAAATGAGCAGCAGCAACTCTAGTCTGCAGGTAAGGCAATAACATCAATCTCGGTGATATACCGACCTTCTAGAATTCACATTCTCATATTGTAGAAACTCTTAAAAAATTCGCTCCATCAGGGCCGGTTACATCAACAACCTTATTACGACCATCACTACCAAACTCAATCTCGAACTCAACTGTGTCGCCATCAAATAGGCTACGGAAACCCTTAGATCTGATACCTGACTAGTGAATGAAGATATCCTCACTGAACCACTTCACGGTTCCCTTAGCCCTCTGTCCACTCTCACCCGCCATTCTCACTAAAAATGATAAACTCTAAAGACCCTTTGTGTGTTTCCTTAGGAATCATTATCGTTACAAGAAAATCTAATATAGTAGTTGGTCATTTTACTTATATTAGATTATTTTCTTGTAATAGTGACAATTGCAAAGGAACCACTCAATGGGTTTTTAGGGTTTCTATTTGTTAGTAATGAGAATGGCGGGTGAGTGTGGACAGAGGGCTAAGGGAACCGTTAAGTGGCTTAGTGACACTCTCTTCATTCACTAGTTTGGTATCATATTTAAGTGTTTCCGTAGCCTATGTGATGGTGACATATAGCTGAGTTTGAGGTTGAGTCTGGCACTGATTGTCGTACTAAGGTTGTTAATGTGACCGGCATTGATGGAGCGAGTTTCTCAAGAGATGCTACAACATGAGAATATGAATTCTTAAAAGTTGATATAGCACCAAGATGCATGATATTGCTTTGACCTGCAGACTTGAGTTGTTGCTGCTCATATATGCTGTCAACTTAAAATATAAAAAATTAAAGGTCGGTATACCACCAAGATGTATGATATTGCTTTGACCTGCAGACTTGAGTTAGTGTTGCTCCTATCTGTTGTCAACTTATGAATATGAATTCTGAAAGGTCGGTGATGGAGATGGATGGTATTTCTTGATCTTCTATGAGTGAAGAACATATGGCTCCATATATAAGGTCTTAACATATGTCTATGTAAATTTCAACAAAAATGAGGTCGGAATTCCGGATCACCAAAAAAGATGGTGGACTATAGCACACGAAAATTGTCAAAATATGGGGTTTACCTGCTTTGGGGTTCGTTTGTCCTTTAAAATGGGTCATTTTTGCCGTGGTGACCAACTGGCTCTATAGATAAGGTCTTAACGAATTTCCATGTAAATTTTTGGCAAAAATTGTCACGCCCCGAGCTACCCCCAAGACGCGGACATGGAACCTAGGACCACAAGTGATTCCAAGCTAACCATGCTGGTATGATCATGAGCATACTAAAGATAATAAACTAAATTCGGAAGCTAAATCATAATTTAAACTGAAAAGATGGGGAATACCCATATTCTATAACTGAGATATTTGAAAACAATGAGTGTAGTACAAAGGAAATATTAACTCAATACTAAGCTGAAACTAACTATGTGTGAAAATAGCCTCTAAACTGGACTAGAAATACTGGGACAAGCCCCAGCTAAATCTAGCAAAAATCAAAACTAAATGACTAAAAGACTGAAATGAAACTTATGACTGTTATCCTCGGAGAATGAGGACTCACCACTGAATCTGCTGAATTGGAGATCGAAAATCAATCTATGCGTGATCTGGATGCTGAGAACCTGAACCTACATCACGAGAAGATGTAGCGCACGTATGCGTCAGTACTTGAAGGTACTGAGCATGTAGGGTAGAGTAAAACTGAAATAAAACATAACTGAACTAGCACAAAGCAAGTATAATAATCTAAACATGATATACTGAATTCTGAGCTAACTGGATGCAATGACCAATTTATAACATGTTGGAACTGAATACTGAATATACTGATAAATAGTCAATGCATTAGAGTCTGACTGAACTGTGGGAGCTACTAATAATCGACAATAAAATCACATGAGCAAAATGTGGAGTGCGATGTATACGCCCCATCGAGAGGACCCAATATACCCTGCCAGAGGTATAAAGGCATGCTGGCATGATCACTAAACTGATTGCCCACAGAGGGGACTTACAACCTACTTGGCTAGTAGTTCTGGGACTAATTGGGTACGCTGAACCCTAGTCCAACTCGGTATTATGCTACTCCCAATAAATTATGTAATTAACTAATTATGACTGAGTTTCTGTAAATACTGGATAGCTCAAAACTAAACATGCAACAAATAATCTGGTAATTATGCATTTATAACTAAGGCATGTATATCTGAAGTAAGTGAAATATCTGACCTAGCATGTGTAATTCAAGAACTAAATAAATACCTAGGTAGGTTTTGAAAGTCATGCGATAAATTGAATAATAACATGATAATCTGATTTGGAACATATAACTCATAAATTCATGAAGTTTTGTTGATGTTCTAGAAACCCTACGTCTAATCATGATATGGGAATCAAGAATCTGACTAAAAACTAGGGATCTAATGGGTGAAAGGAACCCACTAGTGAAATCCACATACCTGGTAATAAAATTTACGGAAAAACACTTCGGTTTCGGGGATAGAACTGCTGGAACCTTGTTGTGTTCTTGAACTAGGGTTCTTGACATTTGTTCTCCTTTCTTGCTTCTAAATTTCTAACTTTTGATTAATGATTTGACTTAGGTAAGTTTTAGTTATGTTTCTAGGCTTAAACTGACTAAAATCCGATGATTTAGGGTCAAAACGACGTATCTTAGAGTTAAAACCAAGTGGGAAACCAAAATAACCCTGGGTAAGTTGTTGTCGGACCAAACGACGACCTGGACAAATGGTCCGTCGTTCAATCGACGGTCTGTCGTTTGGTTCGTAGATTGGGTCTGTTCGACAAGCCTTTACTAAAATGGGCATAACGTTTTACTCGGAGCCTTGCTTTTAGCAAGGTTGGTGGCTATGGAAAGCTAATTCAATTATCTATCTTTTCGTATGTCATGGGACACATAATTCATTTTATGCTAAGAGTTATGATCATTTGAAATTGATCCAACTGCATTTCCCCCCTAACTGTCTGCTAATTCCCACCTACGGACCGTGGGTCCACCTGCGGACCGTGCTGGTCAACCGTGGTTCTGGTCAGAGAGTGGTGAATGGGGTGTCAATCGACGGTCACAGACTACAGACCGTAGTCTGACCTACGTACTGTAGGTCCTTCCGTAGATCAGGACTTAACCAATTTTTTTCTGGGCTGAGACTTTGGGGGTTTCTGACCCCAATGACGGATGTGCAGGACGGAACGTGGGTCAGGCTACGGTCCATCGATGGCCACGTTGGTTGCACCTGCAGGTTTTTTTGAAAAACTGGTTTTGGTCTGTTTTGGATACGGGGTGTTACAAAAATGATGTCAGAATTCCGGATCACCAGAAATCTCATGGATAATAGCACACAAAAATTGGCAAAATGAGGGATTTACCTGCTTTGGGGCTCGTTTGACCTTGAAAATGGGTTATTTTGGCTATGGTGACCAATTGTCTCCATAGATAAGGTCCTAACAAACGTCCATGTAAAATTTTGATATAAATGACACGGAATTCCAGATCACCAAAAAAGATGATGGATTATAACACACGAAGATCGGCAAAAATGGGGGGTTACCTGCTCTGGCTCGTTTGACCTTAAAAGTGGGTTGTTTGGCCGTGGTGACCAACTGTCTCCATAGATAAAGTCTCAACGGAAGTCCATGTAAATTTTTGGCAACACGGCGATAAAATTCTGAATTACCAAAAATCTCATGGACTATAACACACGAAAATTGATAAAATGTGGGGTTTACCTGCCAGATAGTCACAGCTAAAACGGCCAATTCAAGGTCAAACGATCCCAGAGCAGGTAAGCTCCCCATTTTGTCGATTTTCGTGTGTAGTCCATGAATTTTTGGTGATCCGGAATTGCAGTTTGTTTTTGCCAAAAATTTTCGTGGATGTCCGTTAACACTTTAGGAACGGAGCCAGTTGGTCCCCACGGTCAAACCGGCCTTTTTTCATGGTCAATTCTCTCTGGGATAGATATTGTTTTCTCAAATTTTGGTATCTACAAGCTTAATCTAGATATGGCCAATGATGAAAAATATGTATTGCCTAATAGAATATTTACTTGTGAAACATTGACATATTTGAAGCTATCGAGGTGTATCTTTAAGCTGCCTGTTGGTACTCAATTCCCCAATCATGTTAGTCTTCAAGTAGAGGATTCTGCATTTTTCTGTTCTATAGGATTAAAAAAACAGTTAATCAGTTAATGCTCGAGACTTTTGGAGTTGACATTTTGTATTGATATTAATTCCGTTTATTTGGTTTTCCAAGTACTCGAGAACTTGTCTATCCTTAGCATCTATAAAATTACATTTGAGTGTTTTAATGTGAACCCAATATTTAGAATCATTAAGCATCTTTGCTTTAATGGAACATCCCTAGAGATAAGAAAATTATGCTGCCTCATTTTATTTTCGTAGTTGTGTGGCATACAGGTTTCCCCAGTCTCAAAAATTGCAAATGCTGAAAATTTGTGACTTTAAGATTTCAGTTTAAAGTATTTTCTTGTGTAGTTTGCCTGCTTACGACTTCTCATGATATATAGCGGGCTTTCATAATTCAAATTCTCAAGTTGACAGGAGATATGAGCAGCAGCAACTCAAGTCTACAGGTAAGGCAATAACATCCATCTCGGTGATATACCGACCTTCTAGAATTCACAGTCTCATGTTGTAGAACTTCCTATAAGAAACTCACTCCATTAGGGCCGGTCACATCAACAGCCTTAGTACGACCATCACTGCCGAACTCAACTGTATGCCATCAAATAGGCTACGGAAACCCTCAGATCTGATACCTGACTAGTGAATGTAAAGATCCTCACTGAACAACTTCACAGTTCTCTTAGCCCTCTGTCCACTCTTACCCAACATTCTCACTAACAAAGAGAAACTCTAAAGACCCTTTGTGTGTTTCCTTTGGAATTATCATCGTTACATAAAACAATCTAATATAAGTAAAATAACCAACGACTATATTAGATTATTTTCTTGTGACGGTGACATTACCAAAGGAACCACACAATGGGCTTTTAGGGATTCTGTTAGTTAGTGATGAGAATGGCGGGTGAGAGTGGACAGAGGGCTAAGGGAACCGTTAAGTGGCTTAGTGACGATCTCTTCATTCACTAGTCTGTTATCACATCTAAGTGTTTCCGTAGCCTATTTGATTGCGACATATAGCTGAGTTCGAGGTTGATTCTGACAGTGATGGTCGTACTAAGGTTGTTGATTTGACCGGCCCTGATGGAGCGAGTTTCTCAAGAGTTGCTACAACATGAAAATATGAATTCTGAAAAGTCGATATATCACCGAGATGGATATTATTGCTTTGACCTGCAGACTTGAGTTTTTGCTGCTCATATCTGCTGTCAACATAGAATATGAATTTTTAAAGGTCGGTATAGTACCAAGATGTATTATATTGCTTTGACCTGCAGACTTGAGTTAGTGCTGCTCCTATCTGTTGTCAACTTATGAATATGAATTCTGAAAGGTCGGTGATAGAGATGGATGTTATTTCTTGATCTTCCACAAGTGAAGATCATATGGCTCCATAGATAAGGTCTTAACGGACTTCCACGTAAATTTTCAGCAAAAATGACGTTGGAATTTCGGATCACAAAAAAATGGTGGACAATAACACATGAAAATTGACAAAATATGAGGTTTACCTGCTCTGGGGCTCGTTTGTCTTTGAAAATGAGTCATTTTGGCCGTGGTGATCAATTGGCTGTGTAGATAAGGTCTTAACGAATTTCCATGTAAATTTTTAGCAAAAATGATGTCAGAATTCCGGATCACCAAAAATTTCATGGATAATAGCACACGAAAATCGGCAAAATGAGGGGTTTACCTGCTCTAGGGCTCATTTGACCTTGAAATGAGTTGGTTTGGCCATGATGACCAATTGGCTCTATAGATAAGGTCCTAACAAACGTCCATGTAAATTTTTGACAAAGATAACGTGGAATTCTGGATCATCAAAAAAGATGGTGGACTATAGCACACGAAAATCGACAAAAATTGGGGGTTTACCTGCTCTGGCTCGTTTGACCTTAAAAATGGGTTGTGTTGGCCGTGGTGACCAACTAGCTCAATAGATAAGGTCTCAACGGATGTCCATATAAAATTTCGGCGAAAATAGCGATGAAATTCTGGATAACCAAAAATCTCACTATAGCACACAAAAATCAACAAAATGGGGGGTTTACATGCTCCAGATTGCCAAGGCCAAAACGATTCATTTTAAGGTCAAACGATCACCAGAGCAGGTAAACTCACCATTTTGTCGATTTTCATGTGCTATATAGTCCATGAATTTTTGGTGATCTGAAATTCCAGATTTTTTTTTGCCAAATTTTTTTTGAACGTTTGTTAAGACTTTAGGAACGGAGCCAGTTTGTCCCCACGGGCAAACCAGCCTTTTTTCATGGTCACTTCTCTCTGGGATAGACATTGTTGTCTCAAAAAATGGTATCTAGAAGCTTAATCTAGATATGGCCAATGATGAAAACTATGTATTGCCTGATAGAATATTTACTTGTGAAACATTGACATATTTGAAGCTATCGAGGTGTATCTTTAAGCTGCCTGTTGGTACTCAATTCCCCAATCATGTTAGTCTTCAAGTAGAGGATTCTGCAATTTTCTGTTCTATAGGATTAAAAAAAACAGTTAATGAGTTAATGCTCGAGACTTTTGAAGTTGACATTTTGTGTTGATATTGATTCCGTTTATTTGGTTTTCCAAGTACTCGAGAACTTGTCTATCCTTAGCATCTAAAAAATTACATTTGAGTGTTTTAATGTGAACCCAATATTTAGAATCATTAAGCATCTTTGCTTTAATGGAACATCCCTAGACGTAAGAAAATTATGCTGCCTCGTTTTATTTTCGTAGCTGTTGTAACCAACACCCCATAATTTTTTTTTGACATCTTTTGTTTCAGAAACATTGCTCGGTCGATGTGCCAGACAGGTCTCGCCAGTAACTAAAACTGCAAAGCCTTGAAAATTTGTGACTTTAAGATTTCTGTTGAAAGTATTTTCTTGTGTAGTTTGCCTGCTTACGACTTCTCCTAATTTTAACGAAATTGAAATAGACGAGGTTGTAAAGGTAAGACATACCATACCTAATAAGGACAGTTCTATTGTTACACTTAATATCTTCAACTTTCGTAATGCAGGTCGACTATTAAGAGACTTTGTCTTCAGATTGATGAGACAGTGAGTCAGAGAACGGAACTGTTATCTTACTTATCAATGGAAAAAAACCATGTGAATGAAGCTAAGAGATTGATTCAAACAGTGAGGTTGCGGAAATTCAAGGGATCAAGTAATGTACTTAATAAGAGTCCTCTTTTCTCATTCTTCAAAACTTGAGAGGATGATCATTGAAAAGCGCGAGAAATTAGGCAATGACATAAACTTAAAGGAAAATTTGAGGGAACTGCTAAGCTGCAATTACAACATGTTTTCCCAGTGGCGTATTACATACGACTTCTTTTTAAGTGTGCTGATGTCATATTTAAACTGAATTGGAAGTTGCCACAAAATTTACTTATTTTATGTGTTTGATGTTGTCCCATTTATAGCCAGATTTTCTTTGTCATATGTAGATGTTCCGTTGTGGGTGATAAAATGTTGGTAAATTTCACAAATGGTTACAAAGTTGCTATTCAAACATATTCGGGGTTTTATTTGTTTTTGGGTTTTTGAATAGCCGAATGGCTGAAAATTAAACGGTAAGTAACATATACTCCCTCTATCCCAAAATAAGTATCATTTTAGCCAAAAATAAATTTTCCCAAAATATCGTAGGAATTCAAGAAAAGAGATTGTATATACTCTCGTATTAAAGAACTACTCCTTAATAGTATTAAATTCTAAAAAATCATCTAATAAATAATGGTAACATAATAAACTTTACCTTCTATTTCTTATTTTCCTTAATGGACGTTAAATAAGCTAAACTTATACTTATTTTGAAGTAGTAGTATATACCTATGTCGTTTTGGTCAATGCTCATTTGCCCAACTGTGAAAGCCTATTTATCAGGGTGAATACCTTCACCTCGTTCATTACGCCCTACTGCTATGTGTCCCCCCTTTCTCTTAAAGTAGCTATAAATATCACTTGCCAAGTGACACTTACTTTATCTATTTAGAGAGATAAAGAGAGATGGCTAATGGTAATCGCGTTGGTTCAGAAAATGGAGGATTTCATAGCTATCGCAGATCCCCGCAACCAACCCCTGCTCGTTCATCTTCCCCTGGTATGCTCCCTAACTTCTCTTTTACTTTTACAAATGCATTCCCCTTCTCCATGGAACATTCATGAAACTTTGCATCTGTTTTGTATATTTGGTTTTGATATGCTTACTCGAGCCGAGCCTCTATTAAGAACAGTCTCTCTTCTTTACCTTCACAAGGTAGGGCCACAAATTGCATACACATAACTCTTTCACACACCACCTGTGAAATTATATATACTAGGTTTGTTGAATATTCAAAAAATTGTGAAGCTTTATAAATGTTGAAGCACATACAGTACTAGATAGCAAAAAGGATCCATCTTTTTTTCTTCAGGAGAGCTAATAATTTTCATTCATTCTTCTGAATTTTTCATTATCTTCTTTAGAGGAGAGCTGCAACTTGTATACATCTCTTAGCTTGTTGTATCGTCATCTACTAAACATCCGTCTTTAATTATCTAGGGACTGATATGCATTTTTTTTCCATATATGTATTTGCAAATCTAGTTGTTTATATATCATGTTGGGTGGTCTTGGGCCTTCTCAACCCAAAAGCTAGCTCAAAGGTTGAGGCTTTCCCTCACACTTATAAATTGACCACCAGCCCCTTCCACTTCCGATGTGGGATAACCCAACAATCTCCCCCTTCACACATCGGGCCTTGGGCTGGAGAGAGCGACAACCCAGTTTCTCCCGGTGGGCTGAGACTTGTTGACAACCTGGTATCTGATACCAATGTTGGGTGGTCTTGGGCCTTTTCAACCCAAAAGCTAGCTCAAAGGTTGAGGCTTTCCCTCACACTTATAAATTGACCACCATCCCCTTCCACTTCCGATGTGGGATAACCCAACATATCAATAGATCAATTCATGATAATGGTGATCGACACAGCAATTTCTAGTTTTATTTTGGAACTTTTAAGACAAAAGGGGAACAAGCGGAAAGCAATTAATAAAAAGAGAGTGAGAAAGAAACCGTCTAAAGCTAGCGAGTTTGAAAACCAGCAAGTTGTATTCCACAAATTAGACAAGTTTTATTTTTATTGATCTCTGCTTTTGCCATAAAATTAAAATACACAACAAATTTATCATCAGAACAAATAGGCATTTTAAGAAGTTAATTAAAATCTAGCTGTCATTTCTTCATCCAAATATGGTGTATATGAAATCAGTGGGTAATGTAGTGTCTGTTAAGATACAATTTTGTCTTATTCCTATATCACATTGATGGTAAAATAAAAAGCCTTTTGATCAGAAGCGAATTTGGATGGTTTGATAAATGCCAGAGTTAGTTGAAGATTCGACAAAATAAGATAGATGAAGAAAACTATACATGAAGCGTTTTATATTACTTTAATTAGTCTGTATTCACACCAGCCATCTCTTTTGTTGAATTAATGTGCTTTTGGTGTTTACATGAACATTGTCCACAATTCATAGTGCCGTCCATATCCAGCTAATAATTAGTGAAACATATATACATGTACGCCATTAGTTCTTAATTGCTTCAGTACTTGAAAAGTTAGTTAATAGCAAATGTGATGAAATTAGATGAATATTTTGATTATATATACTACTTTTCTTTTTCATTTCACTCTGATGATTTGTTCTTTGTGAAATTAAGATATGGAGAGAAGCATGGAACTGCCTTCTCATCTCAACCAGGAAATTGCTGCCAATGAAGAAGATTCTGAATGCACCATCCGGGAACAAGACCGATTTATGCCAACAGCCAACGTGGTAAGAAACATGCGCAAGATCCTTCCTCCCAATGCCAAGATAGCCTATGAATCCCAACTGGTCATCCAAGAATGTGTCTCTGAGTTCATACGCTTTGTAACAAGCGAAGCTAACAATCGTTGCAAGCTTAAGCAGCGCAAAACAATCACCGCTGAAAACTTTCTTTGGGCCATGAACGTGCTTGGTTAAGTTCATAGTAGATCAAGAAGAGAAGTTATGGTGAGTCCTCATAGCATTCGAGGGCTCGACCACCATGTCCCTTAAGTAATTTATGTTTTAGACTTTTGTATGGGGTGCGTCCCAAAGTTTTTTAAATGGTTATAGATGATTTGAGACAAAGTGTAGACTTTCACTTGTTTTTATTAAAGACTTCGATTATAAAGAAAAGTTTTAAATTTCTGCATCATTTTCTATTATCTTATGTTATGATATGCTAAGAGGCTTGTATGAGGCTTTTTAGAGTCTTGTACTTCGTGTCACATCTAAGGGGTACTGTTGGGTCGTGACAACAGGAGAGCCTTCACCTCAATATTCTCTCGATTTTAAGGAAAAATCTCATGGAATAGTCATTAATCTTATTCATTTCATCATCCATGGAAAGGCCCAATTAAGCAACCAATACAAGCTAAAGTTCATTTAGAATAACTCGTTAATCTTGATCCAACTCAGGTGAGAAAACATTTCAACCTTCTGAATCCTTTTGTGAGAAAACTCTTTCTCAATCATGTTTTTAATAGTACTAGTTTCAGGACACGTGCGTTGCACGTGTGTCCCACGTTATTTTTTTTATAGATACGTTAGAATTATTAGAATTCTATAAAAGTGTTTATGCAATGAGTAATAAAATATAGCAATGACAAATCATCAATCTTTAAAAAACACGACAAAAAACAACAAATTAGGGGACATATTTTAATGTTTAAAATTAATTCTTTTTAAGAAACCAACTACAAATTTTAAACTTTGCATAATAAAGTCATGAATGTCAAATTTGAGCTCAATATATATAGACTTACGACAATAAAAATTTAATAAAAAAAATTGAACCAAATAATTCTAGTAAAAACAAGCTTGAATCAAGTAATGGTGCAACATATTCAACTAATATTATGATCAGTGCAAGACATCATTCAAAAATATTATTATCAAGTGAATTGTTGTGAAATCTAATACTATAACGACTTCGATCATACAATTCTTATAGTATATCAAGTATTTAACTTGTTAAAAGTTCTTTTTTTTAATATGTTACAACACAAAATTTAAATGTCGACATTATAGTTACAAAATATTTAATGCCTTAAAGCTTCCGCCTTCTTTATAAGGAATAATACCCTCCACTTTCTTACAGATACATACATATCGAGAACTTGACGCCGAAGGAGAGTTGTATTTTGTAATAGTTGTAAAAAAATTCGATCAACATATGTCTTCCTTAGGTTAGCTAGTAGATCATTATCAATTTCATAGTTTACACCTACAAAATAAAAGTATTTATTTGTTATAATAATTGTTTAAATATTTAATAGTCATATATAAATAATAATTACATATATATGTACCCTTGGTCTTCTATGGCTCATTCAAAATTATTAATTCTGTCATCTGTAAATTTTGACAATTTATATATATATATATATATATATATATATATATATATATATATATATATATATATATATATATATATATATATATATATATATATATGTAACGACCTGCTTAGTCGTTTTGAGCAGCAAATTTTATTTCTGGAAAAACTGTCTGAGACGACGTATCCCACGACGGACCGTCATGGACACGACGGACCGTCGAGGGTGTCTCGTTCCAAAACACTTGGAATTCGTATATTTGAGTGCTGAAATCGACTCTCTGAACTCTGTGAAGGACCTGCAGGACGGACCGTCACAGACACGACGGACCGTTGTGAGGTTCCATTTCAAAACACTTCAACTCTTGAGAATTGGGTGCTGGGAGCAATTCTCTGTCCGTCGTGACGGAAGTGCAGGACGGACCGTCGCAGGCACGACGGACCGTCTCAGACTCATCAAGGAAATTGAGTCTCTGAAGGTTGTGACGAACCTGCAGGACGGACCGTCGCAGGCACGACGGGCCGTCACAGGTTGCGTAATCCCAGTCTGGGTCGGATTTCTGGGTAAGTTTTAAAGGGGCGTTTTGGACTATTCCTGCTATAATTATGAATTTCGTGGGTTAATGTTAATAACTCAAATTCTTGGGGGTGTAAAGGAGATAACCTTGAGCTACTTAGTGGGTTAATTCCTCATCTTTTATACTTAATTATATGCTAATTAGGGAAAAGAAAGAGGGTTTTGAAGAAGAAAAATAGAAAGAACAAGGAGAGAGAGGAACGATCGATAGAGAGAGACAAACGAAGAGGAAACAAAAAGCTTTGAGAGATTTCTTGCTTGATCACGAATCCTCGGTGAAGGTAGGTTATGGTTTTGATACTATTCGTAGTAAACTCTTAATAGCGAATGATATGTATTGGTAGTATTGTAAACCCTTCTATATGCTTAATTGTATGCTTGCATGAATGTGATTATGTGATTGTGATAAAATAAGCATAATGAAGCTTTTGAATCCAAAATCTTGAAGAAACCCTAATTCACCTTGTTATTGATGATGCCTTGGTGTAAAAGAAGGCTTGATGAACTACAGTAATGAGATTGATGATGCCTTGGTATAAGAGAACGCTTGATGAATTGATAGAATGATGTTAGTGGATCGGAGTGTCACGTTCCGACACATAATATTAAGGGATCGGGTATCACGAACCGACACGTAGAAGTAGGGGATCGGAGTGTCACGTTCCGACACATAGTATTAAGGGATTGGGTGTCACGAACCGACACATAGAATTAGGGGATCGGAGTGTCACGTACCGACACATAGTATTAGGGGATCGGGTGTCACGAACCGACACGTAGAAGTAGGGGATCGGAGTGTCACGTACCAACACATAGTATTAGGGGATCGGGTGTCACGAATCGACACGTAGAATTAGGGGATCGGAGTGTCACGTACCGACACATAGTAGTAGGGGATCGGAGTGTCACGTACCGACACAAGAGGAAGAAAGATAATGAATCTTGAGAGATGTTAATATACTCAATGTAATGAAACTAATTCCCAAATGAGTGTGGTATTGAGGCTTGAGTCCTCATGGATGAACTTGGTAGTACTTATTGATGATTATAGTACTTGTTGCTACATGTTGAGTATTGTAGTTGATTTATGATATGAACTGATATATACTGTTTTCTATTTTGATTGGCCGATGATACCTACTCAGTACTTGTGTTTTGTACTGACCCCCTACTTGTTGTTTCTTTCTTTGTTATTTGGGAAATGCAGCAAAGTTACCGTCGTCTTCAACTAAACAGCAATTCTAGCCAGTCTTCACTACACCGGATTTCAGGGTGAGCTAATGCTTCTAGCTTGGACTGGATCTTCTCTTCAAGTCTTGATGCCTTGATCTTCCGGCATGGACTAGCCTTTTATTTATTTTAGCTTCTTAGATACTTTTTGATTAGTAACTTGAGGATAGATGTTCTTGTGATGATGACTTCCAGATTTTGGGGATAATGAGTTATAAATTTTAGAAGTTATTTAATTGATTTCGTTAATGAGTTTTAAGTCTTCCGCTTTGTGTTTTTGTTCAATATGTTGGGGTCTTAGATTGGTTGGTTCGCTCACATAGTAGGATAAGTGTGGGTGCCACTCGCGGCTCGATTTTGGGTCGTGACAATATATATATATATATATATATATATATATATATATATATATATATATATATATATATATATATATATATATATATATATATATATATATATATATACCAATCTAAAAAACAAATGAATTATATATAAGAAAACTTGAAATCATCACCAATATAAATTCAAGAGTCGTCTTCATAGAGTCAAACTAATGCATGACTTAAATTAAATAATACAATGGTTCACCATTTTAACTATATAATGAAAAAGAATAAACTTAGGTAATGAGTCAAAAATACAAAAATAAGAAAATACATCAATAAATAAAAATACCAATAAAACCGTCACTGCAATACAATATTAAGATTAAACATACTTCAATAAAAAAGAACATTGTGCCATATAATTCTTTTCAATTTTCTCAAGTATATAGCCAAATAAAGATACGTTTCACCCAAAAAGAATAGGAATTTATTGAATCATGTCATGCTACCTGTTATTCTAATTTTCTTCGTAAATCGTAATTTTTCACTCTACCTAATTGGTTGTTGCTATTCATTTTAGTGTTAGAGGAATCGTTAAATGTTATTATAATCCCCATGTATATATTAAATTCTTAACCTCAAAATTAATTTAAAAATTTCAAACAAAAAAAAGAATATGTTAAATGCAATTGGAAACTATAGAAAAATGACACATCACCTTTTTTATTGCTATTTTTATATTGTATATACACGGTATGTGTTAAGTAAATTGAAAGAGAGAAATGAAATTAAATACAAAAGAAAAGAAAAAGGGTTTAAAAATATAATTAAATTTGGTTGTTAAAAGGATAAAAACATCTAATTTAGACTTTCTATTGGTATTTTCATTTTTCAACTTTTGACATAACAACTTTCACATATAATATGATATAATTAGTATTTAATATTTAATATTTAATTAATTTATTTTTTCAAATTAAAATTTGATTCAACAGCATGGTAGAAAAAAGAAAACAATATAAATAAAAAATTATATGGTTCAACAAATAAATGCATATAAAAAAGATAACACCCAAAGCCTCCAAAGACCAAGGGAACCGAAATTATGTATATCTCTGCTAAACATGTAGGATATCTATAAAAGAAATTATATTTTCGGAAATTAGCAATTTAGTTTTTAATGGTATGAATATGTCGATGAATTCCTACTTTATATTTTTTCCAGAATCAAACAACAACTCAGTTGTTGAAGTAGCTTACGATGACTTTCTACTTGAAAAAAATGTAAAAGCCTTTGACGAAATTAATAAAGACATGCGGAAGAAATAAATTTAATTCTGATTATTGTTTTTATCACATATTTTAGAATATTTTTCATATTGTGAGCTTATATGAATTGCATTCTTCTTTTTTCATATATAAGTACTATCTTTTTTTGATGTAAAAAAGAAAAAAAAATCGATGAACATTAATCTTAGGGGTCAATGTTTTCTAATATCTCATTGTCCATGCATATATAGTTTTTGACCAACTCTATCTGATCCTTGTTTCTATAATGTGCAAATTAAGTATATGAACTAAAAGATTAACTTAAGAAGTTGGTATAAATAGTTTTGAATTAAAGATAATCATTTTTTTTTTCATATCAAACAACATACCACCAATTAAACATACTAAGATGAGGCTTAAACCACAAATACATATATAAAAACAATGAATATACCTGGAGAAAATCTGGCAGAATGAAGAGATGTAAAGATGGGAGAAAGTAGACTTATTGTGTACCTTTATAGACTTTTATAATGTAAAGAATAGGAATAGGAAAAGGTGAACTTTATGATTAAAAACGTTTTTGAATTGTATGTAAGGAGATTGTGATTGTTCATCTTCTATCTTAATTATAGTGTAAAACGCTAAGTGTTGTTGAAATGAGTTTAACGGCAAAGACTAAAAGGATCAACAATTAAAGCTCAATAAAAGATAGAAAACTGTTGAGCTATCATTATTTTATTTAATTTAAGAAGTTTGTAAAAGACATTTTAAATTTTAAAAATTAGTGAAGGACATTTTCGTAATTCAACTTTGAACTAAAAACCTTCTCAGTTTTAATATAATATGATGTGAGAATTTTTTCACAACAACAACAACATCGATGATTTACTCTCAAAGCAACCTTAAATCATATATATCAAATTCATAAAAGAACATAATTTTACTTTCATAGTTCGTAAGCTTCATCATATGATCATAGTAGGGGTGTCAAAAATGAACCCAAACATATGTAACCTGCCCAGAATTTTAAGGGTTAGGTTCAAGATAATTTGAATTGAGTTAAATTTCAACCCTATCAAGCTGTTACCATTTGAAAAAAAATCTTAGTTGAGCCCAATTCAATCTCCAAATTCAACCCGTTTTAAAACTTTTTTATTAAGATATATTCCTATATTGAAAGTATGAATTATTATCTATTCAACATCTTTTAGTATTTATCTATCCATTTTGTTACTTTTTAAACAAAACAATGTTGAGCGGGAATTCAAATTGTGATTATAAAAGTTAAATATCAATATGTTAAATTATTGAGATTAATCGGGTCAAATTGGGTAGGTCAAGACTCAACCCATTTTTTAGCCCATTTGAGCCCAAAGTTAACTTGCACGGGTTAAGACCCAACCCGATTTCTATTCAACCCATTGTAATATTTCCAATTTCAACCCAACCCGCCCATTTGACACCCCTAGATCATAGTCTTAAAATCATGGATCATGCATGGGTTCATGTAAATTCAACTGAAAAACATATGATTGCTTTAATTCAGGCATAAAAGGATTGAAAAACAACCAATTGAATCATAATTGAAAGGAACCCATGAAGATTGAATAAAATCCCAACTTCTGCAATCTATGAATTCATCTTGGAAAATTGAAGATTTTGGGAACCCTATGGAGAGAAGGACTCCATAGGTGAATACTATCATACCTTAGTAATCAATATCCACAATCAATGTGTGATTTGGAGTACTTCAAGCAAAACCCAATTTTTTTTCCTTCCTTAGATCTTGAGAGGAAATTTGGGAGTGATATTGGATGGAATTTAGGGATTCAGAAGAATGATTTAGAATGGATAGTTTTTTAGGCCTAAAAGACTAATATTGGGCTTATGCGTAACATATCGCAACTAGAAATGACTAGAAAAGAGGTTAAAATCTGAAAATATTTAATTTGGAAAGAATAAGAAAAAATTGGAAAATCACCTAAGTTAAGAAAGTGAGTTTTGGTCATTTTCATACAGCCATAACTTGTAGCTCAGGATGAGTTCGAGGTGGTTCTTGATATGATTGGAAATCCCTCGAAAATATCTTTCCAACGCCATCAAGTTTGCGCATTTTCAATATTGTATGAGAGATATATACATATCGAAAGTTGGGTTGTTGAATTAAGGAAAGTCCAAATCCGGATTTAAGGAAGGGCAAACTAGTCTTTTCACCAATTAATTTCCTATTTCATTGTAAGGGTTTATTTGGGGTAAAAACAAGTTTTAGTTCAGATTGGAAAATTGAACTTTACGCTTAGGGCTTGGAGAAGAGAGAAACGAAGAAGGAAAGGGAGAAAAGTCAAGAATTCGCCAAGAACGCCAAGGTTTGATAGTGGAATTCATCGGGGGTGATCCCTATCAAGGTATGTGAGATCTTTTAGTGTTGGGTTAGTTCACCCACACCAAGCTTGTTTCAATCCTATCATTTTCGAATTGGTTGAATGAGAATTGTGAAGTCCTTGAAGGACATTGTTGAATTTTTGTTGATTGAGTTCTTGAATGCCTATTGTTGCTTTGATTCGTAAATTCTGGATTGTTTTGTGAGTTATATCTATTTGGTATTGAAGGTACTAATGATTTAAGGGTTTGGGGAAAGAACTATGGAGGTTTAGGAGATTTAGTATTGAAAAACGAGAGGAGAAAATCGTTCAGATGCATCTGGGCAGCACCAGGCTTGGTGAACCCTATCTGCGCCAGATGGCCTGGGGCGGCGCGCCTGCAGTGCGCCATTTTTGTGCCTCAGTCAGGTTAGGCTGGCACGGCACGCCCCAAACGCGCCTGAATCGGCATTTTTATCTCAGTTTTCGTAATTTAGTCCGATTAAGCTCTGCTAAGGTGTTTTAACACTTTTTAATGATTCTAACTACTATAAATGACTTCTAATCATATAGAAATCATACAGAAACACGAAATTACAACCTTGAATCCATAACTTCAAATTCAAGAAAAAGTTAGAACCAAAGTCTAGAGAATTCCTGAAGTTATTTCTAGAAGTCTTTTGCAAATACTTTAAACTTGTTTTAAGACTTAAAGATCAGTCTGAGTAAGAACTAAAGATAAGAAGGAGAAGTTCATTTCAAGTTTCATATGTCTTTCAAAAATGGTTTAAGTGTTGTTTTAAGACTTAAGCTCGAGTTCAGTTCAGTGTAAAGTGAGGTATTCCTTTAAAGCAGTATATGGGAACTAAGTATTCCCAAAGGAACATTAAAATGTTTCAGATTTAAAAAGAAGGGAAACTGAGATTTCCAAAGAAAATTCGGGCTAGTTTTCAGTTAAAAAGAAATAGCTTTCTAAATGAAGCAAGCAGGGAAATCGAGATTTCCAAGATAGCTTTGATCTAAGTATTTTGAGCACTAATCTCAAACCACAAAATCAGTATGTTTTAAAATATAAGAGTCAGTATATTTTGGTAGTGGTATTGAGCACCGATATGAGGGAGAGTTCAGATAACTCACAGCCCCCATAAACCATGTATCCACCATGGGTAGAAAAGAGTCATACTTTTTTTATGAACCCTTTTCACAGTAGACTAGTGGATCCATTAGGCAGTTCAGGTCTTATACATTTGGTCGGGTATAGGATGCGCTGACAGCGTGAGGTAGATTGCTATATCATCACCGTAGCTCTTAAGTAATGGTTTTCGATTAGAGAAACTCTCACAGAAGTTAAATGTATTTATATATATACATCAGATTATTTGTATACTTGTATGCATTCAGAACTTACAACATGCTTTCAAACAACTTTTCTTTATATTACATTTGCTTTTAAAAATTTTATATTGAAATGAGTCAGTATATTGAGTCATATTATTCATGAGTGGAGCAGAGCCAAGGTAAGTGTTCCTTCTTACTCCTTTCAAGCTTAAGTTGTTTTAGCATCCCAACTCGCATACTCATACATTCAATGTACTGATGCCAGTTGGTCTGCATCGTATCATGTGGTAGACGCAGGTAACTTGGATCGGCATCCGACGCACCCTTGATCCAGTTGAGCACTCCAAGTCAGTTGGTGAGCCTTCTTGTATTCCGGAGGACTCCTTTTATTGTTTTTTTAGTATTTTCTTTATTATGATGTTGTGGGGTCTGTCCCAACATCTTTCCAAGTTTTAGAAAGCTTCATAGATAGACAATCAGATTTTAATCCTTTAGTCTTTTCATTATCTTTCTATTTGTTAAGACTTGGGTTGCCACTTTTGGCCAGTTGAATGTTTAATCTTTAAAACATTCTCAGTTTTATCAGTTAGTTGAGTTATTGGTCATCGTATAATTGTGTGTATTATCTTCCGCTGAGTTAAGTAAGTCAGACCAAGGTTCCGCTCGAGGCTAGCAATGGTCTTCAAGTGTCGGTCACATCTAGGGTGTAGGCTCGGCGCGTGATATTAGGATTAGGAGTTATGACCAAAATGACCTATTCTAGGCATTGATCACCAAGAAAAAAGACCTAAAAGCCCCTTAAAAATAATTGTTGGACCCTTCTATAGTTTGGACCTACGGACAACCGTTGAAAAGTATAGAACTTCTGATTTAAGCCTCATTTTGACGGAACCTGTCTACAGATCATAGGTCTTCCTATGGTCCGTAGACTAGACTCCAAGTGTAGCAACCAACTTAACCTTCAAAATTTCACTAAGTCTAGGAATCACCTACGATACCTATTTACGACTTGTACGAAGAACGACATACCGTCCTGGTGAACTATACAAAAGGTACTGGGACTTGATTTTTGAAAAATTATGCTCTCTCTTCCATTGGTTGCTATCTATGGTCCGTAGATAGGACCCATAGACACAATCTTCAACCCAAAAAAAAACTTTTTTTTTCTTTCTTTTCCAAATTACAAGGTGTTACATTAGGACCTCAAATACTCAAAACGGCTTCAAAAACCACTTTTAAGCAACTTAGCCTTTTGAAACTCAAAACTTACTAAATTCTTCAGTTTTTACTCAACTCTCAAAACCAACATTCAAAACTCAACATAATTAATATGGGGTCAATATTGGGAGGGAAAAAGTAATTTCGTGATAATAGTAAAAATGACCAATCAGGTCATTACAGACATGAATTGTTTTATAAAAATAGGGAAAATCAAAATTATAAGCACAAAAAGGATTTTGATAACTCAAATTAGAAAACGAATAAAGAAAAAGTTAAGTAATTACACAACTTTGATGAGCTGGCAATTCATTGAGGAAGCTTTGAGGGGATTTAGTTTTCCAGACTCATTTACTAGGCTGGTCATGACTTGTGTTACTACAACCTACTTCTCTGTCAAAGTAAATGGAGAGAGTTATGGCTACTTTGAGGGCAAGAGAGGATTGAGGCAAGGAGATCCCATGTCCCCCCTTCTATTTGTAATGGTAATGGAGTATTTGTCAAGGATTTTGAGGAAAATGAGTGCTTTACGTGATTTCAAATTCCATTTATGTGCAAAGTGACAAAACTTACTCACTTAATCTTTGCGGATGATCTAATTATTTTTTGCAAAGGGTATATATATATATATGGTTGGAATGTTCATGAATTTTATATTTGATATGCTTACTAAAGCCGAGTGTTTCTATTAAAATCTATCTCACAAGGTAGGGGAAAGGCTATGAACACCTCGGACTTTCAGATTCTATTAATGGAATTATATAGACTGATTACTGGGAATGTTCTCGTTGTTGTTGAATATTCATGAAGCTTTGTACAGTAAAACCTCTATAAATTAATATAGGTGGGACCATGAAATTTTATTATTTTATAGAGATATTATTTAACCGATAAATTAATATTTATTAATTTAAAGAATAGTTTGAGATTTGATGAATGTTAATTTTGATTATCTCAAAATCATTGTATCTTACTAATCTATGTATCATATTTGTCGATTTCACATAAAAAATTATCATACATAAAGTACAACAAATACATCAAAATCATTGTATCTTATTAATTTCAACATTGTAATGTTGTGATAATTAATACTCCCTCCGTTTCAAAAAGGATGACCTAGTTTGACTTGGAACGGAGTTTAAAAAAAGAAAGAAGACTTTTTAATCTTGTGGTTCTAAATTAAAGTTATGTCAAATGTACCAAAATATCCTTTAATCTTGTAGTCTTAAACATGTCACGTGGAAAGTTAAAGTTAAAGTGTTGCCAAGAAAGGAAAGGGGTCATTCTTTTTAAACAGACTAAAAAGGAAATAGGGTCATTCTTTTTTAAACGGAGGGAGTAAGAGCTTTCAAGAGGTATTATCGAACATAATTTATCGTAGGATATTACAAGGGTATGCAGTGGGACAAAATGATCCAACAAAGATCAATGTTCTGGATGCTATTAATTATGCAATTCCTATTTGAACAACAAATGTTCAGCAAGAGACAATAGCAAATTGTTTTAGATACTGTAAAAATCCTTCAGGAGATGCAATGTGAGAGAATCTGAATGAACCTACTTGTGAAAACGTCATTCATGAACTTGAGGTCATGTTTATTGATCTCGGTTACCATAGTAAAATGGATGATAACCTATTGGATTATCCCAGTGAAATTGATAATTGTTCAGAGGTCTAGAGATTAGAAGAAATTGTGGATACCATCGAAAAAAGCAATGTCGATGATGAAGTTGAAGATGATATTGCACCTTTGGAATCAGATACCAGTAAGGAAACACTTATCACATCTAGAATTCTTCTCAATTTTATGGTGCAGTTTGAAAAGACAACACCAGAGTTCTTGGATGCAATAAGAAAAGTTAGAGATGAGCTTCAACTATATTTAAATTTTAAGTAATCATATTTCACTAAATTGTCTTAGATATATTTGTACTTTAAAGAATTATTAATTTATGATATTAACGGGATCATATATTTATATAGGGATCTTCTGAAAATATATTATCTTATTATCTTATCGAAATTGGTGATTTTTTTCATTGGCCTAAGTCGGGACCAGAGAAAAATATTATTTTAGAAAGATTATTAATTTATTGAGTATTAATTTATAGAGGTTTTACTGTATATGCTGAAGCGCACACAATTTTTTTTCACAAGAGTTAATTTGGGCTGCTAGCTAATAATTTTCATTAATTCCTCTGAATTTTTCATTTTCTTCTTTTGCTCTGTTGAGCCTTGCTTCATAATAAAAATGGAGACCTGCAACTCGTGTAGATTTCTTGGCTTGCTCTATGTCCGTCTATAATTAGCTAGGGACCATATATGCATTTCTTTACCATACATATATTTGCAAAGCTAGCTGTTTGTATATCAAAGATGAAGATCAATTCATGGTAATGGTGATCAACACGGCATTTCTGGTTTTCTTTTGGAACTTAAAAGAAAAAAATGGAAACAACTGCCATGCATGCAATCTTGTGTATGTCCTCTCTACCGCTTTTTACGCGTATCTCTCCTCTAAAAAGAAAATATTAAAAAGAGAGAGGAAGAAACAAACCATCTAGCGTTAGCAAGTTTGAAAATCAACTAGCTAAATTACATAAATTAAAGGCTTAAATTCTGACATGAAAATTTCCTAAATTGTCCGTTCCATGAAAATTTTATCTTATTCCTATATCACGGTTATGGTAAAAGAAAAATTCGTCTGATCCGAGGCAAGTTTGTATACCTGCGAGAGTTGGTTGAAGATTAGACAAAGTAAGATAAATGATGAAAACTAAATATGAAGCGTTATATGTTTACTTTCTCAGTCTGTATTCACACTGATTATATAATAAATGCTTTTGGTGTTCACGTGAATGATGTCCAAAATTCATAGTGCCGTCTTATAGTACGACTCTCATATCCAGCTAATAATTCGTGAAACATATATTTCTGTGTGTCATTAGCTTTGTAATTTCTTCAATACTTGGGTAGGTAATTGTCACGACCCAAAACGATCTCGTGAGTGGCACCCACCCTTATCCTACTAGGTGAGCGAACCAACAAATCTAAACTCCAATATTTACCAATAGTTCAACTGTAAATAACAAAATAATGCGGAAGACTCAAAATCTCATTTAAGGTAACTAAGTAAATAAGCTTCTAAGTTTACACTTATCGTCCCCAAAATCTGGAAGTCATCACATCAAGAACATCTATCCTCAAATTACAAAGTCTAAGAATGTTTGAGAAACAAAATAAGTAAGAAAATGGTCCATGTCCGAAATTCAAAGACATCAAGACTTGAAGAAGAGAATCCAGCACGAGCTAAGAATAATAGCTCACCCCGAACTCTGATATGCTGAAGACTGGCTAGAACTGAGGGCAAGTCGAAGACGATGGCACACTTGCTGCACTCCACAAAACAACAAAGAAGAAAATACAAGTAGGGGGTCAGTACAAGGAACACGTACTGAGTAGGTATCATCGGCCAACTCAAAATAGAAAACAATATATACCGAATAATAATATACAGTCAACCACAATACTTAACAGATAGCAAGTAACAATTACATAAACCATTGGCAACAACACCATAATAAGTACACCATCAATCACAACATCAAGCACACCCTTGAGGACTCATGCCTCCACACCATACTCATTTGGGAAAATAGTTTCTTTGAATTTGAGTAAAATAATATAATTCAAGATTCTTTTCATTTAAAAATACCGTGTCGGAACGTGACACTCCGATCCAAAATACCGTGTCGGAACGTGACACTCCGATCCAAAATATACCGTGTCGGAACGTGACACTCCGATCCAAAAATACCGTGTCGGAACGTGACACTCCGATCCAAAAATGTATTTAATTTATTTAAACTGTTTTCAAACCATTTTATTTCCACCAAGCCTTCTTTATTCAAGGCATCACTTCAAAAGAGAGTTTTCAAGAATAAAATTCAATAGTCTCAATATTTTAGGCAAAACACAAACCACACAATCATAATATACAACCACAAAATCAAGTAATAGGAGACTTTACAATATCATCCAATACATATCAATCGCTATTTAGAGTTTATCTATCACATAGAAATAAACCATAACCTACCTCCACCGAAGAACCGAAATCAAGCAAGCTACCTCTCCAATGCCTTTGCCTTTCTTATTGCCTAAGAACCCTTTCAATCCGAAGTCCAAAATGCCTGTTCTCCTCTCCCTTTCACGTTTTTCTCTCACTGCTTCCCAGCTGATCAGTTCTTCCCTCTCTCAATTAAAGACTCCATCCTCTAATAATAATGCAAGACTATAATTATTGTAAAAGTAATGCCCCATTAGTCTAAAGTTACTTTCTTTAATACCCACTAACTCCATTATAAAAGCTAGTCCACTAAATACATAAATAATAGCCCAAAACATCCATTAAAATAATTAGTGGAAGCTGACATCATGTGGGGTTACGCTTCGTGTGACGGTCCGTCGTGTCTGTGATGGTCCGTCCTGCAGGTCCGTCACGAAGTTCAGAGAATTGCTCCCAGTGCCCAATTTTCAAGAGTTGAAGTGTTTTGAAACGGAGGATCACGACGGTCCGTCGTGTCTGTGACGGTCCATCCTGCAGGTCCGTCACAGAGTTCAGAGAGTCAATTTCAGCACTCAATTTCAGAATTCTAAGTGTTTTGGAACGAGACCTCCTCGACGGTCCGTCGTGTCTGTGACTGTCCATCCTGCAGGTCCGTCACAGAGTTCAGAGAGTCGATTTCAGCACTCAATTTCAGAATTCTAAGACAGTTATTTCCAGAATAAACTCTACTGCTCAAAACAACTAAACAGGTCGTTACAATAGATACCAATTTACCCATCGTTCGCCCTCGAACGATATAAAGAAGAAAAACAAGGACGAGAATGAGTACCTGAATCTGGGAATAGGTGTGGATATTTTTCTTGCATATCAGCCTCCTTCTCCCAGGTGGACTCTTCAACTGGTCGATTCTTCCATTGAACTTTGATGGATGCAATCTCCCTTGATCTCAACTTGTGAATTTCTCTATCTAGAATGGCAACAGGCTCCTCCTCATAAGACAATTTCTCATCAAGCAGAACCGAATCCCAACGAATGATGTAGTTTCCATCCCCATGGTATCTTTTCAAAATAGACACCGAAAATACCGGATGCACTCCTGAAAGCCCTGGAGGCAAGGCTAATTCATAAGCCACCTCTCCTACTCGCTTAAGTACTTCAAATGGTCCAATATACCTTGGGCTTAGCTTACCTCTTTTACCAAACCGCATCACCCCTTTCATGGGTGAGACCTTCAGCAAGACCTGTTCACCCTCCATGAACTCCAAGTCTCTAACCTTTCGATCTGCATATTCCTTTTGCCTACTTTGAGCCGCTAAAAGCTTTTCTTGAATAAATTTCACCTTCTCTAATGAATCCCTCAAAAGATCAGTACCCCAAGGTCTAACCTCAAATGCATCAAACCAACCAATGGGAGACCTACATCTCCTCCCATACAATGCTTCGAATGGAGCCATATCAATACTGGAGTGATAGCTATTGTTGTAGGAGAACTCTGCCAAGGGTAAGAAGTTATCCCAATGACCACCAAATTCTATCACACATGTCCGAAGCATATCTTCCAATACCTGAATCGTTCGCTCAGATTGTCCATCTGTCTGAGGGTGAAATGCAGTACTAAGATCCAACTTAGTACCTAACTCAGCATGTAATGTTCTCCAAAACTTAGAAGTAAATTGCGTACCTCTATCTGATATGATCGAAAGTGGAACCCCATGCAATCGAACAACCTCTGAGATATAGATTTTGGCTAACTTCTCTGCATTGTAGGTCACCTTGACTGGAATGAAGTGAGCAGACTTAGTCAATCTGTCCACAATTACCCAAATAGAATCAAACTTACCCAATGTTTTTGGAAGACCAACCACAAAGTCCATTGCAATTCTCTCCCACTTCCATTCAGGAATGGGCATTCTCTGAAGTGTTCCTCCAGGTCTCTGGTGTTCATACTTTACTTGCTGGCAATTTGGACATTTGGCAACAAAATCAACAATGTCGCGCTTCATTCTACTCCACCAAAAGTGTTGCTTTAGGTCACGGTACATCTTGGTTGCACCAGGATGTATAGAATATCCGGAACTATGAGCCTCTGTAAGGATAGTGTGGATCAAATCATCAACACGAGGCACACATACCCTTCCCTTAATCCTCAAAACACCTTCCTCATCAATTATTGCCTCTTTAGACTCTCCTCGCAACACCGTATCCCGAATTCGGCTTAGCTTCTCATCATCAAACTGTTTTCCCTTGATCTTGTCAAGAAAAGAAGATCTTGCCTCCACACTGGCCAAAAATCCTCCTTTCTCTAGTATTTCCAGTCTCATAAGGTCGTTAGCCAAGTTTTGGACTTCTCTAGCCAATGGGCGTCTAGAAACTTGTAAGTGGGCTAAACTACCCATGCTACCTGCTTTTCTACTTAAAGCGTCAGCCACCACATTTGCCTTTCCTGGGTGATACAGAATAGTAATATCATAGTCCTTCAACAGTTCCATCCACCTCCTCTGCCTCAAATTCAAGTCTTTCTGGGTAAAAACATACTGTAGACTACGATGATCTGTGTAGACCTCACACTTGACCCCATATAGATAGTGTCTCCATTGCTTTAATGCAAACACTACCGCAGCCAACTCCAAATCATGGGTCGGATAGTTACGTTCATGCACCTTTAATTGCCTCGAAGCATAAGCAATTACATTCTTCTCTTGCATTAGCACTGCACCCAAACCAGAATAGGATGCATCACAATAAACAATGAAGTTCTTACCCTCTACTGGCAAGGTAAGGATAGGTGCAGTAGTCAGCAAGGTCTTGAGTTTCTGAAAGCTTTCATCACATTCATCCGACCATACAAATGGAACATTCTGCTTAGTCAAGTTCGTCAATTGGGACGCAATAGAAGAGAATCCCTCGACAAATCGACGGTAGTAGCTGGCTAAACCAACAAAGCTTCTTACTTCTGACACATTAGTAGGTCTTACCCAATTCTTCACTGTTTCAATCTTAGCAGGATCCACCATCACCCCATCCTTAGAAACCACGTGCCCCAAGAAGGACACTGAATCCAGCCAAAACTCACACTTGGAGAATTTGGCATAAAGTTTTTTCTCCCTCAATACTTCCAACACAATGCTCAGAGCTCCTCATGTTTTCATTCTTGCTCTTTGAGATATCAGTATTATCTCAATAAATACAATAACACAAAAAGATCCAGATATTGCTTAAACCTCCCGTTCCTTCGCTCATGAAAGCAAGCACAAGAGGGCATTCGTAAGCCAAAAGACATTACTAAGAATTCATAATGCCCATACCTGGTTCGAAAAGAAGTCCTTGGCACATCTGCTGTCCGTATTTTCAATTGATGATAACCGGACCTCAAATCAATTTTAGAGAAGACACAAGCACCTTGTAACTGATCAAACAAATCATCAATGCGAGGAATAGGATACTTGTTCTTAATAGTTACCTTATTCAGCTGCCTGTAGTCGATGCACATCCGAAGACTTCCATCTTTCTTCTTCACAAATAAAACAGGAGCACCCCAAGGGGATGCACTTGGCCTAATAAAACCTTTACCTAACAGCTCCTGAAGTTGGGCCTTTAACTCCCTTAACTCAGCTGGAGCCATTCTATAAGGGGGTATGGAAATGGGTCGAGTACCCGGTTCCAGATCAATGCAGAAATCAATATCTCTATCCGGTGGCATACCAGGAAGATCTGCAGGGAACACATCCAGAAACTCACGGACTACCGAAACCGACTCAATTGAAGGTACTTGGGTAGTGTCATCCTTGAGATGTGCCAAGAAAGCTAAGCACCCCTTACTAATCATTCTTTTAGCACGAAGAAAGGAGATGATACGAACCGGAGTGGAAGTGTAGTCCCCCTCCCACACTAACGGATCTGTCCCAGGCTTGGCTAACGTCACAGTTTTAGCATTACAATCCAAGATCGCAAAATTCGGAGAAAGCCAAGTCATACCAAGAATTACATCAAAATCAACCATTTCTAANCCCCAAACCCCCCAAAAAAAATTGTTTTTTAAAAATACTATCAACTTCAAAATTTTATTCTTTCACTCCTACCCCCCCCCCCCCCCCCCCCCCCCCCCCCCCCCCCCCCCCCCCCCCCCCCCCCCCCCCCCCCCCCCCCCCCCCCCCCCCCCCCCCCCCCCCCCCCCCCCCACCCCCCCCCCCCCCCCCCCCCCCCCCCCCCCCCCCCCCCCCCCCCCCCCCCCCCCCCCCCCCCCCCCCCCCCCCCCCCCCCCCCCCCCCCCCCCCCCCCCCCCCCCCCCCCCCCCCCCCCCCCCCCCCATTTTTTCTTATATTGTTACCGAATCAAATTATATCATTTATGAGATTTACCTTAGAATGAAAGCAAGAAAGTCAAAAAGGGAAATGTAGTGATGTCAGAAAAATGTTGTACCAAAAAAGAAAAAAAGCAATAAACTTATTTTTCTCTTTATAATATAATGTCGCACTTATCAATCTGCTTTCACTTTCAACTCCTAACTTTACTCCTCTATTTTCTAAACTTTTCAAACACTATTTCGCGCTCTATAATTTTTCTTTAACTTAAATTTTATTATTTTTTTATTATCATCTTTTGTAGCAAATTAGCTGTAAAAAAAACTATAGTCATAGAGTATATAGAAAACAAGTCCACTTTATAGAGTCTATTTTGTTGTCGGAGGAACCAAACAAGAAAGATGTCAACGGCACGTCTTTAAGCCATACAACACTATAACAAAGACAAAAAATTCACCAAACAAGGCGAGCTATCGTCTTATTTACGATCTTTATGATTCAAATTCATAATTTTTTTAAAAAAAATAGTAACATTTATTATCTGAGTAATTTTTATTTTTACTATAACAATTCATAATTTTAAATTTTAAATTCATAATCCGCCTATATCTTCGCTAATATTTTTCATGCTTTACATTAAAGACACATTATTAGGGCAAACAAATACTAGAGTATACTTTTTTTGTTATCACATGATGATGATTTATAGGAAGTAGTGTTATTTGTTTTCCCACTTGAGGAAGTGTAAACGTGAAGCCGGGAATTAGATATTATGCTGCTATACCGCAGATTGTTGACTTTGTCATTCTCGATTTCTGGACCCTCTAAAGAATTTTCGTATTTTTTTAAATTTATGTGATAGTATTTAATTAAATAAAAAGAAATTTTAAATTCACGATTTTAAAAATATAATGTGTCATAAAAATTTTGACGTGTAAGATTGGTAACCTATCGTTAGGAAACAAGTCTAATTACTCTACACCTTTTTCTCATAAAGATGACATTTTAATTTTCACTTTGATTCTAAATTATGAACGCCATTTTGGATCCTACACACTTAAACTAGATCAGTATAATACGAAAGGATAATGTTGTAGTTTTTTTTTTTTTGCTTAGTTATAGAAACATAGGGTAAGTATAAATTAATTGGGGGTAATTAAAACAAAAATTTGAATAATTAGATAACTGTTAATGTCAAAATAGTGACTATTAAAATCTTGATTAGGATTTAAGTCAAATTCTACATTTGTTAAATGTTCCTTTCTGACTATAAAGCGCACTAGTAAATTGGCAAAAACAAGTTGTTCCTTTTTCTTTTGATTTTTTTTGCTTTTGGTTGGCACTATTAATTGTTTTGAAAAAGCCTTTCATTTCACTTTAATCAATAAAAATAAAGTAAAGCAAAAGGAAATTTTGAGGACTCAAAACATTTTTATTGCAATTCTGCTAATTAGTCAGCCACGCAGCTAACATAGAAGACAAATTGATGCATCTCCCACCAAACCAAAATGATTCTAATCATTTGCACTAAACTTAAATCAATAACACATTCACAACAACCCTATGTGAATAGAGGTTTTGGGAAGAGGGGTGTACATACACCGGCCTAAAAATATTATTTCTGATAGATTCTCATAAATAATTTACAAAACAAGTTATAATATTTTCTTTTAATGAAATATAAAAATAAAAAAGAAATGATGAAAATAATGAGTGTACATAGTCAAGTGAAAGGTAGAAATTCGCTCAAACACTTATAATTTTCTATCATTATTATTGATATGTATTCTTTTCTATCTATGATCATGTTCTCAATGAGTCGAAATATGTCATATCATGTCAAATTAATTACCTCTACCCAATTCTTAATCGGCCTAGCTTTACCTCTTAGTAGACCTATCATTGACAACATCTCACATCTCCTCAGTAAAGTATATGTGTTTCTACATTTCACATACTTGAATCATCTCAGTTTCAATTTTTTATTTATCTTGTCTACTATAATGATACATTTGCTTTTGTCACGGATGTTCTAGTTTTATAATTCTATTTATATACCCACACTTAATTTAAGCATTTTTATTTTTCCTACTTTCATCTTCTAATGTGTGATAAAATATAGTCTTGTATCAATTTAATATTTATGTTTGTGTAATTAGAGTTAATAAAGTTTTTGCCGTAATTCCACTATGCTCAACTTCTAAGAAAGGCAAAAGAGACTAAAAAGGTTGATAATAGGAAAATAGAAATATTATAATTTATATACATTCTTTTGCTAAAATTCCTCCACCCATCTTTTTCATATTCCTCCCCCTTAAACCCCACTTTATTTTCTGGTTCACCTTTTTCCACTAACAAATTAAAAAGAACAAATATAATTGGCATCTAGCACAGTAGCATTTCATTTTTATGGTAGTATTACAAATTAATTGTCATTACAATGCTTTTTGTATTAAAGTAAAAGATTAGCAAACTATCAGATAAGATAGAATCTTAGCAATGAATTAAGTTATCTACTTCCACATTATATAATTGCAAAAACATATTTTAAAGAGTTTCTTTTCATAGAATCATATTTTAAAAGGTTAGTAATGCTCTTAAGATCGTTTGGTAGAGTGTATAATAATAATGCAAAATAGAGTGCAATAGTAATGCTTGCATTAGTAGTGCTTGCATTATTAATACTTGCATTATTTCTTATACATTATTTGGTTTAATGTATTAGAAATAATAAATCTTGTATAATTTCTATTTGAAAATATATGTTTACAAAAATACCCTTCACACTTTATTTATTTTTACATTTTCTTGCAAGTTGCAACAAAGTCATTTGCTAAAACATCATTAACTCCTCTTCTTCTTCTTTTATTTTTTTTCAAATATAATATTAAATAGTTTTACTATTTGAGTCAAAATATTTTTGTGAAAAATTGGAAAAGATTTTTTTTTTATCAAATTTATCGCCACAATAGTAATTTTTCTTATTAAATTATGTTGAAATTAGATTATTATTTTTTTACAAAAAATATATTTAAGAGGTCATAAAGTCTATTAAAACACCAACAAATTAAAAGACATAGAAAAATAAATGAAAATAAAAACACATGACAACAAAGAAAATTAAAAGAAAAGAAAATGTTAGGAAATGTTTAAAAAAGGCTTTGAGGATAGTTTTGTAATTATTTAATCTAATGCAAGTTTTAAATATAATGCATTGCATAATATTTTTATAAAAAAAAATTGTTTGAAAAAATACCCTCCACAAATATGGTGGAAAGGATATAAAAAATTTTTTTTAAGGCCAATTGTGTCTTTTATAATGTTAATGCATGCATTAGAACCCATTGCATTACTAATGCATAGAAATAGATGGTATTAGTAATACACTCTTTAATACACAATAGAGTGTATTACTAATACATGCATTATTTATGCATAGGTTAGAAAAGTGTACCAAACAAGGTACTACTAATACATCAAGNACCAATCTCATTAACTTGAGTTTCAGCAAGCCTATCTTTTATAACAAGGGCCTCATCATACCAAGGTGAGTTAGGGTTTCTCAAGATTTTAGGTTCAAGCTTCATTAAGCTTATTTTTATCACAACACATAATCACATTCATGAAAGCATAAGATTAAGCATATAGAAGGGTTTACAATACTACCAATACATATCATTCACTATTAAGAGTTTACTACAAATAGTATCAACCATAACCTACCTTCACCAAGGATCCTTGATCAAACAAGCAATCTCTCAAGCTTCTTGGTTCCTCTTGGTTGTCTCTCTCTATAGATCGTTCCTCTCTTCTCCTTGTTCTCTCTATTTTTTCTTCTCCCAAACTCTCTCTCTTTTCCCTAATTTAGCATCTAATTAGGTATAAAAGATGAGGAAACCACCCACTAAGTAACTCAAGGTCATCTCCTTTACACCCCCAAGGATTTTAGTTATTAACATTGACCCACTAAAATTTATAATTATAGCAAGAATAGTCCAAAACTCCCCTTTAAAACTTACCCAGAAATTTGACCCAGACTGGGATTACGCAACCTGTGACGGTCCGTCGTGCCTACGACGGTCCGTCCTGCACTTCCGTCACGACGGACAGAGAATTGCTCTCAGTACCCAATTCTCAAGAGTTGAAGTGTTTTGAAACGGAACCTCACAACGGTCCGTCTTGTATGTGACGGTCCGTCCTGCAGGTCCGTCACAGACTTCAGAGAATTGCTCTCAGTACCCAATTCTCAAGAGTTGAAGTGTTCTGAAACGGAACCTTACAACGGTCCGTCATGTCTGTGACGGTCCGTCCTGCAGGTCCGTCACAGAGTTCAGAGAGTCGATTTCAGCACTCAAATATAAGAATTCCGAGTGTTTGGAACGAGACACCCTCGACGGTCCGTCGTGCCCATGACGGTCCGTCGTTGGATACGTCGTCTCAGACAGTTTTCCAGAAATAAAATCTGCTGCTCAAAACGACTAAGCAGGTCGTTACAAAAGGTTCTCTGAAAAGAGATAGTACTCAAAAACTCCTCATGAACTCATTTGGAAATCAAAGTTCCCTCTCATTTTAAATGTAACACATTTACTCTTAGGAATACTTAATTCCCTTATATTCATTTGGGGAAAAAAATGAATCCAAATCTCTTCATACTCATCCTTATACTCATTTACTCAAGTCTTAATTCAAGTCTAAAGAAATTGAAACACACTTCTAAAAGTGAATCAAAGACTTTCTCAAATTTTTTACTCTTAATATTTACCTTAATTTGAAAAGTGAAATTAAGAGACATAATTAGGATATATGAAGGATCTCGATAATTTATGAAGGTTTGGATAGTTAGGATTAAGAAGGTAATGAAAACTCAAATGAAAAGAATAAGTATGGAACGAGAACGGAGAAAGAAAGTGGCTTGATGCTCAGGGCGCACGGTTGGCTGCTGGCTCGTCGCGCCATGCCTCCATTTACTAGTGTTCTGATTGGCACACTGCTGGTGCGTGACGCTAGACACCCATTTACTTGTGTCCGACTGGGTACACTATTGGCGCATCACACCAAGTCTCTAGCGCTATGGGGACGCGTGCCCCAGCCCAAACCCAGAAACTCAACTAATTTTCTTTTTTGATTTTTGGCCCTAACTTGCCTAGAAACGGTTGATTTTTTCTAAAATTTCTTAGGTTCGTCAACACAACACAATTAACTCAAAATTCACTCAAGAATAACCCTATGATCCTCACTTTAAGAACTCAACAAAGCCCCATTATCAAAGAATAAAGCACAAACCTCAAAGAACTCAATATACTCAATTTCATGGATGAATTTAAAATTTGAAAAACTCATGATTGGCGTGAGGGTGAAAAAAACCATTACTATGAAACCTTACATACCTTGAAAGAATCAAGTTCTTGGCTATTTCACCAAATTCTTGAAGAACTTCTTCAAATCTCCTGTTTGTAGGTTAAGGAAAAGACCAAAATACCCCCCCCCCCCTTAATTCGAATGAATTTCCTTAATTGGACAGGCTAAATTCAAATGGTTGTATCTCCCTCAACCAAACTCGGAATTAATCAAACTCCATGGAGTTGGAGAGATGACTCAATTACCTTCGATTTGATATCTCATGGACCACTTAACTCATCATGTGCAGAAAGTTATGATCGTTTGAAGTTAACTCAAAACTCACAATCTAAGAGTAACTTGAACAAACCTCAATTTAGCTCTTTCTAATTTAGTTCTTTCTAGATTTAGCTCTTTCTAAGACCAAAGTATTACAACATATCTCTATATAAATACAAACTATCACATGTATTTATTCAAATATAATTTTGGGTCTTTTCTCGTTTAAGTCGATCTAAAGCACCTAAACTTGCCGCCGCAGTAGCCCTCTATCCACCCCACGCACTAGCTACTTCAGAGATGAATTTGATCGACTTAGATCAAATGGCGAGATGCCTATCTCCCTCCTCTACTCCTAGTATAACTCAAATCTATCATGACTTTTCAATCCACTGAATCCTACGGAATCGAAACCTGATCCTAAAATTACAACTCAAGTCACTTTCTCTTCAGAAATGAAATTTCCGATTATTCTGACTCTCCTTTTATCAACGGGATAAAGATCAAGTTGCGAAACGTCCCCAATCTTCTTCTTACTAGCCCCCTCACTAACAACAACCACTAGATATTTGATTATTTCATATTTGTGGTAAAAATAAAAAATAATATCGATTAATCCCTTTAATAAACAATTTATTGCAAATTTATTTTAAAAATAATAATTATTTCTATATTTAAGTTTCCGCCCAATTTTTATCTCTTTTAACTGACAGTTTTCAATTTGTTTTTTTTGGTTAAGAATTCGTTTTGTTTCCACTTTTTTTCCTAAAGAAATCCCTAAAGAATTGTTCTATATTCTTCATATCAATCTCTATTGTACACATGAATGACTATCACAATTATTATTACTGATGCATCAATTTTTATTTAGGCTCTATTAGCCATCTCTATCTTTACTTGTGACTCATTTCAATTTTACACTGATATTTGATGGCCTCTTAGGAGGATCTATTTTTATAGTTCTTGACGCAGAGAAATCACACTTATCTATTGTTTGATGACTTATTTACTAAATTTATTTGATCATATTTCTGTCAACTTTAGAGCAATTTTAACCAGACACATTAAGTAACTGACTTCTAGGGTTTAAGATCTGATGAAGAAGATAATTGCATTCTAACAGTTAGAGTGCATGCTCATGCAATTATCATTAGTTATGTTTTTGTTATTATGTTTGGTTGTATGTATTTGGATTTCTACCTATTATTAGATAATTAAAAAATTTATTCATATATTTAGATTTACTTTGTTTATTTACATATGTCTGTGAAGCATAAGTCTTTTACAAATCTGATGAATGCCAGTCAATCTAGAACTATATATTGTTGCATTGTGAAAAACCACTCCAAGATGCTTGATAAAGATATATCTTTAAACAAACTAACTTTGACGCATTTTATGTTGTGACTAAAAAATAAAAGGTAGGAAATTCACGTTAAGCCACTTATACTGACGAGAATAGAAAAGCCTACAAACCATCTTCGACGCATTCCATATTCTAATGGATACTTGTGCTTAGAATATGAAAATAAAAGTAGTTATATTATCGAAACATACCTTATAAGAGATTTCGTGTTGATTACGTGTTATAAATGAAGTATGAGAAATTAAATAACAAAGAAATGTAGAGAAAAAGCAGTAATGTTTTTCTTCCAGTCTTTCAATGCATGTATACAACTTCATAAGATAAGTAGAATGTATATAAGGTAGGAGTGTGTGTAATCTTTCAAAGTCATGAAAGAAATCTTTTAAAGTCATGCTTAAATCCTTTAAAATCATGCTTAAATATCTAAATTCATGAAGTGTGGATTTGATACATAACATTCACATTTCATTATTTACAACATAATACCATTTGTCACGACCCGAGAGCATACCCTAGAAGACATGTCATTCCCTCGAATCGTGGCACGGCATACTTAACCTCTCGGAGGTCTTGTACAATACCTTAGACATCATTCACTGCATATATTTATGAAAAGTAATGCAGAATTGAACAATTTCACACGAATAATATCTCAAAACATCTTTCATATAAAGCAATAGAAAATACTAAGTCTCAACATACGCCAATCTTAGACTCAAGAATACTTGGGACATGACACATACAATCAAAATATTGAAAACTTAGTCTATTATAATACTTTGAATGAAGGAAATCTAAAGATAGTAATGTCCTCGAATCAAGTGAGGACATACCCCAACTTTGCTTGAAAGAGTCCTAGTTTCCAAGCTTTGCTTCAAGATGCCTCTCACCTTCCACCTACAAATTTAGATATATAAAAAATGTATGGAATTAGTACAATGCATGTACTAAGTATGACATAATGCATAAAATCATAATGAAAGGGACATTTGTATAAAATATGCTCTTTTTGAGTAAAACATTATATCATAATTATAAGAAACCACATTAACATCAATGAACACATATAAGTCACATTACACAATATAACATCAAGAATACTTCAAAACACATAAACATGAGACGCTTCTACCAAAAGTGATTCTAACGCTCACTTGAGTGAATTATGAAGCGACCGCCCAAACAATTTCTTCACACACCAAAGAGATCCTTTAGACTACCTAAGATAAGATTATTCCCATTTAATTAATCAACTTTCCTATCTAGAGTTACTCTTAAGACTCCCCTAAGTAAGACATGAAGAGACCATTCATATACCCCCTCTACACCTTAACTAGACAATCCTTAAAGCTACTCTAGATAAGTACTTATTCATTAACATGCTTTTTAACTTAAGTCATTATCTTCATTAGTCCATTTAAGAGGCATTCAACAATCAAGTACATTCACATAATGGTCTTGGAGAAGGCCTAAGGTACTCACACACTAACATCTTCAAAGCCTAATTGTGCAATGTCTATATGGCGTTCCATTTCACTACCTAAACTACATAGTACTTATCCAACACTAACATGTATCCCATATGATGAGAATAGACAATAACCGACATAGACCATGGTAACTAAGCATGGAATCCAGAGTCAACCCTGCTCCGATAAAGGGTGTTCTACTTGCCAATGGTAGAACTAGGACACAACCCATGTAGGCACATGGTTAAGAAATATCGAGGGTTTCTTTTCTCTAATGTCATCATAGTTAGAGCAACTTCCCAAGCATACTCACTCGGCGCTAGCCTTTGTTCTCATAGTGTATTTCAATAAAGTTGCATATCAAGAGGTACCATAACTTGTTCATAACCTAATCACATTACACCTTACCAAATAGGGTCCACTAAGGCTACCTACAATGGTTAAGAAGATAGTTCAATGACTTTCCTAAGGATGATTTTATGTTGTTCCAGCCAATCAATCCTAAGTCCATGATACTCTCAAATTTACTTCTCGAAAAGAAGTATAAGCGGTCGTATCATGTAAAGAACCCAACTATGAGGTTGGGATCGATCCCACGAGAAAATTGATTTAGACTTAACTTCAACCTAATATTACTTTTATTTAGTCAAGTCCTTTCCGAAAACAATTAACAAAAAGGGGGGTTTTGAACGACAAATATAATTAGCTTATTCTATGTAAACAAATGACAAGTTCAAAGAGTTGATTTTTATCAAGTAATGAAAGTAACTAGGGCTTAAGTATTCTCCATAGGTTCATAACTCGGTAATTCTAACTATAACAATCCCTTCCTAATATCTTGCATGCAAAGTGATAAGTTATGTATCCCTAATTCCTTGGTCCGGCAACTAGTAAATTTCACCCTGCACCTTGGTTCGGCTACGTGTGTATGCTTTACTAAACCTTACCTTTACCTCATATTAAGCATCATAATCGATATTTGGCTTAGTTGTTACTTCGCACCAACCAAAACTAGCTTATTAGATAGTAAACACTAAATCTATGTTAATAATTCTTTTCTTATCATCTACCTCCTTGGTCCGTCAAGTAGCAATAAGACGAGTTCTAACGTTGGCCACCGTTAAAAAGACTTTTAAACGAAAGAATTATTAATACATGCAAGATATTATTCGAGAATTGTTATTTTAGCTAGGTTTTACCTTGTTATTTACCCATGGTTCCCACAACCCTAGTTATGGAGTTTAGTTACCCATGTTAATAATCACGCAATTCATATTAATTATATAAGAATTCATGCACTTACTTTGATGAGATTGAAGATATTTCAGAAAATTACCTGAATTGATCAAAAACTTTGCAACAAACGATTCCGAAAAATAATATAATTTCCAAAATCCCAAACTTCAATACTTAGAACAATAAAACTAAAAATATCCAAAAGTATGACACCAAAAACGAGGTGTTTACAGGTATTTATAATACTCAAATCCTAATAAAAGAGGAAAATCTATTTAAGGAAAATCTGTCCAAAAACACGTTGGAGTCGACGATTTCCTCGACGGACCGTCGAGGCCCTCCGTCGTTTCACACTTAGAATCTTCTGGAATGGGTACTGGGGCTACTTTCTGTTGACATTGACGGATGTGCAGGATGGTCCATCGTGGCTATGATGGTCTGTCAAGAGCCTCCGTAGCCCCACACTTGGTCAGAATTCCCCAACTTCCTTTGTCAATCTTCTTTTTCTCACGAAGGTGGCCACCTACGGACCGTCGAGGTCACGATGGACCGTCGATGGCTCCGTAGGTTTCCACTTCTGCAACTTTCAGCACAAAATTCTTATGTTCCCCTTCTGGACAGATTTCCTGAAAACAAAGAGAAAATTACATTAAAACTAATACAAAAAGGCTTTAGACACACACTAAACTTAAGGAAAAAGCATTGGAAGTACCATATAACCACGGTAAATCAACACCATCAACTTAAATTCGTTGTTTGTCCTCAAGCGACACACTATGACTCACCACAAAATCCTTGTACAAGAGTATCCTTATTTTAGCTTTTCGCAATCATCTGGCTGTCAATCCCGATTATTTTAAACTTAAGTTATGCATGCTATTACTATTAGGCTTGATCATGTGGATCAGACCATGACACAGACTCACCGCTCACAGACACCTATCCTCTTTAATCTCTCACCAAGGTACCAATTTTTCGGTATTGCAACCAGTGTCCTCACTTCAAAACAACATCCTCATTTTTCACACAATGATTTCAGTTTGAGTATAAGGATTATTTTTCAACACTCGCTCTTAGAACAACTTCACACCTCATTCATACTTGTTGCCATAGGCTTGCCCTTATTTTCACTGCTTTAAGTTCACCATAATAGACTCTTAAGATTACGATAGGACTTTCTTAGCTTGTAACTTAGGCTCGGGGTCAAGTTGGATACATTTAGGTATATTTTTAGTGACTCATTGCCCTCCTTGACATAACGACTAAGCGTCTTACCTTTTCATCATTTTATTCCGCCCTATTTCTTAATTTTCTTGCATTCCTTCACCTTGCTATTCTCTCTTCTTTCTCCTTTTTGTGTAAGTGACTCTTTCCTTTTCTCTTATTTTTTTTTACTTGTATTTTCAAATTTTCAAATTCATCACTTTTCATTCAAATTTTCTTGAGTCACTTTTCTTTTGCTTCTTTATTCTTTCAACCTCACTTTTCGGGCATTCCTCATAATAGCCACCCTCAACTCATGGCTTTGCCACGATTCGAGGTACACAATACCCAAAGTTGGGTCAGGCCACGACAAGGTTGTTTGCTGCATTAGACACCCTCAACTTATGCTTTTGGCATAAGCTGAGGTGCACATGTCCAAAGAGGGACCAGGGCGAACACATTGTTCCCAAAAATGAATCAGTTGGGGTGAAAAAGAAAGGTCTGATTTAGGCTCAATTCATTTGGATCAAGAAAGGATTAATTTCATTCGGTTTTCTCTTATTTAGGCTAAAGATTGGCTATATTGAACAAGGGCCTATGATCCTTTCCTAATTGTCTATTAATGCTTACTTTTTAGCAGGACTAGCAGGCAAGTTCTAGCTCAGTACAAATAGTGGACTATTCAAATTTTCCTCACACTCTCTTGACATCTCGTTACTCTACCAGATTATCAGACACCTAGTTCGAGTCTTAGATTTAGGGTCATGCAGTAGTGTATCTCTATGTCATGCTTAAAGCTATACATTTATCAGTTACTATGCCTAGTCATGCATCATTTTCGTTAAAATTAGGATATCATATTTGTTTAGCCATCATGCTTCAAAGTCTATTTCTATACTATGTACAAAATATAACAACATGCCGATTCAATAATAAAGTAACCAGTCTCTTGGGGAAAAAGAACACAGGCAAGAAAACCCCAAGAGAGGATCATGAGTTGGGCTACTCAGACTTCACCCTAGCACTCACTTTCCATTTACCCCACCCCCAACAAAAAAATGCAATTGTCCCCAATGCATAAAAATATATGAAATAGAGTGGTAGGTGAAGCAAACCTGAGAGGCAAAGCGCCGATGATCAACAAGCTGGTGGGTCCGGTTTCCTGGACCCCGCTCCCTTTGAAGTCAGGACACCATCTGTAGTGTCCTCAACTATGACAGCACAATCAGTAGTGCTCCTCTCAACCTCTGCAACTCTGGAACTAGACGCTCCAGCATCCACCTTCATAAACCTCGTCTGACGGGCCTCCTCATCAATAAGCGAGGCTCTCCTCGCACCCTCCAACTCGTGGCGCTCCCTCTTTCCAGCTCGGGACTCATCCTCATCTCTAGTCCGGTGCCTCTTGGCACGCTCTCTTGATGGAGGTGGTGGCACATCAGTAGTGGCAAATAGGGCAGCCATCACCGTGTCCTCAGCAGGCTCTGCAGAAGGGGCCTCAGACTCTGGCACCCGAGCCTCAAGTATAGCATCCAAGTCGGCTCATAGACTCGCCACCTCAGCCTGGAGAGACGTCACATCCACAGTAGGGGTTGTTCGGGCAAGAACCCGCAGCTCAATAGCGTCCAGGCGCTGGTGGACCTCCATGACCTTCCGTTCAGTATGCTGGGCCATCCTCCTCTCTAAACACTCTTATACCTCAGCAATAGACTTCTGCATCCAAGGCTGGATGTGGTGCAGAAGTGTGGCCATTTGGGTCTCAAGTTTCTGTACCCTAGCAAGTGGGACCAGAGTATCTTGTGGAGTCAAACGGGAGGAGCTAGGAGCGGTGCTACCAGCCGGGATAGACTCGACCGGAGTGGTATCGGTGGGCTTAGAAGTAGCTGGGTTAGCCGCTTGGGCTTGCTCAATTGTTGCTGCTAGGGTCTCACCAAGCGGCTGTACATCCGAACGGGGCCTTCTGTGGGGAGCCAACTCATTGGCCTCATCCCGAATGAGGCCGATATCAACTATGCCCGGCGGGGTCTTAAGCACATCAATGTGCCACACGGGCACTCTTTCTAACCTGCATAAAGCAAACACCATGTAGGGGAAAGGGTAAGTGGTAGTGGCCTTGAAGTCCCTCTCGTGCAGCACCGCCTGTAGTAGCCATGCAAAATCCACCTCAAACCTGGCAATCATCGACGCCATCAGTACCGCACGATCCCAAGTGACAATGTTGTCTGCTGCAGTAGGGGAAAGGCAGTGTCGGACTAGGAGCCACAAAAACTTGGCTGTGAAGGTGAGGTTAGCCTTCCTGATACTTTTTTTGGGCTCTCGCACCCAGTCGGCAGCCTCATCATCGACAGACAAGTACTGTGCAATCCACCGCTTGGTGGTCTCTCTCAATTCTGGCTCGCGCTGGAAGCGGCCATCTTTAATCAACTTCCACCGATAGTCGAACTCGGTGGTGAGAGGTTTACTTGTAGCATCAACATCCGCGCCATAAAAAACCTACGAATGGCCGGTAAGGAAATTTCCACCCGCTTGCCGCATACCTGGACGTAGTCTAGAGGAGCATGTTTGGCGGGGGCTGCCCGCCTATCCAGCTGATATCAGAGAGTCGCCACATATGAGGCATAGAAATCTCTGACCATCTCCCCGGCAGCGGCGCCAAAAATTTGATACGCTCAAATTTACTTCTCGAAAAGAAGTATAAGCGGTCGTATCAAGTAAAGAACCCAACTATGAGGTTGGGATCGATCCCACGAGGAAAATGATTTAGACTTAACTTCAACCTAATATTACTTTTATTTAGTCAAGTCCTTTCCGAAAACAATTAACAAAAAGGGGGGGTTTGAACGACAAATATAATTAGCTAATTCTACGTAAACAAATGACAAGTTCAAAGAGTTGATTTTTAATTTTTTATCAAGTAATGAAAGTAACTAGGGCTTAAGTGTTCCTCATAGGTTCATAACTCGGTAAGTCTAACTATAACAATCCCTTCCTAATATCTTGCATGCAAAGTGATAAGTTATATATCCCTAATTCCTTGGTTCGGCAACTAGGAAATTTCACCCCGTACCTTGGTCCAGCTACGTGTGTATGCTTTACTAAACCTTACCTTTACCTCATATTAAGCATCATAATCGATATTTGGCTTAGTTGTTACTTCGCACCAACCAACACTAGCTTATTAGATAGTAAACACTAAATCTATGTTAATAATTCTTTTCTTATCATCTATCTCTTTGGTCCGTCAAGTAGCAATAAGACGAGTTCTAACATTAGCCACCGTTAAAAAGACTTTTAAACGAAAGAATTATTAATACATGCAAGACATTATTCGAGAATTTTTATTTTAGCTAGGTTTTACCTTGTTATTTACTCATGATTCCCACAACCCTAGTTATGGAGTTTAGTTAACCATGTTAATAATCACGCAATTCATATTAATTATATAAGAATTCATGCACTTACTTTGATGATATTGAAGATATTTTAGAAAATTACTTGAATTGTTCAAAACTTTGCAACAAATGATTCCGGAAAATAATGTAATTTCCAAAATCCCAAACTTCAATACTTAGAACAATAAAACTACAAATATCCAAAAGTCTGACACCAAAAATGAGGTGTTTACAGGTATTTATAATACTCAAATCCTAATAAAAGAGGGAAACCTATTTAAGAAAAATCTGTCCAAAAACGCGTCGGAGTCGACGACTGCCACGACGGACCGTCGAGGCCCTCCTTCGTTCCACAGTTAGAATCTTCTGGAGATGGGTACTGGGGCTACTTTCTGTTGACGGATGTGCACGACGGTCCGTCGTGGTCCGTCGAGAGCCTCTGTAGCCCACACTTGGTCAGAATTCCCCAACTTTCTTTGTCAATCTTCTTCTTCTCGCAAAGGTGGACACCTACGGACCGTCGAGGTCACGACGGACCGTTGATGGCTCCGTAGGTTGACACTTCTACAACTTTCAGCACAAAACTCTTACGTTCCCCTTCTGGACAGATTTCCTGAAAACAAAGAGAAAAATACATTAAAACTAATACAAAAAGGCTTTAGACACACACTAAACTTAAGGAAAAAGTATTGAAAGTACCGTATAACCACGGTACATCAGTCCACCATTCACACAAGAAGGTTATCATTACGACTTTCAACTTCAAGATATCATATCATTCCATCTAGGTTGAAGGTCCACATAAAAGACCTTCTTAACTATGTTCAAGGTCATATGTTAATCACACCTACAAGACTAAGAAGCTTTAGCATACTAAGTGAAGAATCCTTATTCACATTCTACATGTATCAAGTAAGGAACACCAGTCTACCAAAACAAGACACACACATACTTCACCATTTCACATATAGCATATCATTCAAGAAGCACATAGGAACAACCAATGTCAAGTATATGTCACCCTATTCACTACTATAGTATCATCTATCTAAGTCATCACAAGTATCATCTATCTAAGTCATCACAAGTATCATATAATCCATCAAGAAACATCATACTTCAACATCAAGTAATACACATAATGACTTCACTATAGCCTACTAAAGACACATATCATCAACATGCTTTGACTACACATATACACACAAGTCATCAAAACCTTCACAATACTCACATATTCAAGTTATAACATGATAATATCATAATTTATAAAGTAATGCCGACGAGGCCACATTGTTTCATAATTCATAAAATAATGCCAACGAGACCACATTATTCACAAGTATAGCACATAAGCACCGCCACCATAAGTAGTGGACTATACCAAACATCATAATAGAAACACCTATACTACACAATATGGTATGGGGTTAGGTCAACATACCACCAATTCAATCTCCACAACTCCAATCCATAGCCAATTCAACCAACTCAATATACAAAGGCTCTTACCAATAGTCATAGTCACCAATTCAATCCAATAATCACAATATATAATGAATCCAAGGTAATACAATATGAATTTATCAAATTAGGACAGCATACTTACAATTATAGCTTAATTCTTTCATAATTCAATAGCCCTAATCAAACTACACAAGAATTCGATAGTATAAAGACATGATCAAATCACCCATAAAATAGTCAAAACTAGGGTTTCATGATTTGTATGGTTCATAGTGTTTTTAGTCTAAAATCATCAAATTAACATCAACTCAATCATAATACATTGATTCAAATCGTTTTATGCAAGAACCCATGGCTAGATTACGATTTGGAAGTTCATTTTTTGAGAAAGTCTTAGAAAACCACTTTGAAGATTGGCTCCTTGAAGAAAAGAGATTCAAGGATGAAAACCATACCTTAATTGATGCTAGACCACGAAATTTGAGAAGATTTGATGGAGAAATCACCCTCCAAACTCCAATTTCCCTTCAAGCTTCAATGGTGTTCTAGAGAGTTCTTTTTTAGGGTTTGGGGTTTTGATTTTGAATAATGACTTGAATAGGAGTTCTAGACTTCTAAAGCTACTTAAAATACCTAAAACACCCTTAATAAAATGTCCAAATAATTTTAGGAAGGCTAGGTGAAAACCCCATAATGCCCTTGGGTTGGCCAAGACCCTGCAGGAAAATTGCAGGTCTCATTGACGGCCACCCATCGACGCCTCGTCGACCCACCAAAGGACTGTCCTGATGGTCCGTGGTTTGGTCAGAGACTGGACAAATGGGAGCTTAATCCCCCTAGCCTAAGTTTCAACCTACTCCCTCCTACCTACGGGGCGTCGACTGACCTATTGGGCGTCGATTACCTTCCGTAGGCGAGGCTTGTTTTGACAGCTTTTGGCTACAAGTTGGGTCCTCCTCAAGGACTCTTTAATAGGTCCTTGGGGAGTTTTGACCGAATGTTTCTAACTCGAATATACTCGTACACATGTTAGGAACCCCTCACATCAATTTCAACCAAAACAAACATGTAAAACTTGATGAAGCACACTAAGGCACACAAGCACGTTTCAAGGCAAACCTTCGAACGTCATGGACGTTCTTAAACATTTGATCTCCAAACTTTACCAAACTTTAAACTCTGCCTATAAACATCATTATAAACCATTTAGGACTTTAGAACCTCATGACACACGTGTTAGTCTTTAGTTTCACCTAAGTCGTTTTAGAGGTGTTACAATTTAATTTCATAACATATGTAACAAATTACTGATAGAAGACAAAAGAATTCATGAAAATATTTTACGCTTAAAAGAATTATTTAAAGACTAGTTCATTTTTTTAAATCATAATATATGTACAATGTTACAAAATAACTAGCTAACAAACTACTATTAATAAGAAGAATAAATAAAGAGATATCATAATATATATTAAAATTTTCTTATCTCTTACTTTGTGAATGAAAACAATGGCTAATTATAGCCAAGGAGAAATATATAAACTAACATTTGGCCATTGAGAAGCTATTTACTTGGCCAAGTGATGACACCTCAAAAATTGGTGGCCCAACATGACATTATTTTAGTATGGTAAGTGATGACACTTAAAGGGTGGACCACATATCATCCATTTAGATTTACAACACTCCCCCTTAGATGTCCATGTAAAAGAAAAGTTGAAAGAACAACAATATACATATATATTCATAATACGCTTTGCCAGTGGGACAAAACCTAGACTAAGAGAAAAAGAGTGCAGTGTGTATTTTAATCCTCTTGATAAAGACCACGATTCAGTTGCTTAAGTCTTCACATTCCAATATTTTGCACCATCTTCTCAAGAGTTAAGGCTGGTAAAGATTTGGTCGATAAATCCGTTGAACTATCACTCGAACGAATTTGTTGTATATCAATATCAGTGTTTTTCTGGAGATCATAAGTGCACCAATTGTTGTAAGATAAGGTACTTCAGGACCAAGAGGTTCTTCAATCTCTTCTTAAGGTCGAAATAGATCTTTACTCACTTCAAGTGATTGTACAAACATTGGAGTACTTAATGAATGTGTTTTGTCCATGTAAAATCATTTCAAGATTTTCTCAGTACAGGCAGATTAATGGATGAAGACTCTGTCTGCTAAATGTTCAATTTGTTGACCAAGACAAAGTTTTGTCTTTCCAAGATCTTTCATCTCAATTTATTTCTTTAAATATACAATTTCCTTTTGGACCTCTTCTGAAGTTTCAATGAGATTAATGTCATCAACATAAACTACAAGAATAACAAACTCTGATGTTGTTTTCATAATAAAAATGCAAGGACAAATGACATCATTTATATTATTTTGTTTTATGAAGTACTCACTAAGACGACTATACCACATGCGTCCTGATTGTTTTAAGCCGTATACTAATTTTTGTAATCTGATTGAACACATTTCCCGAGGTTTTGAACTATATGCTTCAACCATTTTAAGTCCTTGTGAAATTTCATATAAATTTCATTATCAAGTGAACCGTAATGATAAGCTGTAATCACATCCATCATATGTATTTCAATATTTTTATAAACAGCTAAACTGATGAGATATCAAAAAGTTATTGCATTCATAACTGGTGAATGTGTTTCTTCATAGTCGAATCTGGGTCATTGAGAGAATCCTTGCACAACAAGGCGTGCCTTGTATTTTACAATTTCATTTCGCTTTCGCACAAAACCCATTTATAGCCAATTGATTTTACACTATTTGGGGTTTGGACTACATGTTCAAAAACCTCATGTTTAGCAAGTGAGTCTAGTTTAGATTGAATTGCCTCTTTCTATTTTGGCCAATCACAACTTCGTTGATATTCTTTGACAAATAAGGGTTAAAAATCCCCATTGTCTTGCATAATATTATGCGCGACATTATATGCGCAAATATTATCAACTATGCTTTTTGACTTATCTAAACTTATCCCATCACCCGTAGAACTTATTAAAAGTTCTTCATTCACTTGACATCGGGTTCACTGATCTCTTCTGGGATATCAGGATTAATCAAATCCTGAATCTCTTCGTGAGATTCCTTTGTAGTATCATTTTTTGTATTTCTTTTTCTAAGATTTTTATCCTTTGAACCTAATGGTCTTCCACGCTTCAAACGTGTTTGTGATTCAGAAGCCATGACACTTGTATATGGTCCTTTTGGAATGTCAATCCCGATGGGCACATTTACTGCAGGAGTATCTGACTTTGTTATCCTTTTCATATCCGTAAATGCGTTTGGCATTTGATTTGTTATGTTTTGGAAATGGATGATCTTCTGTACCTCTTGTTCACACATAGGGGAACGTGGATCAAATTGAGATAACGATGAAACTTTCTATGCAATTTAACGTTTAAGTTTCTTTTTCTCTCACCCTAATTACGGAAAATTTGTTTTATCAAATCAACAATTCGCAAATCTCATCTTGCAGTAAATAAATCTCTCATCAATGGCTCAAGGTAGCGAATTATAGATGGTGAATCAAACCCAACATATATACCTAACCTTCTTTGGGGGCCTATCTTAGTGCACTACGGTGGTGCTACTGGCACATAGATAGCACATCAAAAAATTCGTAGATGAGCAATATTTGGTTCATGAACAAATACTAATTGTGACAGAGAATATTTATTATAATGAGTCGTTCAGAGATGTACAAATAATGTTGCATGTAAGATAGCATGGCCCCAAACAGTAATGGGTAACTTAGTTTTCATAAGTAGAGGTCTTACTATCAATTGTAAGCGCTTAATAAATGACCCAGCAAGATCATGTTGAGTATGAACATGAGCTACAGAATGTTCAACTTTTATCCCTATTGATAAACAATAATCATTTAAAGCTTGAGATGTGAATTCTCTAGCATTATCAAGGTGAATTGTCTTAAAGGATAATCTAAAAATTGCGTCCTTAGTCTTATTATTTGTGCCAATAATTTTGCAAACTCCAGGTTGTGAGATGATAAGAGGCACATGTACCATCTTGATGATGCATCTATTAGGACCATAAAATATCTAAACAACCCACTGGATGAGTGAATAGGTCCACAGATATCCCCATATATATGTTCTAAAAATTGAGGAAATTCAATGTTAACCTTCATTGTTGATGGCCTACAAATCAACTTGTCCTGACAACAAGCAACACATGAAAATTCATCGCTCATAAGAATCTTTAGGTTCTTTAATGGATGTCCATTTGATTTTTCAATGATTCGTCTCATCATTATTGATTTAGAATGACCTATTCGATCATGCCAAAACACAAAAGTTTTTAAGTCAGTAAACTTCTGGTTTACGATAGAATGTGCTTCAACTGTACTTATTTTTGCATTATATAAGCCAGAAGATAAAGTTGACAATCTCTCCAACATATTTCTGGTATGAGACAATCTTGGTAATACCAAGGTATTCAACATTCATTTCATTTATTGTTTCAACATGTATCTATTTTGGCGAAAATCTTTAAAACTATCAGGTTTATAGGGGATTTAGAAGAGAACAATACATCTTCTATAACAAGCTTTGTCCCCTTAGGCAGAAATATAATAGCTCTTTCGAAGCCTTCTATTAAGTTCGAATTACCAGAAATTATGGTAACATTTGCTTTTCTTCTAAGCAAGTAAGAGAAGTATTTCTCATCTTTTAATAAGGCGTGCGTTGTTCCAGTATCAATTACACAAATATCTCCATATTTTTTATTTAAAGTAGCTCAAATTGGCAGAGTTTCGTGTTGATAACGTATTATAAAATAACTAGCTAACAAACTAATATTAATAAACTAAATTAATAAGAAGAATAAATAAAGAGAGAGCATAATATATATTAAACATTTCTTATTTTTTACTTTGTGAATGAAAATAATGGCTATTTATAGCCAATGAGAAATATAGACACCAAATATTGATATGATATTTTGCAAAGTTAATATTTTGAAATATTTTATTCTTCACATTTATTAGCAGTCATTTTATTCGTTATATTTGTTAACATTATTTTTATATATTTTTAGCACAGTCTAAAAGTATATTTAAATACAAATAAGATTTGCATACACAAATATTTTATCAACCAATAATTTGACTCACGATTTTCAGGTAATGATATTGTATAAATGTGATTTTAAATTTTTTATTTAAGTCATTACTTGGCCACAAATTAGGGGTGGTGGATAATATATTTTAGATTTTTAGAACAGTACATGTGCTACACATGTTAAACTTCAAAGAAAAAAATATTACATTTTATAAAAAGTGCTAGTTCTATATGGTATCAGAGCAATTTTGTAATACAAAAGTGGTATGATCATTTAATAATTTTATTTTCTTAAAAGAAACAACATAAAATTTATAGTTTATCCATCAAACAAAGTGTCACAAACTTTAGAAAGTTGCGACTCTTGGTTAACTTTACATAAAGTCCTATTAGTAGCGCGCATTCCTTAACTTTTCATTTGAACCCGTTTGAACCAAAAAACACCCGTTCAATGAAAAATATGTCACGCCCCGAGCAAGCACTCAAAAACCATTGCTACCTGATACTAGGGCAGGTAGGGGGACCAGGTCGACCCGCCCCGGCTCACCGGACTCGATCCCGTGTAAATTTTGGGGTTCAAGGGATGGGAGTTCAGGGGACCGGTCAGGGTCTGATTCACCGTTTAGTCCCGGTCGACCCGGCCTGGTCCTGGGTTGCGGGATTCCCTGTTTTTTTAAAAAAAAATAAATAAATTAAAAAGTAGTTGTTGGCAACCGTTGGGGAAACGGCTAGTGCCCCCCCCCCCCCCCC
>JABWTJ010000307.1:600000-785663 GCA_016801875.1 Solanum sitiens
GAAGAAATTATACTAGGTATTCCTTTCATCACTCAAATAAAGCCTTATACCTCCCAATTAGATGGCATCCATACCACAGTGCTAGAAAAGAATCTCCTCTTCCCTTACCTAAATACTATGTCAAAAGATGAAAGTAATTTCATAAAAGATAAAAATATATTTCAAATAAATTCACTTTTTCATCAAGAGAGTTTTACAATAAAGGTTACTAAACCTTCTTCTCCTAGATTTTTTAGCACTAGGAGTTACCCTCTTTCAATAAATAAATAATGACTGCAACACAGCCATATATTTTCCATAAAATTCTATTTTACAAAAATATACATTCTCCCAAAAATTTTAAGAAAAAATTCTCCAGAAAATTAATGAGACCAGAAATAACCAAAATAAAAAGACCATATATTTTTTTTCTCTTTCAAGTCACAAGGTGAAGATTGTTAAGTCCAGATTACTCCGAAAGCAATACAGGTCAACAAGTGTTACAGGTACTGTCAAATACCAAATCAAATATGAAAACTATGAAAGCTTTGTTATGTGGAGACGGAAGATCCCCGCAAGACCCAGAGGTATTATAAGTTTCTGTTAAAAGATACATTCAAATTGAGCAAATATTTGAGAAAATCAACAGGTATTATCGACTCAACATCAAAGGCAGTTTACAAATTTTTTCAAGGATCAGATATTTAATCAAGACAGTTAAAATTCAAAATTATCTGTCCCTGATAATGTCATGATCATCATTCGAAGGAATTATGACAATTCCACAGAAAGATTAAAAGGAAGGTTCAAGAAAGCCTCGTTTAAACCTCAACACTGATGCAAAATTAAATTATCAGATAATAATGATACAAAAATAGCACAAAATTACTTTCTTAATAAAAAAAAAGTGCCAACAAACTTTGTTATCAATTAGAGAAATATCAAGAAAAGAAACATTCAAAAGTGAACCCTACATGCAAAGATATGCTATACAAGTTTCAAGACAATTATAAAAATAAGCATTTGAACAAAACAAGCTTATTCATTATGTCAACAATTCCATCAACATGTGGACCCCGTAGAATAAATCCACAAAGTACAAGGAGATAAAATAACATGATATGCTTTGAAGATAAATTTCAGCAAAAGAAGATAAACATGAAGTGAAGGCTACGTAAGTAGTTTCAGCTAACGTGGCATTTATTCCAAGCCACGTACGATTATCATCAGTTATTTTTTAGTAGGTAGTAGTTACGTGTAAAATTAATAATGTGTATTAGGCCTCAAAAGAGCTGATTAATCTAACTTATTATGTAATCTATTTTACATGTGTGCATACACTAATACACATTATTTATTTTACACGTAACTACTACCTACTAAAAAATAACTGATGATAATCGTACGTGGCTTGGAATAAATGTCACGTTAGCTGAAATTACTTACGTACCTTCACTTCATGTTTATCTTCTTTTGCTGAAATTTTATCTTCAAAGCATATCATGTTATTTTGTCTCCTTGTTACTTTGTGGCTTTATTGCTGCGGGGTCCACATGTTGGTGGAATTATTGACATAATGAATAAGCTTGCTTTGTCCAAATGCTGATTTTTATAATTATCTTGAAACTTGTATAGCATATCTTTGTATGTAGGGTCCACTTTTGAATGTTTCTTTTCTTGATATTTCTCTAAGTGATAACAAAGTTTGCTGACACTTTCTTTTTATTAAGAAAGTAATTTTGTGTTATTTTTGTAGTAATAATATCTGATAATTTAATTTCGCATCAGTGTTGAGGTTTAAACGAGGCTTTCTTGAACCTTCCTTTTAATCTTTCTTTGGAATTGTCATAATTCCTTCGGATGATGATCATGACATTGTCAGGGACAACTGATTTTAAATTTTAAATGTCTTGATTAAATATGTGATCCTTCAAAAAATTTGTAAACTGCCTTTGATGTTGAGTCGATAATACCTGTTGATTTTCTAAAATGTTTGCTCAATTTGAATGTATCTTTTAACAGAACTTATAATACCTCCGGATCTTGCGGGGATCTTCCTTCTCCACATAACAGAGCTTTCATAGTTTTCATATTTGATGTGGTATTTGATAGTACCTGTAACATTTGTTGACCTGTATTGCTTTCGGAGTAATCTAGACTTAACAATCTTCACCTTGTGACTTGAAAGAGAAAAAAAAATGGTTTTTTCGTTGTTTATTCCTGGTCTATTTAATTCCCTGGAGAATTCTTTTTTTAAAATTTTGGGAGAATGTTTTTTTCTATAAAATAGAATTTTATTAAAAATATATGTCTGTGTTGCAGTCATTGTTTATTTATTGAAAGAGGGTAACTCCTAGTGCTAAAAAATCTAGGAGAAGAAGGTTTAGTAACCTTTATTGTAAAACTCTCTTGATGAAAAAGTGAATTTATTTGAAAGATATTTTTATCTTTATGAAATTACTTTCATCTTTTGATAGTATTTAGGTAAGTGAAGACGAGATTCTTTCCTAGCACTCTGGTATGGATGCCATCTAATTGGGAGGTATAAGGCTTTATTTGAGTGATGAAAGGAATACCTAGTATAATTTTTTTATTTATGTCTTTGGTTATTATGAAATCATTTATGAAACCAATTTCATTATTGCATATGTAAGCGTTTCTGAGTTTATAATTTATTTTAATCTTTTTTTCTGTTGCGGAGAATAAACGTGTAGTGCCTTTGTTTAAATATTTATGAGGAATTAATCCATTAATAATGCAATTTTGGTCTGCGCCTGTATGAAATAATGCAATTTTATGAATGATATAATTTTTATCTAAAACTAATGTAATGGGTATGTGGTAGCTTTGTGGACAAATGACCGTAATTGTATTAATTTCTAATTTCAAAAGAGATTCTACGAGAGACCCTACTTCTTTTGAAGTTTCTCCTGCTTCTGATTTACATTCCTCTGTTTTTGTGGTAGATTTTTAAATGTTTTATTAGTAACTGACTCAATTTTTAAAGTGTGGAGTCTCTGCTTAATTTCATTTATTTCATCTCTTATTTGTACTAATTCGACCTGAATACTTTGTAGAGTTGTTTCAGATTTAATTGGTTGTTTAAATTTATTTAAAACACTTGTCATATCAAAGGGCTTAATAGTCCTTTTATCCGGTTGTTTATCAAGAAGTAAATATCTTAAGGCGATTAAGTATTTTTTCTTGAAATCGGGATCCTCAATATAAATTATCATATCAAATAATATTTCTTTACTACTAGTGAAGACATTTATGAAATAATTCTTGCAGGTGCAAATTGCACTGCCACATTCACAAGAGTCTGATGACTTACTATCATCAGAATCGTACACTATATTTAGTTGATCTTCATCGCTAAGATTTTCATAGGAGGAGGAGTTGTTTCTATTATTTTCTAGGATAAAATACAACTTATTTTTAACTTCTTCTTCTATTTCTAACATATTAATGTTGTCTTTCTTTTTATAAGTGGCTGGACAATATTTGGCTCGATGTCCCATTTTTCCACATCCCCAACACCGTTTAGTGTTGTTTGATTTAAATCTATTTTTACTAGGGTCATGGTTGAGCCTTTTTTTGTAATGACTGGGTTTTACTGATTTATCATCATTCTTATGGCTTCTTTTAATTCTCTTAGAAGCCTCTTTTGATGGGGCAGATAGGTTAATATAACCAAAGTCTTCACAAAAAATTCCTAGTTCCTTTTGTGATAATTTACTATCCTTTTTTAGTTGATTTTTAAGTTTCATATATGTACATAATTCTAATCCAGTAATGTTTATAAAACTTATGAGGTCACCATAGGTTAATTGATAATAGAGAATTTTTCCTTCAAACCTATCTTTTAATTTTATCCAAACCTTTTTAGCAAATAGAGTTGGTAAACCACTAATAAATTTTTCTTTCCAATAGTCGTGATTGCAGTCTTTGCGAATCATAACTTTGTTCATGAAAACATCTTTATACCACCTAAAATCATCTAGCTTTGGACAAGATAGATTAGATAATATTTCTAAACTTCTATCTTGGAAGAATTGCGGTTCACCTATAAAGTGTTTAGCTATACTGTAAATTAAGCTGGCAGTAGCATCTTCTAGATTTTAATTTTCTATAGTTTGCCCCCCAGGTTCATTTTTAACTATAGAGATACTAGCAGTTGCATATACTACCTTTTCCCTATTCTCTTCGGTGAGGTAGTTGTCCCACCAATTTTTTAATGTGCAAGTAAATCCGACGGTAATTAAAGTAGCAGCTTGTTTATCGGATAAATTTTTTATTTTATATGCCGTAATGGCCATACCCATTTCATGTAATTTATTATATATTTTATGTTCTGCGAGTCCATCAATATTCCATTCCGCAATCTCACTTCCAGAATGTGAAGTATGTGATAGAAATTCGTTGTCTTCATACTGCATATCCGGAAAGGAAGGTCTCTTATAATAGTTCTTTTTGATGGAATAGGTAGAACCTAATTTATTAATTTCATTGTCATTATCTTTGGATAAAGTATTTATAGCCTTAGATTTTAGTTTTTCATTAATTATTCCTATAAGTTCATCAGTAATTTCAATTTTCTCTTGAAAGTTAGGAAATTTATCTTTTGAAAGTTCAGTTAATTTAAATATTGGATGAATTTCCAAATCATTATTTTTACTCTTATAGGAAGAGATTGATTTATCCTTAATATCCGAATTATTATTAGCCTTTAGGATTTGATTAGATACTACGTAAAGTAGTTGATTTGTATAATTATTTTGTTGTAGTATTTTATTTATATCCTTATTTGTAGGATCACCTTTTGTGTCCATTATGTCTATTTTAAAGGGTGAGACAGTAATAATTTTATTCTCTATTGGTAAACTAATTTCTTCTAATGGGGGAATTGTAGATTCAGCTAATTTATTATTTTTGGTAGTATACCATTTGTTTACAAGCATGCTTAATGACTCTTTTTGATCATCTAATTTTCCTGTACATTCAAACCATTTACAAAATTCTATATTACATTTTATTCTTTTCATATCTCTAAACCATTTATTTCTAAAGGTTATTATTTCTGATCAAGAGTATCTTTGTACATACCATTTATTTTTAAAGGAATTTTCTTGACTAGTCCAAAGTTTATCTAAATATTCAATATCTGGTTCAAAAGGTTCATCAAATCTAATCATGCATAAAGCAACCTTAATTTCTTTACTAGGAGTGGGATTAGATTTTTTCAGTTCATATTCTACTTTTGGAATGATTTCTGAGAAATCTACCGTTTTTTTTTTTTATCTATCTCTTCTAAGGATATGTCATCTTCCTCCTTAGTTATGGAGAAAGAAGGTCTAGAAAATGACATTCTTTTACTTGTATAGATTTGATTATAAGATTGGGTTCTTACAAATTTTAAATCTATGGATCCATCTGAAAATTAAATTACTTGGTCAATATGTGCATTCTCTTCTTTAATTTCTAGCTTCGTTATGGAGTCAAAATGCCAATCATCTTTTGTTAATACATCATCCCATTTTATCATCTTTGGGACAAAGGTGTTATTATGGTTATGATTTGCTTCCATGAGCATTGTAAATCCTTTATTACTTATTATTTTAACCTTAGGGGCTAAGGTAGTTTTCATTAGTCTATAATATACCCTATATATTATGGCTATTTCTCTAGTATTAGCTTTACTATTCATATTTTTGGTTTTAACATTTAAAGTTAATGTATCAATTACATTTTGATCATTAATATCTATTGAATAATTGGGATAACAATTGAAGTATACCGGGCCATTGGCAAGGTTACTTTGTAGTACTGCTAATAATGAATCATCAAAATTTAATAATCTATTATCTCTTAAAAGAAGACATATGGGTACATCTAAACCCAATCTATATAATGATTTGACTGCTACCTGGACAAGTTCTATGTGAAAAAATTTATAATTTCTCTTATATCTATTAATATCATTGGTTGCTAATAATCTAATAGTTTCAATATTTTTATTAATAGCGGTAGACTCAGAAGTCTTAATATTATAATTTCTAATAAAATCAAAGTGTCCTGTTTTATAAACCTTTTTAAAGTGTTCTTTAGGAATATTCCAATTTTGTAGATCATTTTCAATTTTTGGCAATTTTATTAGAGGTTGTAGAGATGTTAATACTATTTAAAATATTTTGATGTGTAGGTAAATTCATTTTAATTCAAGGGAAAATTTAGCGGGGAGAAGAACACTATCCTTGGGCATAAATGTCAACTTTAAAGATTACTATCGGAATAATAAATTCTTTGTGTAGTAATTGTTGTTATTTTTTTCACTAATTTTCTTTGATATTATTCCTATAGGCTTGGCGACGGGAACACCATCCGGATCCGGCTCTACGATACACACAGTCTAAGATAATCCAATGAAAAATACGGGCTTGCCAACGTCTAAACCGGGAATTATCCGATTACCCCACTTCAAGGCATAAAACTAAGAAGACAAGAGGAAGAAGAACAATAACTACAAAAACTCCGAACATACAACCCCGACCGCAACCTAAGTTTTGACGCCGTTCGCCCAAGGACAGCGTAGGGACTTAGCCGCTCCTACTCATACCCTTCCCGACAAACTTGGCTCTGATATCAATTTTGGGGACGAATCGAGTTTCGGGACAGAATCCTAAGTGAAATTGGACAGAGTAACGGAAAGGAGCAAGAACAAGCAAAATCTTAAAACAAATAATAAAAAAAAGAACAAAGGGCAATGTACAATCTTAAAACAAAAGTTTAAACTTTAAAACATAAATTAAATAAACAAAATAGTAGAGAAAGTATACTTACAAAATAACTTTATTTATTTAGGGGATAGACAAAGAACATGGAAGATGGGAGAATTGGAAAAGACGGGAAAGTGGGAGAATATGGTAGAGAGGTTTTTCAAAGTCGTATGATTTTGAATGCCCCTTACTGATACAAGTTGAAAGCCTTAAATAGGCCTCAAAAGTGCTGATTAATCTAGCTTATTATGCTATCTATTTTACATATGTGCATACACTAATACACATTATTTATTTTACATGTAACTACTACATATTACAAACAACTGATGATAATTATACGCGGCTTGAGATAGATGTCACGTAGCTGGAATTACCCACACGTAGCCTCCACTACATGTTTATCTTCTTTTGCTTAAAATTTATCTTCAAAACATATATCTTGTTACTTGGTCCCTTTGTCACTTTGTGGCTTTTTACTTTATTCCCATGGGGTCCACCTGTTTGCTTATTTGTTGATATAAGCTTGGCATTTTCTTTTACTGAAGATGATACATATCCTCATTACTTTTTTCACTGGTATGTGAGGATGCAGTGTCTAATAATTCCATTATCTTTTCATGATTGATAGTTTTGCCGATACTTGATAAGGCTTCTTCGAGCCTTTTTTTAAACTCTTCTTTTGAAATATCGAATTTCTTTCGCGATGAAGAGTCGATAACTAACCTGTCGTCGTGATCTTTCGGAGTCCATCCTTTAATTTTGATAGTCTTGCTTAGATACTTGATCCTTTCAATTTCATGAATATCAAAGGACCAACTAATAATATAGGATATCCTTTTGGAAATAAAGAACTTAGTCCATTTAATATTTTCCGAAAGTTTAGAGATATTCTGCTCTACCTGGAACTTCTCAAACTGTATTAAAATTTGTGGTGATAATACCTGTTTATTTCCTCTGAACTTGCTTCACCATTCGTAAAACCACCGAGGGATCATTGCGCTTTAAATATCCTCTGAATATTTAACAAACCAAGTGTGGGTATTTGATCGGAGATACATATTATTATACCAAGCCACCTTGTAATCATACGAATTATACGTCTCGGGACGATAAGATGTTGATAAAGGAATAGGGGTATGTAGATGATCCACAAATCACTCAAAAAGACTTAATATTCTTTTAATTGTATATCTTGAAAATTGAATACTATCTGGATCATTGACATCTGCTAATTTATGCTCAGTTTTTACTGAATCATTATCTATTAATATGAACTCATAATACCTTTGGGTTTTAAGTGGATCCTCAGTTTCCACATAATTTCGATTAGTGTAACACGATTTCAGGAGGTCTGGCACTCCAAAGAATTTATATTCTTTGCCAAGCTCCATGATAGGCATCACCTGCAAAACTGTAATGGGAAAATCCTTTTTATCTGATTGAGTAATCTTTTCTTTATTTTTTATCGGGGTAGTTGGAACTACCGCTTGTGCGTATGTTTCTAGTGGTTTCATTTCATAACTTTCTTTTGTTTGGACAAAAATAGTTGTTGATGATGGTTTATTTACTGATAAGGATTTGTTTTTGATAGGTTTGGAAATTCCGCTAAGACTGAGTAGCGATTCTCTAATTTTTTATCGCCCTCTTTAAATGGTTTTTTCATTTTATCTTCTGGTTTGAAGGGCTGTAGTAGGAGCCTCGGGGGCCTTATTCCCGGTACTCCTGGTCTCATTATTTGCCTGTAAAAATTCACTTGTTAAAAAGTCAGGTAGAGAATTATTTTCAACTTTTATAAATTCTATTTCAAAATCAAAGCTAGATAATAAAGCTTGCCATCGGCAAATATTTATTTAGAAACTAGATTTTTAACATCCTTTTTCAAAACATCTTTGGCTGCTTTACAGTCGACTCTAAATAAAAATTCTTTATTTATTAAATCATCTTGAAATTTGGTAATGCATAGTACTATAGCCAAAATTTCTTTTTTAATAGTACTATAATTGTTTTGAGTATCATTCCAAATTCCTGAAGTGAATCTCACTAATTGTTTAGGTTATCCAACAAACATATTTTGTTTAAGTATGCCTCCATACCCTATATCTAAGGCTCTACTATCATAAGGACCTCTGGGTGTGGTATACCTAGACATGGGAGTTTTTGGACAATTAATTTTATTTTTTGGACTGCACTAGTATGTTCTAATCCCCATGGCTCTGGTTTCTTTTTAAGGAGCTGATAAAGAGGCTTACAAACCTATCTAATATTAAGAATCAAGTCAGAAACATAATTGAGACTCCCTAAAAATCTCTGGAGTTGTGTTTTATCTATTAATTAATCCGGAAATTTTGATGAGAACTCTATTTCTCTACAAAAGGGTTTATAGGTTCCTTGATATAATTCATGGCCAAGAAATATAATGGAAGTCTGGAATAATTTAATCTTTTTAGCACTTACTACTAGACCATTTTTCTTGACAATTTTTAAAAAGGTGTGGAGCTGTTTAAAGTGTTGATCAATATCTTCGGAATATATTAACACGTCATCTATGTAGACTATAGAAATATGACTATATTGATTAAATATATTATTCATGATATTTTGAAATTCAGACGGAGCATTTTTTAGTTCGAAAGGCATCACATTCCATTCATATTGTCCAAAAGGGACATTGAAGGCTGTTTTATATTTGTTTTTTTCAGCGATTTGTATCTGCCAAAATCCTGACTTCATGTCAAACTTACTATAAATATTAGCTTTGTAAGTTCTCTTAAGAAGATCACGTTTGTTAGGTATGGGATACCTAATCCATTTTAATACCTTATTAAGGGGCTTATAATTGATAACTAGCCTTGGGGCGCCTCTTTCTTTTTTGGCACTATTATTGACCTAAAAGGCCGAGCAACCCCAAGGTGACTTGGATGGTCTAATAATATTTTTTGCAAGTAAGTCATTAATTTCCTTTTTACAATATTCTATTAATTCGGTGTTCATTTGAATGGGTCTTGCCTTAGTGGGGATGATTTTTTCGTCGAATCCCTCAATATAAGGTAATTCAACAACATGATTTTTCCTTTCCCAAAATGCATTAGAAAATCAGAACAAAGTTCTCATTCTATTTCACCTTGTAAGCCTTTAATTTTAGCCTCTACTTCCGGTTTTTTTAAAGAGGATTAAATTCTTTTTATCCTGATATCATTTTTAATAATTAATTTATTGTGAGAGTAGAGTTATTCGAAATATATTTTTATTTTTTATATGGCCACTTTCCGTTTTTGATATACTATTTATATATGGGAAGATAATCCTTTTTCCTAAGATAGTGGTGTGAATTCCATCTAGGGTAGCTGGATACGGCTTTAGTTGTGTTATAAAGGGAGTTCCTAAAATTATTTCTTCATTTATGTCTTTAGTTATTACAAAATCATTTATGAAACAAATTCCATCATTACATATGTGTCCCTTGTGGAGTTTATAATTTATTTTAAGTCTTTCTCCTGTTGCGGAGAATAATCGAGTAGTACTTTTTTCAAGATACTTAATAGGGATACTTCCTTCAATGATGCAATTTTGATATGCACCAGTATCTAATAAAGCAACCTTTTGTATAGAGTAATTTTTATTAATAATTAATATAATAGGTATATGATAGCTATGAGCTTTAACTATTGCAATAGTATTGACTCCTGAATTTATTTTTTGAGTTAATGGTTCTAATTCCAATTGTAAACTTTGACTTTTGGTGGATATATCTTCTGAAGTGTTAAGTTTTTGTTTGATTGTTTTATTCTTTCTTTACATGTATTAATTCTGTTTGAAGATCTTGAAGTGTTGTTTTAGAATTTGGTTCTCTATTGGTCATGCTAACGGGTTTAACAATATGATTATTTATTTGTTGATTAAGAATTATATATTTAAATGACCTCAAATATTTTTTCTTATAATCTTTATCTTCGATATGTTCAATTATATGAAAGAAAACTTCTTTATTACTACTGCAATGACATTGATGGAGGGGTTTTGATAGGTGCAATCTGTATTTTTACTGCCATTGTAAGTTGAATTATTACCTTTAGATTTATCCTTTATTTTAATTTGGTTATCTCTACTATAATTTATTTTGAAACTGATGTGATTTTTATTAAGAATTGAGTATAATTTATTTATAATATTATCTTCTAGTTCTAACCTGTTTATCGTATCCTTCCTTTTATTAGGGGCCTGATTATCCTTAGCATGATATCCGTGTTTTCCACAGTCCCAACACACATTAATGTCTTTATTAACAAATCTTGATTTTCTTTTATAATATTGGGATTCATCGTGTTTATCGTTATAACTTTTACGACGATGTTTAGCTCTCTTTAATTGATTTTTAAGTTTTATGCTTGTTTCTAATCTTATGAGATTACCATAGGTTAATTGTTTATAAGGGTTTTTTCCTTTAAACTTATCCTTTAATGTGCTGGTAAATCCAGTTGTAACCATAGCAGGTAATTGATTATCTGATAAATATTTTATTTCATAAACCGTAATAGCTATTCCAATTTTATTATAAATTTTATACTCTATGAATTTAATATTAGAAAATTCAGCTAATTTAAATATTGGATGAGTTTCTAGATTTTTAGTTTCATCCTTGTAGGAAGGACTTGTTTTACTTTGTTTAGTGTTGATTATATTTATTTAAAAAGGTAAGGTAGTAATAATTCTACCATTTGTCGGTAGACTAATTTCTTCTAAAAAAGAAATTTTAGATTCAACTATCTTATTAGTAGTAGTATACCGTTCATCAATAAGTATTTCTAACGACTCATTTTGGTCGTCTAATTTTCCTGTGAGTTCAAACCATTTACAAAACTCTATATTAAATTTTAACCTTCTCATATCACTAAACCATTTATTTCTAAATGTTATTCTTTCTCATAGAGAATATCTTTGTACATACCTTTGTTTTTTAATAGAGTTTTCTGGACTAGTCCAAAGTTTATTTAAATAATTAAAATCTGGTTCAAAAGGTTCATCTAAATAAATCATGCCAATATAGTTCTTATATTTTTTAATGGATTTTACTAAAGTAGCATTCTTACTTATTATTTTATTACCTTTGATGGTAGTCAATATTAAATATTCTAAGTCTTTTACACATGGTAGAGTAGACATGAATAATTAAGGGTTTATATAGTACGGAGTATCTAGCGGAGAGAAGAACACTATCCTTGGGCTTAAATGTGTACTTTAAAGATTACTACCGGAATAATAAATTCTTTGGGTAGTAATTGTTGTTATTTTTTTCACTAATTTTCTTTGATATTATTCCTATAGGCTTGGCGACGGGAACACCCTCCGGGTCTGGCTCTACGACACACACAATCTAAGCTAATCCAACGGAAAGTACGGACTTGCCAACGTCTAAATCCGGAATTATCCGGTTACCCCGCTTCAAGGAATAAAACTAAAAGGATAAGTGGAAGAAGAACAACAACTACAAAACTCCGAACTTATCAATCCGACCGCAACCTAAGTTTCGACGCCGTCTGCCCAAGGACAGCGTAGGGACGTAGCCGCTCCTACTCATACCCTTCCCGGCGAACTTGGCTCTGATACAAATTTTAGGGACAGACCGAGTTCCGATACGGAATCCTAAGTGAAATTGGGCAGAGTAACGGAAGGGAGGAAGAACAAGCAAAGCTTAAAATAAAATTTTAAGAAAGTTTAAAGAAAAAAGAATAACAAAAGTAGTAGTAAAATTTATATTTTAAAACATGAAAACAAATAAATAAAACAGTAGAGAGAATACTTACAGTAAAACTTTTTATTGATTTAGGGAAAGAGAGAACAAGGATGGGAGAAGGGAAAATGGAGAGAATTGTAGAAAGATTTTTCAAAGTCGTATGATTTTGAATGCCTCTTACTATTACAAGTTGAAAGCCTTAAATAGGCCTCAAAAGAGCTCATTAATCTAACTTATTATGTAATCTATTTTACATGTGTGCATACACTAATACACATTATTCATTTTACACGTAACTACTATCTACTAAAATATAACTGATGATAATCGTACGTGGCTTGGAATAAATGCCACGTTAGCTGAAACTACTTACGTAGCCTTCACTTCATGTTTATCTTCTTTTGCTGAAATTTTATCTTCAAAGCATATCATGTTATTTTGTTTCCTTGTTACTTTGTGGCTTTATTCTTGCGGGGTCCACATGTTGGTGGAATTGTTGACATAATGAATAAGCTTGCTTTGTCCAAATGCTGATTTTTATAATTGTCTTCAAACTTGTATAGCATATCTTTGCATGTAGGATCTACTATTGAATGTTTCTTTTCTTGATGTTTCTCTAAGTGATAACAAAGTTTGCTGGCACTTTCTTTTTATTAAGAAAGTAATTTTTGTGCTATTTTTGTAGCAATATTATCTGATAATTTAATTTCGCATCAATGTTGAGGTTTAAACGAGGCTTCCTTGAACCTTCTTTTTAATATTTCTTTGGAATTGTCATAATTCCTTCGAATGATGATCATGAAATTATCAGGGCCAACTGATTTTGAATTTTAACTGTCTTGATTAAATATGTGATCCTTCAAAAAATTTGTAAACTGCCTTCGATGTTGAGTCGATAATACCTGTTGATTTTCTCAAATATTTGCTCAATTTGAATGTATCTTTTAACAGAAACTTATAATACCTCCGGGTCTTGCGGGGATATTCCGTCTCCACATAACAGAGCTTTCATAGTTTTCATATTTGATGTGGTATTTGATAGTACCTGTAACACTTGTTGACCTGTATTGCTTCAGAGCAATCTGGACTTAACAATCTTCACCTTGTGACTTGAAAGAGAAAAAAAATAAATGGTCTTTTCATTTTGGTTATTCCTGGTCTCATTAATTCCCTGGAGAATTCTTTTTTAAAATTTTTGGGAGAATGTTTCTTTTTATAAAATAGAATTTTATGGAAAATATATGGCTGTGTTGTAGTCATTATTTATTTATTGAAAGAGGGTAACTCCTAGTGCTAAAAAATCTAGGAGAAGAAGATTTAGTAACCTTTATTGTAAAACTCTCTTGATGAAAAAGTGAATTTATTTGAAAGATATTTTTATCTTTTATAAAATTACTTTCATCTTTTGACATAGTATTTAGGTAAGGGAAGACGAGATTCTTTCCTAGCACTCTGGTATGTATGCCATCTAATTGGGAGGTATAAGGATTTATTTGAGTGATGAAAGGAATACCTAGTGTAATTTCTTCATTTATGTCTTTGGTAATCATGAAATCATTTATGAATCAATTTCATTATTGCATATGTAAGTATAACGCCTCAAAATGAACTAAGGTGAACTAGAGCCTCATGATTGTTTCTTGAGTTGATTTTAAGTTAAACGGAGTTAGTTTAGTGTCCTTAGGCAGTGTGCAAAGTTTCGTCAAGTTTGGAGGTCAAACGACCAAGAACGTCCAAGGCATTCGAAAGATATGCCTTGAGTCGACCTTGTACGTCTAGACGAGTTTCATCGAGTTTTATATGTTCGTTTTGGATGAAATTCATGTGAGAGGTGTTAAAGTTATATATGATCATATTTGTGTTGGAATCGTCTGGGAAATTATCCCCAAGGACCATCGAAGGGTCCTTGAGGAAGGACCCAAAACCTGGTAAGCAGGCTGTCCCAGGCAGCCTTGGCGACGGATCAGTCGACGGCCAGTCATGGATGTGACGCCCCATCACAAGGTTCCGTCATGGGGGACTTGTTCAAGGGTGTAGAGGGGACCCTTGTAAAGCCACTGAAGCTTGCAACGGATGGTCAGGACGGGCCGTTGCACCCGTGACGCCCCGTCACAAGCAGGTCGTCGCAAGTCTTGTCCTTGTGCACAGATTTTTCTGCCAAGTTAGGGGTGAACTTGTAATTTCACCCCACATCTAAATAAGAGTTTGGACGGTTTTTTAAGGGATTTTTAGGTTATATTAAATGAGTTTTAAACCCTAGACCTAGACAAGACCCCATCACTTCTACATTCAAACTCTCTCTCTAAAAAGAAAACTCTCTCAAAGTCACCATTGAAGCCAAGGCTCAAGGAGGGAAAGGAGGGCTGCTTTGGACTTTGTTTCTTCATCAAAATTAGTGGGTTTCATTCTCTTAAAGGTATGGTATCCATTCTTGAATATCTTTCATTCAAGAAGCCAATTACCAAAATGGTTTTCAAAAGGGTTTCTAAACTCAATCTTCTTCTAACTTTGATTTCTAGTATGGGTCTTCTTGTATTTAAGTTCTAATGGTTTAAATGTATTTATCTTGATTTGAATTGATGATTTTTATGTTAAAACTCCATGAAACTCTTGTTTATGCATACTTCAACTTTTGACTTAAAAAAATGGGTTATGTGAGCATGATTTGCGTAAGGTATGAACTTGGGTCTTCTTGTGTATGTCATGTTGGTGTAGATACTGCCCTAATGGCCTTAATATGGTGAAATGTTGATAAATTGATTATGGGTGTTGATGGTTTGAATTGTTGATGAGTTGTTCTCATTGTATATTTCTTATTATGAATTGCTATTTGGTGGTATGGTCCACCTTATGGGTGGCGGTTCTAATTGATGAACTTAATGTTACTTAGTATGTTTTGAGTATGTGATCTTGAAAGTCTAATATGTGAAATGAAGATATATGGGAAATCGGTCTTGTATTGTGTTCGATGTAGCTTGAAGTGTATGTTTGACCTAGTGTATGTCTAAATGAAGTGTATGATTATGAGAAGACTGTAGAGTGTGTAACTTGATGAATTAAGGTTAAAGTGTGTGTAGAACTTGATGATAATTAAGCGATGCTTATATGCAAGGTGTGCACATGTACACACACACACACACTCTTTTAAGATTTGTATTATGCCAAGTTGAGCGAAAAGGGGAATCTGTAGGTGGACACACTTCGTGAGTTGAGATGTAGTGTCTAGTAGCAACCTCTCCATTCCTTGTGAGCTTTCTAAGATAGACTATTATGTTGAGAAATCCGTGGGGATTTATGCCTAGCACCGAGATAATATGAAGGGAAGGTGGATTGCACTTCGTGAGTTGAGATGTTGTAATCCAAAGTACCTCTTGAGATGAGTACTCCTCGTTAGTAGAGAGTGAGTTACTTAGTAGCAATCTCCTTATCCCTTAACTAAATACCCGCATAGATGTAGCTATTGGAAAATCCATGTAAACGCTAAGAAGCATGACCTTACACTAGGCAAGTAAGGATCCCTCATCCGATAGGGGTTAATATCGGGATTCCATGTCTAGCTCTCATGGTCTTTGTCGGTTAAGCTAACTCCCACAAAAGAATTGATTTGAAACTAATTATCTTGTATATTGTTGAATTTGTGTATGTATGTTGTGAAGTGCTCAATCCACATAGTTACCGAGTAGGAGCATTGAGTGGGAGTAGTAGTATGGGATGCTATTCTTACATTGCACTTGGTGTGACCTATACCTACTATGGGAGAAGAGTACCTTCATGAAATCCGTGTGAATGAGTACTATGGTGTAGTGTTATGGAGGATTATTGTGGAGTACTTGAGTAAATGGAATCCATTAGGAGTACTAAGTGGGAGTGGTAGTATGGGATGCTACTCTCACATTGCACTTGGTATGACCTATATTTCCATGAGTGTTTTGCATATGTTAGCCAAGGGCGTGGATTTGATTTCCAACGAAGTAAACCTAAGATTTGGTAGTTTTAAGGGTCACTTTGGTCTGCTTTGAAAAGAGGTGTAATGAAAATCCCTTATTATCTCACCTTAGGGAGTCTTAGGATAACCTTGGGTTAGGGAAACTTCAAAGGAAAAGAGTTCATATGACTTGGACCGTGCCATTCACTGTAAGGTCTCCATTGTAAGAATTCAAAATGTTCACTATGATGCATTATTCAATTTTCATTGTAAGTTTAGTAAGTTCATTGAAATGTTCCTTTTGATTACTCTATGTTTTGGTAAAGTTGCCATAAAGTGTTGATTGTCAATTCTTATGTTGGTTTGTTTCTAGATTCACGAATATTATATTTAGATTGCATTAAAAGTTATTCTTACTAAAATGTCCCTTTTCGTATGTTTTTGCATATGCCATACTTAGTACATTGTTGTACTAACCCCATACTTTTATATACCTTATGAGTATAGGTTGGAAGCCTTTTGGAGGATCGAAGTTGAAGCTTGGGAATTCTATCTCTCGAGATTTGGGTATGTCCTCATATATTCGAGGACATAGTTTTATGTTTCTTAGTTTCTTTATGAAGACTTAAAAATGTATTTACTTTTATTGTAAAGGGCCGTGTCCCTAAGATTCCAAGTTGTGTCTTTAAGTTGGCTTGTGACGATAAGATTTCATAGTATTTATGAAAAGACTTCTTCTATTATTATTATCATGAAAAGTTTTAATTCCGCACTACTTTTCATGCTTTATGTTATGAATGCTAGTTAGAGGGCTTGTAAGAGACCCTAAAGGGGTCAAGTACGCCCGGTCAGGATTCGAAGGTTTCCCTAACTTTTAGGGGGTGCTTTCGGGTCATGACAGACTTGGTATCAGAGCATAAGGTTTTGGGAAATAGTTTAAGGTCTGAAAGTCTCACAAGCCACATCTAGTAGTATCTTGGTCATTGGTGTGAGTCGTGACACATCCATGGACAAGAGGCTATAGGATGCTAGAAGTTTCACTTTCTTCTCTATTCTAGTATCGTGCCTTAGAATTGAGTATATAAGGTGTCTATTCTCAACCTCTTCTTTTTGTGTTTTTAGGACATGAATACGAGGAGATCGACCGCTAGAAGGGAGGAGGGAGGTGTACCAAATGAGAGAGTCCTTCCCCGTGTTGACCAAGTTCCTATTGTTGGCTTAGGGGAGGAAAATGAGGAGGTTCCTCTTCAAGAACCTCAAATGCCTCCTATGCCTCAAGCTCCTTTTGTTGAGGGTGATATAACTAATGCGGAGTTGAGGGCTGCCCTAATGAACTTGACCCAACTCATGACGGCTAAAGCTCAAGTTGTCAACAATCACTTTGTGGGACAAGCTAATAAAGGAGATAGCCCCCAACCAAATGCTAGTACTCCCGCTTCTAGGATTCGGGATTTCATGAGGATGAACCCTCCTACTTTTAATGGCACTAAGGTGGATGAAGATCCACAAGGCTTCATAGATTAGGTTTTCAAGGTGGTAGATGCTATGGGTGTGACCCCTAGGGAGAAAGCGGAATTGGCCGCTTACCAACTTAAGGATGTTGCTCAAGTGTGGTATGAACAATGGAGGGGTGAGAGACCCTTAGAAAGAGGACCGGTTGATTGGGAGCAATTCAAAGAGGCTTTCCTAGATAGATTCTTTCCTTTAGAGTGGAGGGAGAAAAAGATGGTTGAATTCATGAACCTCCGTCAAGGGGGAATGAGTGTGCAAGAGTACTCTCTCAAATTCACCCAACTCTCTAAGTATGCCCCAACCATGGTGGCCAATCCTAGGGCTAGGATGAACAAGTTTATGATGGGCGTGTCTAGCTTGGTGGAAAAAGAGTGTCGTACGACTATGCTTCTTAATGACATGGATATCTCTAGGCTCATGGTTTATGCACAACAAATTGAGGAGTCCAAAATTAGAGAGATAAGGCAAGAGGTTAAGAGACCTAGGTCAGATGATTCTAGTCACCAAAGGCCTAAGAAGTGGTTTTATCCCCAAGATTCTTCTATGGGAAACAATGATAGGGCTCCAAAAAAATCTTCTCAAGGTGGTGGTCATTCCTATGAAAGGGCTAGGTGCCCTACTTGTGGCAAGCAACATGGGGGTAAGTGTCTTGCCGGAACGGATGGTTGTTTTGCGTGTGGTAATAAAGGCCACAAGATGAGGGACTGCCCAAACCTTAAATCAAAGGGAAGAGATGTCAATCAAGCTTCCCTAGATCCTAATGCTCCCAAGAAGAACCCTTCCTATGGGATGGGGGCTAGAAAGGATAATTAATCCGGATTGATGGTTTTGGTAAGTCTCAACTCTTTTTTATTGTTTCTTTTTTGTTATGAGATGATATTATATGGATTTATAGTTCATATGATCATGCCATCTTGATAAATTGCTCAAAGAGTGGAATTTTGAAAATTTTGTATGTTTGGTAGTGTTACAGTGAATGTTCACTGTGAAAAATTTGCAATTTGAGAAAAACTTGCCTTGCCTTAAGTGAAGTTTAAATATTTGCAAAATTGTTGTATATGAGCATGTTTAATGTTGGAGAAGGTAGTTCCTCCATAAAAGAAGTTTAAGGTTGAGTTTTGACTTTGTGAGTTTGGCAAAAGTTGTCTATGTTGATAAGTGTTGAAAGTGTGAAATGATGTTCCTTGCTAATTGATGCTTTGATTGTTGATGTTTTGATCATGATCTAAGTGAATTATATGATGCTAAGAGAGTCCTTGTTGTTCTTAAAAATTTATGTGTCATTCGAGGGCGAATGTTATTCCAAGTGGGGGAGAATATAACGCCCCAAAATGAACTAAGGTGAAATAGAGACTCATGATTGTTTCTTGAGTTGATTTTACATTAAACGGAGTTAGTTTAGTGTCCTTAGGCAGTGTGCAAAGTTTTGTGAAGTTTGGAGGTCAAACGACCAAGAACGTCCAAGGCATTCGAAAGATATGCCTTGAGTCGACCTTGTACGTCTAGACGAGTTTCGTCGAGTTTTATGTGTTCATTTTGGATGAAATTCATGTGAGAGGTGTTAAACTTATATATGATCATATTTGTGTTGGAAACGTCCGGGAAATTATCCCCAAGGACCATCGAAGGGTCCTTGAGGAAGGACCCAAAACCTGGTAAGCAGGCTGTCCCAGGCAGCATTGGCGACGGAGCAGTCGACGACCAGTCATGACTGTGACGCCCCGTCACAAGGTTCCGTCGTAGGGGACTTGTTCAAAGGTGTAGAGGGGACCCTTGGCAAGACACTGAAGCTTGCAACGGATGGTCAGGACGGGCCATTGCACCCGTGACGCCCCGTCACAAGCAGGTAGTCGCAAGCCTTGTCCCTGTGCGCAGATTTTTCTGCCAAGTTAGGGGTGAACTTGTAAATTCACTCCACGTCTAAATAAGAGTTTGGACGGTTTTTTAAGGGATTTTTAGGTTATATTAAATGAGTTTTAAACCCTAGACCTAGACAAGACCCTCACTTCAACATTCAATCTCTCTCTCTAAAAAGAAAACTCTCTCAAAGTCACCATTGAAGCCAATGCTCAAGGAGGGAAAGGAGGGCTGCTTTGGACTTGTTTCTTCATCAAAATTAGTGGGTTTCCTTCTCATAAAGGTATGGTATCCATTCTTGAATATCTTTTCATTCAAGAAGCCAATTTCCAAAATGATTTTCAAAAGGGTTTATAAACTCAATCTTCTTCTAACTTTGATTTCTAGTATGGGTCTTCTTGTATATAAGTTCTAATGGTTTAAATGTATTTATCTTGGTTTGAATTGATGATTTTGATGTTAAAACACCATGAAACTCTTGTTTATGCATACTTCAAGTTTTGACTCAAAAAAATGGGTTATGTGAGCATGATTTAAGTAAGGTATGAACTTGGGCCTTCTTGTGTATGTCATGTTGGTGTAGCTACTGCCCTAAGGGCCTTAATATGGTGAAATATTGATAAATTTCTTACGGGTGATGATGGTTTGATTTGTTGATGAGTTGCTCTCATTGTATATTTCTTACTATGAGTTGCTATTTGAGTGGTATGGTCCACCTTATGGTGGCGGTGCTAATTGATGAACTTAATGTTGCTTAGTATGTTTTGAGTATGTTATCTTGAAGGTCTAATATGTAAAATGAAGATATATGGGAAATGGGTCTTGTATTGTGTTCGATGTAGCTTGAAGTGCATGTTTGACCTAGTTTATGTCTAAATGAAGTGTATGATTATGAGAAGCATGTAGAGTGTGTAACTTGATGAATTAAGGTTAAAGTGTGTGTAGAACTTGATGATAATGAAGCGATGCTTATATGCAAGGTGTGCACATGTACACACACACACTCTTTTAAGATTTGTATTATGCCAAGTTGAGCAAAAAGGGGAATCTTGAGGTGGACACACTTCGTGAGTTGAGATGTAGTGTCTAGTAGCAACCTCTCCATTCCTAGTGAGCTTTCTAAGATAGACTATTATGTTGAGAAATCCGTGGGGAGTTATACCTAGCACCGAGAGGATATGAAGAGGAGGTGGATTGCACTTCGTGAGTGGAGATGTTGTAATCCAAAGTACCTCTTGAGATGAGTACTCCTCGTTAGTAGAGAGTGAGTTACTTAGTAGCAATCTCCTTATCCCTTAACTATGTGCCCGCATAGGTGTAGCTATTGGAAAAGCCATGTAAACGCTAAGAAGCATGACCTTACACTAGGCAAGTAAGGATCCTTCATCCGATAGGGGTTAATATCGGGATTCCATGTCTAGCTCTCATGGTCTTTGTCGGTTAAGCTAACTCCCACAAAAGAATTGATTTGAAACTAATTATCTTGTATATTGTTGAATTTGTGTATGTATATCGTGAAGTACTCAATCCATATTAGTTATCGAGTAGAAGCATTGAGTGGGAGTAGTAGTACGGGATGCTATTCTCACATTGCACTTGGTGTGACCTATACCTACTATGGGAGAAGAGTACCTTCATGAAATCCGTGTGAATGAGGACTATGGTGTAGTGTTATGGAGGATCATTGTGGAGTACTTGAGTAAATGGAATCCATTAGGAATACTATGTGGGAGTGGTAGTATGGGATGCTACTCTCACATTGCACTTGGTATGACCTATATTTCCATGAGTGTTTTGCATATGTTAGCCAAGGGCGTGGATTTGATTTCCAATGAAGTAAGCCTAAGATTTTGTAGTTTTAAGGGTCGCTTTGGTGTGCTTTGAAGGGAGGTGTAATTAAAATCCCTTCTTAGCTCACCTTTGGGAGTCTTAGGATAACCTTGGGTTAGGGCAACTTCAAAGGAAAAGAGTTCATATGACTTGGACCGTGCCATTCACCGTAAGGTCTCCATTGTAAGAATTCAAAATGTTCACTATGATGCTTTATTCAATTTTCATTGTAAGTTTAGTAAGTTCATTGAAATGTTCCTTTTGATTACTCTAAGTTTTGGTAAAGTTGCCATAAAGTGTTGATTGTCAATTCTTATGTTGGTTTGTTTCTAGATTTATGAATATTATATTTAGATTGCATTAAAAGTTAGTTTTAGTAAAATGTCCCTTTTCGTATGTTTTTGCATATGCCATACTTAGTACATTGTTGTACTAACCCCATACTTTTAGATACCTTATGAGTATAGGTTGGAAGCCTTTTTGGAGGATCAGAGTTGAAGCTTGGGAATTCTATCTCTCAAGAATTGGGTATGTCCTCATATATTCGAGGACATAGTTTTATGTTTCTTAGTTTCTTCATTAAGAGTTAAAAATATATTTACTTTATTGTAAAGGGCCGTGTCCCTAAGATTCTAAGTTGTGTCTTTAAGTTGGCTTGTGACGATAAGATTTCCTAGTATTTATGAAAAGAGTTCTTTTATTATTATTATCATGAAAAGTTTTAATTCCGCACTACTTTTCATGCTTTTTGTTATGAATGCTAGTTAGAGGGATTATACGAGACCCCAAAGGGGTCAAGTACGCCCGGTCATGATTCAAAGGTTTTCCCTAACTTTTAGGGGGTGCTTTCGGGTCGTGACAGACTTGGCATCAGAGCATAAGGTTTTGGGAAATAGTTTAAGGTCTAAAAGTCTCACAAGCCACATCTAGTAGTATCATGGTCATTGGTGTGAGTCGCGACACATCCATGGACAAGAGGCTATAGGATGCTAGAAGTTTCACTTTCTTCTCTATTCTAGTATCGTGCCTTAGAGTTGAGTATATAAGGTGTCTATTCTCAACCTCTTCTTTTTGTGTTTTTAGGACATGAATACGAGGAGATCGACCGTTAGAAGGGAGGAGGGAGGTGTACCAAATGAGAGAGTCCTTCCCCGTGTTGACCAAGTTCCTATTGTTGGCTTAGGGGAGGAAAATGAGGAGGTTCCTCTTCAAGAACCTCAAGTGCCTCCGGAACCTCAAGGACCTCAAGTGCCTCCTATGCCTCAAGCTCCTTTTGTTAAGGGTGATATGACTAATGCGGAGTTGAGGGCTGCCCTAATGAACTTGACCCAACTCATGACGGATCAAGCTCAAGTTGTCAACAATCACTTTGTGGGCCAAGCTAACTAAGGAGATAGGCCCCAACCAAATGCTAGTACTCCCGCTTCTAGGATTTGGGATTTAATGAGGATGAACCCTCCTACTTTTCATGGCACTAAGGTGGATGAAGATCCACAAGGCTTCATAGATGAGGTTTTCAAAGTGGTAGATGCTATGGGTGTGACCACTAGGGAGAAAGTGGAATTGGCCGCTTACCAACTTAAGGATGTTGCTCAAGTGTGGTATGAGCAATGGAGGGGTGAGAGACCCTTAGAAAGAGGACCGATTGATTGGGAGGAATTCAAAGAGGCTTTCCTAGATAGATTCTTTCCTTTAGAGTGGAGGGAGAAGAAGATGGTTGAATTCACGAACCTCCGTCAAGGGGGAATGAGTGTGCAAGAGTACTCTCTCAAATTCACCCAACTCTCTAAGTATGCCCCAACCATGGTGGCCAACCCTAGGGCTAGGATGAACAAGTTTGTGATGAGCGTGTCTAGCTTGGTGGAAAAAGAGTGTCGTACGGCTATGCTTCTTAATGACACGGATATCTCTAGGCTCATGGTTTATGCACAAAAAATTGAGGAGTCCAAAATTAGGGAGATAAGGCAAGAGGGTAAGAGACCTAGGTCGTATGATTCTAGTCGCCAAAGGCCTAAGAAGAGGTTTTATCCCCAAGATTCTTCTATGGGAAACAAGGATAGGTCTCCAAATCAATCTTCTCAAGGTGGTGGTCATTCCTATGAAAGGGATAGGTGCCCTACTTGTGGCAAGCAACATGGGGGTAAGTGTCTTGCCGGAACGGATGGTTGTTTTGCGTGTGGTAATAAAGGCCACAAGATGAGGGACTTCCCAAACCTTAAATCAAGGGGGAGAGATGTCAATCAAGCTTCCCTAGATCCTAATACTCCCAAGAAGAACCCTTCCTATGGGATGGGGGCTAGAAAGGATAATTAATCCGGATTGATGGTTTTGGTAAGTCTCAACTCTTTGTTATTGTTGCTTTTTTGTTATGAGATGAGTTTATATGGTTTTATAGTTCATATGATCATGCCATCTTGATAAATTGCTCAAAGAGTGGAATTTTGAAAGTTTTGTATGTTTTACAGTGTTACAGTGAATGTTCACTATGAAAAATTTGCAATTTGAGAAAAACTTGCCTTGCCTTAAGTGAAGTTTAAATATTTGCAAAATTGTTGTACATGAGCATGTTTAATGTTGGAGAAGGTAGTTCCTCCATAAAAGAAGTTTAAGGTTGAGTTTTGACTTTGTGAGTTTGGCAAAAGTTGTCTATGTTGATAAGTGTTGAAAGTGTGAAATGATGTTCCTTGCTAATTGATGCTTTGATTGTTGATGTTTTGATCATGATCTAAGTGAATTATATGATGCTAAGAGAGTCCTTGTTGTTCTTAAAAATTTATGTGTCATTCGAGGGCGAATGTTATTCCAAGTGGGGGAGAATATAACGCCCCAAAATGAACTAAGGTGAACTAGAGCCTCATGATTGTTTATTGATTTGATTTTACGTTAAACGGAGTTAGTTTAGTGTCCTTAGGCAGTGTGCAAAGTTTCGTGAAGTTTGGAGGTCAAACGACCAAGAACGTCCAAGGCATTCGAAAGATATGCCTTGAGTCGACCTTGTACGTCTAGATGAGTGTCGTCAAGTTTTATGTGTTCGTTTTGGATGAAATTCATGTGGGAGGTGTTAAACTTATAGATGATCATATTTATGTTGGAAACGTCCGGGAAATTATCCCCAAGGACCATCGAAGGTTCCTTGAGGAAGGACCCTAAACCTGGTAAGCAGGCTGTCCCAGGCAGCCTTGGCGACGGAGCAGTCGACGGCCAGTCATGGCTGTGACGCCGTGTCACAAGGTTCCGTCGTGGGGGACTTGTTCAAGGGTGTAGAGGGGACCCTTGGCAAGCCATTGAAGCTTACAACGGATGGTCAGGATGGTCCGTTGCACCCGTGACGCCCCGTCATAAGCAGGTCATCGCAAGCCTTGTCCGTGTGCGCAGATTTTTCTGCCAATTTAGGGGTGAACTTGTAAATTCATCCCACGTCTAAATAAGAGTTTGGACGGTTTTTTATGGGAATTTTAGGTTATATTAAATGAGTTTAAACCCTAGACCTAGACAAGACCCTCACTTCAACATTCAAACTCTATCTCTAAAAAGAAAACTCTCTCAAAGTCACCATTGAAGCCAAGGCTTAAGGAGGGAAAGGAGGGATGCTTTGGACTTGTTTCTTTATAAAAATTAGTGGGTTTCCTTCTCTTAAAGGTATGGTCTCCATTCTTGAATATCTTTTCATTCAAGAAGCCAATTTCCAGAATGATTTTCGAAAGGGTTTCTAAACTCAATCTTCTTCTAACTTTGATTTCTAGTATGGGTCTTCTTGTATTTAAGTTCTAATGGTTTAAATGTATTATCTTTGTTTGAATTGATGATTTTGATGTTAAAACTCTATGAAACTCTTGTTTATGCATACTTCAACTTTTGACTTAAAAAAATGGGTTATGTGAGCATGATTTGAGTAAGGTATGAACTTGGGTCTTCTTGTGTATGTCATGTTGGTGTAGCTACTGCCCTAAGGGACTTAATATGGTGAAATATTGATAAATTGTTTACGGGTGATGATGGTTTGATTTGTTGATGAGTTGCTCTCATTGTATATTTCTTATTATGAGTTGCTATTTGAGTGGTATGGTCCACCTTATGGGTGGCGGTGCTAATTGATGAACTTAATGTTACTTAGTATGTTTTGAGTATGTGATCTTGAAGGTCTAATATGTGAAATGAAGATATATGAGAAATGGGTCTTGTATTGTGTTCGATGTAGCTTGAAGTGCATGTTTGACCTAGTTTATGTCTAAATGAAGTGTATGATTATGAGAAGCATGTAGAGTGTGTAACTTGATGAATTAAGGTTAAAGTGTGTATAGAACTTGATGATAATGAAGCGATGCTTATATGTAAGGTGTGCACATGTGCACACACACCCACACTCTTTTAAGATTTGTATTATGCCAAGTTGAGCAAAAAGGGGAGTCTTGAGGTGGACACACTTCGTGAGTTGAGATGTAGTGTCTAGTAGCAACCTCTCCATTCCTAGTGAGCTTTCTAAGATAGACTATTATGTTGATAAATCCATGGGGAGTTATGCCTAGCACCGAGAGGATATGAAGGGGAGGGGGATTGCACTTCGTGAGTGGAGATGTTGTAATCCAAAGTACCTCTTGAGATTAGTATTCCTCGTTAGTAGAGAGTGAGTTACTTAGTAGCAATCTCCTTATCCCTTAACTATGTGCCCGCATAGGTGTAGCTATTGGAAAAGCCATGTAAACGCTAAGAAGCATGACCTTACACTAGGCAAGTAAGGATCCCTCATCCGATAGGGGTTAATATCGGGATTCCATGTCTAGCTCTCATGGTCTTTGTCGGTTAAGCTAACTCCCACAAAAGAATTGATTTGAAACTAATTATCTTGTATATTGTTGAATTTGTGTATGTATATCGTGAAGTGCTCAATCCATATTAGTTACCGAGTAGGAGCATTTAGTGGGAGTAGTAGTATGGGATGCTATTCTCACATTGCACTTGGTGTGACCTATACCTACTATGGGAGAAGAGTACCTTCATGAAATCCGTGTGAATGAGGACTATGGTGTAGTGTTATGGAGGATTATTGTGGAGTACTTGAGTAAATGGAATCCATTAGGAGTACTAAGTGGGAGTGGTAGTATGGGATGCTACTCTCACATTGTACTTGGTATGACCTATATTTCCATGAGTGTTTTGCATATGTTAGCCAAGGGCGTGGATTTGATTTCCAACGAAGTAAGACTAAGATTTGGTCGTTTTAAGGGTCGCTTTGGTGTGCTTTGAAGGGAGGTGTAATGAAAATCCCTTCTTATCTCACCTTAGGGAGTCTTAGGATAACCTTGGGTTAGGGCAACTTCAAAGGAAAAGAGTTCATATGACTTGGACCGTGCCATTCACTGTAAGGTCTCCATTGTAAGAATTCAAAATGTTCACTATGATTCTTTATTCAATTTTCATTGTAAGTTTAGTAAGTTCATTGAAATGTTCCTTTTGATTACTCTAAGTTTTGGTAAAGTTGCCATAAAGTGTTGATTGTCAATTCTTATGTTGGTTTGTTTCTAGATTCATGAATATTATATTTAGATTGCATTAAAAGTTATTTTTACTAAAATGTCCCTTTTCGTATGTTTTTGCATATGCCATACTTATTACATTGTTGTACTAACCCCATACTTCTATATACCTTATGAGTATAGGTTGGAAGCCTTTTTGGAGGATCGAAGTTGAAGCTTGGGAATTCTATCTCTCAAGAATTGGGTATGTCCTCATATATTCGAGGACATAGTTTTATGTTTCTTAGTTTCTTCATTAAGACTTAAAAATGTATTTACTTTATTGTAAAGGGCCGTGTCCCTAAGATTCTAAGTTGTGTCTTTAAGTTGGCTTGTGACGATAAGATTTCCTAGTATTTATGAAAAGAGTTCTTTTATTATTATTATCGTGAAAAGTTTTAATTCCGCACTACTTTTCATGCTTTATGTTATGAATGCTAGTTATAGGGCTTGTACAAGACCCCAAAGGGGTCAAGTACGCTGGTCATGATTCAAAGGTTTTCCCTAACTTTTAGGGGGTGCTTTCGGGTCGTGACAGGAATATTGTGGACTTTATTGGGATTCATGTATACATTTGTTCTAATAAAATCCAACTCATATCGGATCAGAAGCCTAGTATTGAGAACCACAGGAGACTAACTACGCTTATGCAAGAGGTAGTGAAAAGGCGATCATCAAGTGGTTTGATGCTAGAGTTATTTATTCTCTAGCAGATAGTTGTTGTGTATGTCATGTTTAGTATTCCCAAGAAAAGTGGTATTATTGTGGTACCTAACGAGAGAAACGAGCTTGTATAGTTGAGGCCCTTGACTGGATAGAGAGTCTACATAGAATATAAGTGTCACATCCGGGGAGCACCCCTTAGAAAAGGAAACAAATACAAACTTTAAAATATACATAGTGAGGTCTATATAGAACTCTTACATGCTACTTATATGGAATTTACATAGACTCCTCGCATAGAAAGCTTACTTAGGCTTCTCTTTTAAGAAACATAAACCAATAAACAAAAGATTGTCTAATAATATTGTGTCACATAAAACCATCTAGTCCGAATATAATATTGAACTTAGCCATTACAACTTCAATATGCCATATAGGCTTACAACAATGTATCTAATGATAAAGGACAGAACAACATCCTTATGACAGTACGATTACAAAGTTAGAAGGTAGAAAAGGTAACACCCCGAACATGAGGGCCTAGCAACTCATAAAGAAAGATAATCCAAGTCTTCTTCAATCTGCCTTCATGAAACTCAACAATCGCAACCTACATAGTTGTAGAAAACATAGATATATGAGTTAGTACACCACTTGTACTAAGTATGGGTATATGCACATAAAACAATTGAAACATGCATGAAAAGGGACCATTACTTTAGAAAACATGCTAAGTTCTAAGAAAGCCTTTAATGCACATATAACATACGGACCACAATAACATAAGCCATGTTCATAACCAAGACAACCTTAACATAATAATCATATCAACATAAAAAGTTCACATTTAACATATCATAAAAACCCTTACCAGGAATCTCATCCAAAGACTACAAGTGCAATGCTCATGTGAAGCCCCATAACCTTACAAAATCATGTAAACATGATAGGAGGTCGTAAGTAATGTTTTGCTTCATATAACATATAGCAACTTAGAACAACACATATCATCATGTAAAGTTAACACCGTACACTTCATAATAGCATAATACATAAGAAAATATCGTAGGACTCCCGTTAGAGTTAACTTGTGCAATGTCTAGGTCGAGTCTCATACCCCTACCTAACCTAAGTAGGCCCCTCAAGTAATCAATGTCTCTGTTAATTTACATTTAGTCTTTCATATTTACTTTCAGCAACACTTGCCTTAACCGACATAGACCACATCAGCTAAATGTAAATTCCGGTGTCATGATACACCGAAAGAAGGCGGTCGACTTGCCAAAGTAGTACCAAAATATGAAACATAGCATCTAGGTGGATCCACTAGCTAATATTTTTATGGGATGAACATAGTTCAAGAACTAGGAGACATAGTAGAGACCCACTTTATGCTATCGACATTGTAATGTCTAAATCATGAGTATATAGTGAACCTACCATCCCTACTTGGGAAGGGAAACTCCTCACTACTAGTTATGTCGATGGTGCTTAACTAGAGTCCTTTTTCAATTGTCTTTAAGTCATCCTTTGACAATCATAACTTAGTATAGGTCATAGGAGACTAACCCCTTTTATATTCATAGTCATTAGCTAATTAATAATTGCACAACCCTCATATGCGAGATCAAAACATTATCATCATCATGTCATAGTATGGCACATAAGTGATTATGAATCAACATTATATAATCATACCTTAATCATAGTCTCACAATTCATATAGTCAAGAAATTTCAATTACATACATCATACCATCACCTAATTAGGTTAGTCACATGAAACACTTCAATTGAAAATCATCATCAAGTATAAGCCATCACAATTGAAGTAAGGTTTCAAGATCACAAAGTCTTACCAATTAACCTTCTAAAATCCCCCTTCAATGGTCTTAACATCAGCAAACCATAATCATCCATCAATAGTTATAATAAAATCATAATAAATGTAATTAACACAAGCACTAATTCAATTAAATCATCACTAACCAATTCAACTTCAAATAATAACCTAGGGTTAGGGAAAAAGCTTCATCCATAAATTCTCCAAGAAGGTCTAATCCCAACATACATGTCCCTAGGCAGTCAATAAATAGATTAGAATATGTACAACAAACAACAAATTCATGATTCCCCATCAATTCATAAGTAAGAACAAAGATTTGGGGAAATTGGGGAAAGGACATGATCTATACGAAATTCCCATCAATTCCTCATCAATCTATACTTAACTAGCGATGGGTAATCACAATTCGTCATTATCAATCATCAATTGCATGTTATAATAATACCCATTTGTAGAAGAATACCCTACGAATTTGGGTAATTTAGAAATTAACTTGGTAAGGAACTCTTGGGGAAACGAATCCTAAGAGTGAAGAACTCATACCTTAATGAAGCTTAATCCACAAAATTTGAGCAAGAACCTTGGAGACTTGTTCTTCTTCTTCTTCAAGCTTCATGTTCCTTCAATGGAGGATGAATAGAGACAGAAAGTAGAGAGAGGTGGGAGAATTCATGGTCTCTTCAAGGTGGGAGCCATGGAAATAGTCGAACGGTAACTATTATTATAAGAAAACTCAATTAAAGGCAAGTATTCATCCCAATTTCCCTTAAAGCCGATAACACAATCTATAAGCATATCCTCCAAGGTTTGAATGATACGCTTCACTTGACCATCTGTTTGGGGATCAAAAGAGGTTCTTAACTTTACTTGAGTAACTAACCCATTTTGGAAGGATCTCTAAAAATAAGAAGTGAATTGAGCACCTCTATCTGAAATGATGGACAACGGGATTCCATAAAGACTCACAATTTCATCAATGTAGATTCTTGCATACTCTTCCGCCGAATAAGTAGACTTAACGTGGATAAAGTGAGCAGATTTAGTCAAACTATCCACAACCATCCATATCGAGTCATTTTGCCTCAGTATCCGAGGCAAACCCACTACGAAGTCCATATTAATGTCTTCCCTCTTCCAAGTGGGAACTTGCATTTCTTTAAGTACGCCACCCGGCTTTTTGTGATCGCCCTTTACTTATTGGCAATTTGGACATCTAGCAACAAATTCCGCTATGTCCCTTTTTAGGCCATCCAACGAATAGAAGTCCCGAAGGTCATGATACATCTTGGTGGAAACCGGATGAATTGAATAACGGGAACCATGAGCTTCCTCAGGAATCCTATTTCTCAAATTTTCAACATTGGGCACACACAACCTCTCTTGGTACCTAAAAACACAATCCCCCTAGGGAGAATGTCTCATTAGGCTTACCAAGAACCGTTTCCTTTAAACTTCATTAATGATGGATCAAGGTATTGCTTAGACTTCACCTAAACCACTAAAGACAGTTCGGAGTTATTATGGACCATAAAACCACCATTAGGAGAATCTTCAAACTGAACACCTAATCGAGCCAACCTATGAATATCTTTCTCTAGGTGTTTCTTGGGTCCTTCCACATGAGACACACTACCCATGCTCATATAACTTAGAGCATCCGCAACCACATTGACTTTATTGAGGTTGTAGAGAACACTCATATCGTTCAAGCCACCCCTAAGTCCACCATTCACACAAGAAGGATTCCATTACGACTTTCTACTTCAAGGATATGATAACCTTCTTTATAAAAGGTTCCACATAAATGACCTTTACTATATTCAAGATAATATTCCATTCATACATATACATTCATGACAAAGGTTCTTTAGCCTACTATGTAAAGGATTCATATTCCTATTCTTCATGTATCAAGTACGGGACATAGGTCTACAAAACAAGACACATATACTTTCCATTATCACATATAACATATCATTCAAGAGGCACATATATATAACTTAGCATACTTGCAAGTCATCCTACACACTTCTATAGAATCATCAACATAACTCATCATAAGGTTCATATAGTAAACTAAGATTCAAACATCATCATCAAGTCTGTACACACAAGGCATCACTATAGCCTATGATGATCACCTATATTCACTTAGTAGAACACATACATGACTTCACATATACACATACGCCATCAAGACCTTCACAATGATAACATAGCCAAGTTATAAATGATAATAACATAGTTCATAAAGTAATGCTGACGATGCCATTTTGTTTCACAATTCATAAAGTAATGCTGACAAGGCCACATAATTCACAATTATACCACATAAGCAACGCCACCATAAGTAAAAGATACCAAGCATCATAATTGAAACACCTATACTACACAATACAGTAAGGATTAGGTCAACATACCACAAATCCAATCTCAACAACTCCAATCCATAGCCAATTCAACCAATCCAATACACCAAGGCTCTTACCAATAGCAATAGTTACGAATTCAATCCAATAATCACAGTGTACAATGATTAAAGACAATACATTATGAATTCATAAATTTAGGACAGCCTACATATAATTCACTAGCATAGAGACATGATCAAATCAACTATAAAATAGTCAAAATAAGGAGTTCATGATTTGCATGGGTTCATGGAGGTTTTAGCTTAGAATCATCAAACTAACATCAATTCAATCATATTACATTGATTCAAACCATTTTATGCAAGAACCCATGGTAAGAATTCAAGTTAGAAGTTAATCTTTTGAAAAAACCTTGAAAAATAACTTTGATGTTTGGTTCCTTGAAGAAAGAAGATCCAAGATGAGGGATCCTTATCACCAAAATCACAACAACACAATTAGCTATAGAATCATTATCACATAAGTAGATTTCACCTTGCATAATTGAGATCAATGGAGAATCAAGATCAACCTCATTGCCCTTCATGGGAATTCATACTTCAATACCCAAGAACTCAGAAGCAACATATGAAATAAGGCAATTCATGAAGTATTAAAATAACTAAAATTAAAGTAAAAAAGTGACATGTTCATCACCCTCAACAATTCACCTTAATCAATCCAAGAAATTAGGGATTTAGGGGAAATATAACGCCCCAAAATGAACTAAGGTGAACTAGAGCCTCATGGTTATTTCTTGAGTTAATTTTAAGTTAAACGGAGTTAGTTTGGTGTCCTTAGGCAGTGTGCAAGGTTTGGTTAAGTTTGGAGTTCAATCGACCAAAAACGTCCATGACGTTCGGATGATATGCCTTAGAATGTACGTGTATGTCTTGGCGAGTTTGGATGAGTATTATGTGTTCGTTTTACTTGAAACATGCGTGTTCCTTAGACCTAGTCGAATTAGTTTAGGGGGTTGACGTCTGGGCACGACCTCACCTAGGACCCCAAGGACTCTAGATGAAGGGCCCTAGGACTTGGACAAGTCTGCCCATCAGTAGCTCACGACGGCCATGGCGACGGTCCGTCGTACTCAGGACGGTCCATCGTACTCAGGACGGTCCGTCGTACTCAGGATGGTCCGTCGTACTCAGGACGGTCCATCGTACTCAGGACGGTCCGTCGTACTAAGGACGGTCCGTCGTACTCAGGACGGTCCATCGTACTCAGGACGGTCCGTCGTACTCAGGACGGTCCGTCGTACTCAGGACGGTCCGTCGTACTCAGGACGGTCCGTCGAGCCAGGGCGTCGTGGGTGACAGAGAGTGAAATTGGGACAGGCTCCATTTAGAAGCCAAGTGTTCCTCGACGGAACCCCGTGACGGTCCGTGGTGGACGTGACGGTCCGTCGAGGAGGTCTCGTCGACGAAGCCTGCCAGTGCATGATTTAAAGGCTGCCAGCTTAGGGTGTTTTATGTAAATACACCCCAAGCCTTATAAGACTCTCTTACACCCTAAACCTAGAGAAGAGCCCCCTTTTCTCTTCAAGATCCAACTCTCTCTTTCTCTCAAGAAAACTCTCTCAACTCTCTTGGAAGCTAGAAGTCAAGGAAGGATAGGAGGACGGATTGGGAATTGTTTCTTCATCAAATTCGTGGGTTTCCTTCTCATAAAGGTATGGTATCCATTCTTGAATACCTTTCCATTCAAGAAGCCAACTTCCAAAATGGTTTTCAAAAGGGGTTTTAAACTCAACTTCTTCTAAACTTTGATTTCTATTATGGGTCTTCTTTTAACTAAGTTTTAATGGTTTAAATGTATTTATCTTGGTTTGAATAGATGGTTTTGATGTTAAAACTCCATGAAACTCTTGTATATGCATACTTCAACTTTTGGCATGAAAATGGGTTATGTGAGCATGATTTGAGTAAGGTATGAATTTGGGTCTTCTTGTGTATGTCATGTTGGTGTAGCTACTGCCCTAAGGGCCTTCATATGGTGAAATATTGATAAATTGCTTATGGGTAATGATGGTTTGATTTGTTGATGAGTTGCTCTTATTGTATAGTTCTTATTATGAATTGCTATTTGAGTGGTATGGTCCACCTTATGGGTGGCGGTGCTAATTGATGAACTTGATGTTACTTAGTATGGTTTGAGTATGTGACCTTGAAGGTCTAATATGTGAAATGAAGATATATTGGAAATGGGTCTTATGTTGTGTTTGATGTAGCTTGAATTGCATGTTTGACCTAGTTTATGTCTAAATGAAGTATATGATTATGAGAAGTATGTAGAGTGTGTAGCTTGATGAATCAAGGTTAAAGTATGAGTAGAACTTGATGAAAATGAAATGATGCTTATATGCAAGGTGTGCACATGTACACACACACTCTTCTAAGATTTGTATTATGTCAAGTTGAGCAAAAAGGGGAAATCTTGAGGTGGACACACTTCGTGAGTTGAGATGTAGTGTCTAGTAACAACCTCTCCATTTCCTAGTGAGCTTTCTATGATAGACTTTTATGTTGAGAAATCCGTGTGGAGTTATGCCTAGCACCGAGAGGATATGAAGGGGAGGTGGATTGCACTTCGTTAGTTGAGATGTTGTAATCCAAAGTACCTCTTGAGATGAGTACTCCTCGTTAGTAGAGAGTGAGTTACTTAGTAGCAATCTCCTTATCCCTTAACTATGTGCCCGCATAGGTGTAGCTATTGGAAAAGCCATGTAAACGCTAAGAAGCATGACCTTACTCTAGGCAAGTAAGGATCCCTCATCCGATAGGGGTTAATATCGGGATTCCATGTCTAGCTCTCATGGTCTTTGTCGGTTAAGCTAGCTCCCACAAAAGAATTGATTTGAAACTAATTATTTTGTGTATTGTTGAAATTGTGTATGTATGTCGTGGAGTGCTCAATCCACATTAGTTACCAAGTAGGAGCATTGAGTGGGAGTAGTAGTATGGGATGCTATTCTCACATTGCACTCGGTGTGACCTATACCTACTATGGGAGAAGAGTACCTTCATGAAATCCATGTGAATGAGTACTATGGTGTAGTGTTATGGAGGATTATTGTGGAGTACTTGAGTAAATGGAATCCATTAGGAGTACTAAGTGGGAGTGGGAGTATGGGATGCTACTATCACATTGCACTTGGTATGACCTATATTTCCATGAGTGTTTTGCATATGTTAGCCAAGGGCGTGGATTTGATTTCTAACGAAGTAAGCCTAAGATTAGGTAGTTTTAAGGGTCGCTTTGGTGTGTTTTGAAGGGAGGTGTAATGAGAGCCCCTTCTTGGCTCACCTTAGGGAGTCTTAGAATAACCTTGGGTTAGGGCAACTTCAAAGAAAAAGGGTTCATATGACTTGGACCGTGCCTTTCACTGTAAGGTCTTCATGGTAAGAATTCAAAATGTTCACTATGATGCTTTATTCAATTTTATTGCAAGTTTAGCAAAGTTAATTGAAATGTTCCTTTTGCTTACTTTAAGTTTGGTAAGATAGCCATAAAGTATTAATTGTTGATTCTTATGTGGGTTTGCTTCTAGATTCATGAAGGTTATATTTGAATTGCATAAAAGCTATCTTTACTAAAATGTCCCTTTTTGCATGTTTTTGCATATGCCATACTTAGTACATTGTTGTACTAACCCCATACTTTTTATACCTTATGAGTATAGGTTGGAAGCCTTTGGAGGATCGAAGTTGAAGCTTGGGAATTTTATCTCTCAAGACTTGGGTATGTCCTCATATATTCGAGGACATAGTTTTTATGTTTCTTAGTTTCCTTATTAAGACTTAAAAATGTATTTATTCTATTGTAAGGGGGTGTGTCCCTAAGATTCTAAGTTGTGTCTTTAAGTTGGCTTGTGACGATAAGATTTCCTAGTATTTATGAAAAGACTCCTTTATTTATTATTATCGTGAAAAGTTTTAATTCCGCACTACTTTTCATGCTTTATGTTATGAATGCGAGTTAGAGGGCTTGTACGAGACCCCAAAGGGGTCAAGTACGCCGGTCACGATTCGAAGGTTTTCCCTAACTTCTAGGGGGTGCTTTCGGGTCGTGACAAGACTTGGTATCAGAGCATAAGGTTTTGGGAAATAGTTTAAGGTCTAAAAGTCTCACAAGCCACATCTAGTAGTATCTTGGTCATTGGTGTGAGTCGCGACACATCCATGGACAAGAGGCTATAGGATGCTAGAAGTTTCACTTTCTTTTCTATTCTAGTATCGTGCCTTAGAGTTGAGTATATAAGGTGTCTATTCTCAACCTCTTCTTTTGTGTTTTTAGGACATGAATACGAGGAGATCGACCGCTAGAAGGGAGGAGGGAGGTGTACAAAATGAGAGAGTCCTTCCCCATGTTGACCAAGTTCCTATTGTTGTCTTAGGGGAGGAAAATGAGGAGGTTCCTCTTCAAGAACCTCAAGTGCCTCCGGAACCTCAAGGACCTCAAGTGCCTCCTATGCCTCAAGCTCCTTTTGTTAAGGGTGATATGACTAATGCGGAGTTGAGGGCTGCCCTAATGAACTTGACCCAACTCATGACGGCTCAAGCTCAAGTTGTCAACAATCACTTTGTGGGCCAAGCTAACCTAGGAGATAGGCCCCAACCAAATGCTAGTACTCCCGCTTCTAGGATTCGGGATTTCATGAGGATGAACCCTCCTACCTTTCATGGCACTAAGGTGGATGAAGATCCACAAGGCTTCATAGATGAGGTTTTCAAGGTGGTAGATGCTATGGGTGTGACCCCTAGGGAGAAAGCGGAATTGGCCGCTTACCAACTTAAGGATGTTGCACAAGTGTGGTATGAGCAATGGAGGGGTGAGAGACCCTTAGAAAGAGGACCGGTTGATTGGGAGGAATTCAAAGAGGCTTTCCTAGATAGATTCTTTCCTTTAGAGTGGAGGGAGAAGAAGATGGTTGAATTCATGAACCTCCGTCAAGGGGGAATGAGTGTGCAAGAGTACTCTCTCAAATTCACCCAACTCTCTAAGTATGCCCCAAACATGGTAGCCGACCCTAGGGCTAGGATGAACAAGTTTGTGATGGGTGTGTCTAGCTTGGTGGAAAAAGAGTGTCGTACGGCTATGCTTCTTAATGACATGGATATCTCTAGGCTCATGGTTTATGCGCAACAAATTGAGGAGTCCAAAATTAGGGAGATAAGGCAAGAGGGTAAGAGACCTAGGTCGGATGATTCTAGTCACCAAAGGCCTAAGAAGAGGTTTTATCCCCAAGATTCTTCTATGGGAAACAAGGATAGGGCTCCAAATCAATCTTCTCAAGGTGGTGGTCATTCCTATGAAAGGGCTAGGTGCCCTACTTGTGGCAAGCAACATGGGGGTAAGTGTCTTGCCGGAACGGATGGTTGTTTTGCATGTGGTAATAGAGGCCACAAGATGAGGGACTGCCCAAACCTTAAATCAAGGGGGAGAGATGTCAATCAAGCTTCCCTAGATCCTAATGCTCCCAAGAAGAACCCTTCCTATGGGATGGGGGCTAGAAAGGATAATTAATCCGGATTGATGGTTTTGGTAAGTCTCAAGTCTTGGTTATTGTTGCTTTTATGTTATGAAATGAGTATATATGGTTTTATAGTTCATATGATCATGTCATCTTGATAAATTGCTCAAAGAGTTGAATTTTGAAAGTTTTGTGTATTTGACAATGTTACAGTGAGTATTCACTGTGAAAAATTTGCAACTTGAGAAAAAATTTGCCTTGCCTTAATTTAAGTTTAATTATGTGCAAAAATTGTTGTATATGAGCATGTTTAATGTTGGAGAAGGTAGTTCCTCCATAAAAGAAGTTTAAGGTTGAGTTTTGACTTTGTGAAGTTTGGCAAAAGTAGTATGTGTTGATAAGTGTTGAAAGTGTGAAATGATGCTCCTTGCTAATGGATGCTTTGATTGTTGATGTTTTGATCATGATCTAAATGTATTGTATGATGCTAAGTGAAGTCCTTGCTGTTCTTAAAATTTAAGTGTCATTCGAGGACAAATATTATTCCAAGTGGGGGAGAATATAACGCCCCAAAATGAACTAAGGTGAACTAGAGCCTCATGGTTGTTTCTTGAGTTAATTTTAAGTTAAACGGAGTTAGTTTGGTGTCCTTAGGCAGTGTGCAAGGTTTGGTTAAGTTTGGAGTTCAATCGACCAAAAACGTCCATGACGTTCGGATGATATGCCTTAGAATGTACGTGTATGTCTTGGCGAGTTTGGATGAGTATTATGTGTTCGTTTTACTTGAAACATGCGTGGATGTTCCTTAGACCTAGTCGAATTAGTTTAGGGGGTTGACGTCTGGGCACGACCTCACCTAGGACCCCAAGGACTCTAGATGAAGGGCCCTAGGACTTGGAGAAGTCTGCCCATCAGTAGCTCACGACGGCCATGGCGACGGTCCGTCGTACTCAGGACGGTCCGTCGTACTCAGGACGGTCCGTCATACTCAGGACGGTCCGTCGTACTCAGGACGGTCCGTCGTACTCAGGATGGTCCATCGTACTCAGGACGGTCCGTCGTACTCAGGACGGTCCATCGTACTCAGGATGGTCCGTCGTACTTAGGACGGTCCGTCGTACTCAGGACGGTCCGTCGAGCCAGGGCGTCGTGGGTGACAGAGAGTGAAATTGGGACAGGCTCCATTTAGAAGCCAAGTGTTCCTCGACGGAACCCCGTGATGGTCCGTGGTGGACGTGACGGTCCGTCGAGGAGGTCTCGTCGACGAAGCCTGCCAGTGCATGATTTAAAGGCTGCCAGCTTAGGGTGTTTTATTTAAATACACCCCAAGCCTTATAAGACTCTCTTACACCCTAAACCTAGAGAAGAGCCCCCTTTTCTCTTCAAGATCCAACTCTCTCTTTCTCTCAAGAAAACTCTCTCAACTCTCTTGGAAGCTAGAAGTCAAGGAAGGATAGGAGGACAGATTGGGACTTGTTTCTTCATCAAATTCGTGGGTTTCTTCCTCCTAAAGGTATGGTATCCATTCTTGAATACCTTTCCATTCAAGAAGCCAACTTCCAAAAATGGTTTTCAAAAGGGGTTTTAAACTCAACTTCTTCTAAACTTTGATTTCTATTATGGGTCTTCTTTTAACTAAGTTTTAATGGTTTAAATGTATTTATCTTGGTTTGAATAGATGGTTTTGATGTTAAAACTCCATGAAACTCTTGTATATGCATACTTCAACTTTTGGCATGAAAATGGGTTATGTGAGCATGATTTGAGTAAGGTATGAACTTGGGTCTTCTTGTATATGTCATGTTGGTGTAGCTACTGCCCTAAGGGCCTTCATATGGTGAAATATTGATAAATTGCTTATGGGTAATGATGGTTTGATTTGTTGATGAGTTGCTCTCATTGTATAGTTCTTATTATGAATTGCTATTTAAGTGGTATGGTTCACCTTATGGGTGGCGGTGCTAATTGATGAACTTGATGTTACTTAGTATGGTTTGAGTATGTGACCTTGAAGGTCTAATATGTGAAATGAAGATATATTGGGAATGGGTCTTATGTTGTGTTTGATGTAGCTTGAATCGCATGTTTGACCTAGTTTATGTCTAAATGAAGTATATGATCATGAGATGTATGTAGAGTGTGTAGCTTGATGAATCAAGGTTAAAGTATGAGTAGAACTTGATGAAAATGAAATGATGCTTATATGCAAGGTGTGCACATGTACACACACACTCTTCTAAGATTTGTATTATGTCAAGTTGAGCAAAAAGGGGAAATCTTGAGGTGGACACACTTCGTGAGTTGAGATGTAGTGTCTAGTAACAACCTCTCCATTTCCTAGTGAGCTTTCTATGATAGACTTTTATGTTGAGAAATCCGTGTGGAGTTATGCCTAGCACCGAGAGGATATGAAGGGGAGGTGGATTGCACTTCGTTAGTTGAGATGTTGTAATCCAAAGTACCTCTTGAGATGAGTACTCCTCGTTAGTAGAGAGTGAGTTACTTAATAGCAATCTCCTTATCCCTTAACTATGTGCCCGCATAGGTGTAGCTATTGGAAAAGCCATGTAAACGCTAAGAAGCATGACCTTACTCTAGGCAAGTAAGGATCCCTCATCCGATAGGGGTTAATATCGGGATTCCATGTCTAGCTCTCATGGTCTTTGTCGGTTAAGCTAGCTCCCACAAAAGAATTGATTTGAAACTAATTATCTTGTGTATTGTTGAAATTGTGTATGTATGTCGTGAAGTGCTCAATCCACATTAGTTACCAAGTAGGAGCATTGAGTGGGAGTAGTAGTATGGGATGCTATTCTCACATTGCACTCGGTGTGACCTATACCTACTATGGGAGAAGAGTACCTTCATGAAATCCATGTGAATGAGTACTATGGTGTAGTGTTATGGAGGATTATTGTGGAGTACTTGAGTAAATGGAATACATTAGGAGTACTAAGTGGGAGTGGTAGTATGGGATGCTACTCTCACATTGCACTTGGTATGACCTATATTTCCATGAGTGTTTTGCATATGTTAGCCAAGGGCGTGGATTTGATTTCTAACGAAGTAAGCCTAAGATTAGGTAGTTTTAAGGGTCGCTTTGGTGTGTTTTGAAGGGAGGTGTAATGAGAGCCCCTTGTTGGCTCACCTTAGGGAGTCTTAGAATAACCTTGGGTTAGGGCAACTTCAAAGAAAAAAGGGTTCATATGACTTGGACCGTGCCTTTCACTGTAAGGTCTTCATGGTAAGAATTCAAAATGTTCACTATGATGCTTTATTCAATTTTATTGCAAGTTTAGCAAAGTTAATTGAAATGTTCCTTTTGCTTACTTTAAGTTTGGTAAGATAGCCATAAAGTATTAATTGTTGATTCTTATGTGGGTTTGCTTCTAGATTCATGAAGGTTATATTTGAATTGCATAAAAGCTATCTTTACTAAAATGTCCCTTTTTGCATGTTTTTGCATATGCCATACTTAGTACATTGTTGTACTAACCCCATACTTTTTATACCTTATGAGTATAGGTTGGAAGCCTTTGGAGGATCGAAGTTGAAGTTTGGGAATTTTATCTCTCAAGACTTGGGTATGTCCTCATATATTCGAGGACATAGTTTTTATGTTTCTTAGTTTCCTTATTAAGACTTAAAAATGTATTTATTCTATTGTAAGGGGGTGTTTCCCTAAGATTCTAAGTTGTAAGTTGGCTTGTGACGATAAGATTTCCTAGTATTTATGAAAAGACTCCTTTATTTATTATTATCGTGAAAAGTTTTAATTCCGCACTACTTTTCATGCTTTATGTTATGAATGCGAGTTAGAGGGCTTGTACGAGACCCCAAAGGGGTCAAGTACGCCGGTCACGATTCGAAGGTTTTCCCTAACTTCTAGGGGGTGCTTTCGGGTCGTGACAGGAAAGACATTGGTCATGGGAAAACTAATAGGAATTAATCAATTAAACATTAATTCATACCTAAAAACATTAATTCATCATAATTAATCACAATTAACTCACAATTTTTCTTTTGAAAGAAGACCCATGTGAGGAGAATAACCCTTGTTTTGGGGGATTTAGAAAACATCTTTTGAAGGACCTCTTGGGGAAAGGAATCCCAAGAGTAAAAGAAACCATAACTTATAGATGAGAGAAGCATTAAATTGAGTCGGAAAACTTGAAGGCTTGATCTTCTTCTTGGAGCTATAATGGCTTTCAATGGAATTTTGGAGGAGAAGAGAATTTTGGGAGGGAGAGAGAGATTTTTGAGTTCAACTTGTGGACTTTATTTGTGTGATAAAATTGACCTAATACTGACCCTATTAAATTATATAGTCACCCATTAAATTACCCAAAAGATCCCTCACTTAAATGGGTTTATTTGTGAAGTCAAAACACCCAAAATACGACTTTTATGATATTTGGCGAGTGTCTCCGCGTCGCAGGGCCATCACGATTTTATTTACCAAATATAATTTGAGTCAGTGAGGTCTATGTTGGATGCGCGTCGCACAATAGCCCACCGATTCTTGGCTTTCGCAGGATGCTTTTGTAGCCTGCCTACCCATGTTGGGGTCCTTCCCAAGGACCCTTCCGGTGGTCCTTGAGGTGTCATTATCTGACGTTTAGACTCTATATACTACACTATACCTATCCAAAAACTTCTTACAAGTTTTAGACTTCATTTGACCTTCTGAAACATTCCCCAAACATAGGGACGTCAACTAGTTAAATTTTGCTAGTTTCGGACGTTAAGGCCTTTCTTTAATGCTATGGCTCCGAAACTTTTCAAACAAGTGATTTAAGCTTATTTAGACCTAAAATGAGTATTTGACATTTTAGGCTCTAGTATAGGTCATGGAAATTACGGGGTGTTACAATATCCCCCCTTAGGAACATTTGTCCCCGAATGACACCTTAAACCTTCTATCGGAAAAAAGGAAAAATACTAAATACTAGCAGCCAACCAACAATCAATAACATAATGAGACACAACTCATCGGAGGAAATTTCAACTCCTTTCAACATATAAACATAGCATCAACAAATAGGAACTTAATCCACAACTTACCATAACACTAGCTCATCTTTTCATATTACATAAGGAGGTACTACCTTCTCCATTTAAATTATGAGCTTAATATGAACATTAAATGTTGACATACTGATTTCTTATCAACACAACATCAAAACATGCCCAAAACCCTTCTTATTAAATCAATAAAGCCCACTACATATTTAAGGGCAATTTAATCATGAGAGACGTATATCACAAAACTCACTTTAGGCATGAATTTCTACAAGAATATGCACACACTAGTTAAACATGATAAGTTCAACATTTTTCATATAAATCATGTAAGAGGAAAGTTACTAACCTTAACTTTGGATAGAATTAGGGGGAAAGAGATGAGGATAGCGGGTCTTCATGTCGGCCTGGCCCTCCCATGTTGCACCCTCAACAAGGTGGTTCCTCCATAACACTTTTAAAGAGGAAATCTCTTTATTCGTCAAATTCTTAACTTAATGATACAAGATCTCAATCAGGACCTCTTCATAAAAAAGGTCCTCCTTTAGCCCTAATCCTTCTAGAGTAAGAATGGAAACCGGATCACCTATAAACTTTTTAAGCATAGAAACATGGAATACCAGATAGATCATGAACAACTCATTTGGCAATTTAAACTCATAGGTAACACTCCTGACCCTCTTCAAAATTTCATACGGCCCCATATAACGGGGACTAAGTTTCCCCTTCTTTCCAAATCTCACCACCCGTTTAATGGGTGAAATTTTCAAATTGACCCAATCTCCTACTTCAAATTCAAAGTCTCTCCTTCTATTGTCGGCATTAGACTTTTGCCGACTAAAAGCCATTTTCAACCTCTGCCTTATGAGTTGAACCTTTTCGGTGACTCATACACTAATTCAGGACCAAGAAAAGTAAACTCGCCCACTTCAAACCATCCAATCAGGTATCGGAACCATCTACCATAAATCTCTTAAAAAGGTGCCATACCGATGCATTCATGGTAGGTATTGTTGTAGGAGAATTCGATTAAGGGTAGATGATTGTAAGACCCCCAAAATGAGTTAGGGTGTATAAAGCCTAACATGTTTGTATTAAAGTTATAATGTCTTAAATGTCTTATAATATGGTTTAGAGTCAGTGTATAGAGTTTGAGGTGATTTGGAAGTCAAACGTCAAGGGTCGACCAAGACGTTCGATGATTAGTCACCTATGTGCCTCATATGTATATATGTGTTTATATATGTATAAATGATCTTATTAAGTCTTAAAATGAGTTATAATGATGTTAAATGGTATTATATGAAGTTTTGATAAATTTGGAGGTCAAAAATCCAAGAACGCCCACTACGTCGAAAGATAGCCTCGAGACATGCATGTTTGTGTCTTGATGGGGCCTTGCATGTTCGGACGTGTTACAGCTGTTTGTCTTGGGTGAAACTTATGTGTAAGGTCTACAACTTTTTAAGGGTTGTATTTACGTGGATAACGTCTAGGTACAACTTCAAAATATCCCCGTAAAAGGGCCTACAAGAAGGACCCAAGGAAGGTCGAGACACTGCCTTGGCAGTGTCAATCGACGGACCAAACGACAGCCAATTGGTAAACTAACGGCCTGTAGGTGAGGTCTCATCATTTGACACTTAGATTGGGCAGGTATAAAGCCAACAATTATCCAAGGACCAATCGACAGAAGCCAATGCACGACCCATCGACTGACCAACGTCCAGTAGATGGTTCCATCGATGGTGGCCTGCAACCTGTTGCCTGCGTACTATTTTATTAAAAAGGTGAATGCAAAATTCACCCCACGTCCTAAACTGACACTAATTGATTTATTTACTTAATTTTGGGTGTATATAAGTCATCAAACACGTTAACCTCCCATTCCCAATCCCATACACACGTAAGAAACCTTTTCCTCCAAAAATATTCTCCCTAGAAACCACCATTGTTGGTGAAGCTCAAGAACAGCTTGGAGCTCGGATTTCGATGGACGATTTACTAAGTTTTATAGGTCTTCATGTAGATAAAGGTATGGTGATCTTCATCTCTAGTTATCCTTCCATCTAGAGAGTTAATCTCAAAGATTTCAAAGAGAAAAAAATGATCAAACTTCTCCTTCTTCAATCTATCCATGGATTCTTTCTAAAAAAAATTTGAACGACTAAATCATGATGAATTGAAGTTAATACAGTGGTTTTAACGTGAATTGGACTCCAATTGCATGATGAACCCATGTCCCTTCCAAAATTGATTTAGTCTTTGCATGGGCTTTGTGATCTTGATTTGTTATCTATTGAATTGTGATTCTATTACATCAAAGTGGTTATATCTACTGTTATTTACATGAATAAATGTTGAATTGATTTTGAAGGATAAATGAGGATCAATGTATGAAGATTTGAACATGTTTAGCTTAGTTTCCATAATTCACTGTAACATTGGCCTCTTAATAATTTAACGTGGAATTTGATTGTGTAGGGCTGATTGTATCTACTGTCTTAATTGGTTATTATTGATAAGTTATAAATAAGTGATTCATGTTGATAAATGTTGATGAACCTATGATTCTTCTATTTTGCAGTGATGTCCAAAATAGCATGTTCAATGTGATCTAGACGTTATGGCAATTGTAGTAGGATTTCGTTTAGGTTATGTTGTCCTTAACTACTGCTTTATATTTATGATATTAATGAATTGTTGGTATGAAGTATAGATGATCAAAGAAAAGGGGTCTTGCATGAATTGATCTAGGTTCTTCTAGCCTACAATTTGAATGTTGTAATGAACATTATGTGATTTTAATTCTAGGGTAGATGAAGCATGATTTAGATTTGATTTATATATATTTAGCTACTGCCCTGAATGAATATTATAGATGCATGATGATTTATGAGCAAAAATAGGGAAGTTACTTGTTGATGTATAACTCTCTACTTTCTACCATATATGTGATATAGTGCACTAGTTGTATTATGATCTTGTAGCGACTTGTACATGGTTTTTTCTATGGTTAAAGTACATTTAGCTAATGCCCTATATATGAATTACTGATAAACAAGGAATATTGATCAATGATGATCAAAGGGTGAGAAATTGGTAAGAATGCTTGTCTCTTCTACTTACCTTATAGTATTATAGTTGATGAAGCCTTGTATGGCATTGTGTTGTATGGTCCACTTATGTGGCGGTGTTTAATTTATTGTCATTATAAATGTGTTGTCCATGGCCTTGAAGGCAAATTGATGAATATATGGATAAGTGGTTATGATGATCACTTTATGTGTAACTTGAGCCTAGTCTTCTTTTTGAGTTGTGAATCTAGGTTATGTTACTATTGTTATGTGCATGTGAATGACTATGTAAGAGCGTGTGTAGGTTCTTCCATGGGTTAAGTGTTAATGATTGATGATCCCTACCCATGTACCCATATGTGAATGTGTAAATAGCTAAATTAGGTGTCTTGATTATAATGTGAAGATTGTCTTGCCTCCTATGCTATTGTGTGTTGTGTGATCTATGTTTGAAAGTGTAATGTGGTCTAAGAGGGTGGCTGCCTCAATGACTTGTTATTAGCCATTATGTGATCATGTTGACCAATGTACATCACACTCAAACTTCATGCATGCTTACAAGTAGTATAGAATCATAATGTCTAAATGAAAGGTAGTACTGATATTCACTAGTGTCTACTACTATGCATGTTAAGCTTATGTGTATGATGAAGTATGAATGTGCATAGAGTCTTAGTGGGTTTACATGAAAGGATTGCTCATATAGTTATACCTATAGACTTATGCCTTTATGTATGAAAATCTGTGATATTTATGTGTTACCTGAAAGGTTTCTTCACATATATGTACACACACACATGGATTATGATCTAGTTAATGAGAGGGTCCTTGAGAGGGGTGCCCAAGATTACTCTAAATCTAGATAGGGGCTTGAATATGCTATAAGTGTAAGACCCCCAAAATGAGATAGGGGTTAAAGAGACTAACATGTTCTTCTTAATGTGCTAATGTCCAAAAATGACTTATTATATGGTTTAGAGGCAGTGTATGAAGTTTGAGGTGATTTGAAAGTCAAACGTCAAGGGTCGACCAAAACGTTCGACGACTAGTCACCTATATGTCTCATGTGTCTATGCATGCTTTTATTCGTATGTCATGATCTTATGAAGTCTTATAATTGTTTAGAATGATGTAAAATTATAGTATATTAAGTTTCGTGAAGTTTGGAGGTCAAACGACCAAGAATGTCCAAGGCGTTCGAAAGATAGCCCTTAAGAAGATGAACGTGTGTCTTGATGGGGCCTAGCCTATTTGGACGAGTTGCGAGTATTGGTTTTGGGTGAAACTCATGTGGGAGGTATAAAAATTGTTAAGGGTTGTATTTACTTATAAAAGTCCGGGTACAACTTCTAAAGTGCTCCGCAAAAGTCCCTACAATAAGGGCCCAAGGCTGGTCGTGACACTGCATTGGCAGTGTCAATCGAATGACCAAACGACAGCCAGTTGGTTAACTAACGGCCCGTACGTGAAGTCGCGTCGATTGGTACTTATCTTGGGCAGGTACCAACCCATAATTTGGCTAAGGACCAATCGACGAAAGCCGAAGGACGGCCAGTAAACTGACCTACGGCCTGTCGATTGCTCCGTCGATGGTGGCCTGTAAACTGGTGCCTGCTTCTGTTTCATTAAAGGGGTGAATAGGAAATTCACCCCACATCCTAAACCGACTCTAGTTGGATTATTCAACTGATTTTGGGTGTATATAAGTCATTCTAAACGTGATCAACCCATTCCCAACCCCATACACACGTAAGAATCTTCTCTCTAAAAATCTTCTCCCTAGAAACCACCATTGATGGTGAAGCTCAAGAGCTGCTTGGAGCTTGGATTTTCGTTTGTTAATCATCAAGTTTTAGAGGTCTTCATGAAGATTAAGGTATGGTGATCTTCATCTCTAGTTATCTTCTCATCTAGAGAGCCATTCTCAAAGATTTCAAACAAGAAAAATATGATCAAACAATGTCTTCTTCAATCTGCCATGGGTTATTTCTAAAAAGGTTTTAAACGATTGAATCATGATTAATTGAACTTAATACAGTGATTTTAAGGTGAATTTTATTCCAATTGCATTATGAACCCATGCTCCTTCACCAAAACGATTTAGCCTTGCATGGGCAATGTGATCAAGGGTAGCTATAGATTGAATTGTGATTTTCTTACGTTGGATTGTTCATTATTACTGTTATTTACGTTATTTAAGGTTGAATTGGTGTTGAAGGATCCATGAGTATCAATGTATGAAGATTTGAACACATTTAGCCTAGTTTCCATAGTTTAGTGTAACATTGGCTTCTAAATGATTTAATGTGGATTTCGATTATGTTAGGTTGGTTGTATCTACTATTTTAGGTTAGTATCATCACTGAATTATGAATACGAATCTTATATGATTGAAGTAAAGATGGCGTATGTGAATTGACCTAGTCTTCTAGTCTATCGATTGATAATACTATGTATATCATGATATCTTGAATTGTGGATAGATGTAGCATGATTTCCTTCTTCAATCTTTCCATGGGTTCTTTCTAAAAATGTTTTGAACGATTAAATCATGATGAATTGAAGTTAATACAGTGGTTTTAACGTGAATTTTACTCCAATTGCATGATGAACCCATGTCCCTTCCAAACTTGATTTAGTCTTTGCATGGGCTTTGTGATCTTGATTTGTTATCTATTAAATTGCGATTCTATTACATTGAAGTGGTTATATCTACTGTTATTTACATGAATAAATTTTGAATTGATGTTGAAGGATCAATGAGGATCAATGTATGAAGATTTGAACATGTTTAGCTTAGTTTCCATAATTCACTGTCACATTGTCCTCTTAATGATTTAATGTGGAGTTCGATTGTGTAGGGCTGGTTGTATCTACTGTCTTAATTGACTATTATTGATAAGTTATAAATAAGTGATTCATGTTGATAAATATTGATTAACCTATGATTCTTCTATTTTCCAGTGATGTCTAAAATAACATGTTCAGTGTGATCTAGTCGTTATGGCAATTGTAGTAGGATTTCGTTTAGGTTATGTTGTCCTTAACTACTGCTTTATATTGATGATATTAATGAATTGTTGGAATGAAGTATTGATGATCAAAGAAAAGGGGTCTTGCATGAATTGATCTAGGTTCTTCTAGCCTACAATTTGAATGTTGTAATGAACATTATGTGATCTTAATTCTAGGGTAGATGAAGCATGATTTAGATTTGATTTATATATATTTAGCTACTGACCTACCTGAATATTATAGATGCATGATGATTTATGAGCAAAACTAGGGAAGTTACTTGATGATCTATAACTCTCTACTTTCTACCATATGTGATATAGTGCACTAGTTGTATCATGATCTTGTAGGGACTTGTACATGGTTTCTTCTATGCTTAAAGTACATTTAGCTACTTCTTTATATATTATTTATTGATAAACAAGGTGTATTTATCAATGATGATCAAAGGGTGAGAAATTGGTAAGAATGCTTATCTCTTCTACTTTCCTTATAGTGTTGTAGTTGATGAAGCCTTATATGGCATTGTGTGGTATGGTCCACTTATGTGGGGGTGTTTACTTTATTTTCATTATACATGTGTTTACCATTGCCTTGAAGGAGAATTGATGAATATATATATAAGTGGTTATGATGATCACTTTTTGTGTAACTTATGCCTAGTCTTCTATTTGAGTTGTGAATCTAGGTTATGTCACTATTGTTATGAGCATGTGAATGGCTATGTAACAGAATGTGTAGGTGCTTCCATGGGTTAAGTGTTAATGATTGATGATCACTACCCATGTACCCATATGTGAATGTGTAAATAGCTAAAGTCTTGATTATAATGTGAAGATTGTCTTACGTCCTATGCTATTGTGTGTAATCTATGATTGAAAGCGTATTGTGGTCTGAGAGGGTGGCTGCCTCAATGAGTTGTTGATAGCCATTATGTGATCATGTTTACCAATGTACACACACTCACACTTCATGCATGCTTACAAGTAGTATAGAATCATAGTGTCTAAATGAAAGGTAGTATTGATATTCACTAGTGTCTACTACTATGCATGTTAAGCTTATGTGTATGATGAAGTATGAATGTGCATAGAGTCTTAGTGGGTTTATATGAAAGGATTGCTCATATAGTTATACCTATATACTTATGTCTTGATGTATGAAAATCTGTGATATTTATGTGGTACGTGAAAGGTTTGCTCACATATATGTACACACACACATGGATGATGATCTAGTGAATGATAGGGTCTTTGAGAGTTGTCCCAAGATTACTCTAAATCTAGATAGGTGCTTGAATATGCTATAAGCATATGAGGAATAAATATCTTAAGCCTATGATTTTATGAAAAATGTAATTAAAGGCTTTTCACTAAAGAGAACTTAGCTTAGCACCGAATGAACATGAAATTGAGAGGTGTTGACTTTCCCGTGAGGAAGATTCACCATTTGTACCTTATAGACTGTTAACTTCCCTTAGAGGTATACTCACCTATGGACTCACATGAGGTGTTGACTTCCCTTTGAGGAATGGGGTCACCCATGTTTTCTCATGAGGTGAGACCCCAATTGTCCAATGGCATGTAGAGGGAATTACCAATCTCTTAGTTCCATAAACTATGCTTGCCACATAGGATCTAGCAAAGTGAATTCACTTAGAATGCTAGGCTATATGTTAATTATTCTACCTGGGCTAGGTAGGAACACCTTCCATTGGTGTAAGGCTCTACAACATCAAATTCCATGTTTAGCACCCACCGTCTTAGTGTCGGATAAGGCTATAGTTTCCCTAAAGTAAAATGGACAATGGAAGTAATGAACTAGGACCCTAACTAGGATTACTTAATGGAGGTTATTTAGTATAGGTGGAAGCAATGAACCAATCTAGACATTGCACAAGTAGCTCCTTAGGAAGTCCTAGTAAGGTAACCTAATATGTATGATTGTCATTATGTCTTTATGCATGATATTGTAGAAGTTGTCTACTTGTTATGAAGATGTGCATGATATGAATCTATGTGATGTGATCTATCCTTATGTGCATTATGTTAGTCTAAATGACTATATGATGAAGGTCTTGTATTGACGTGAATTAAGTTGTCTTTACTTGTTATGAGGATGTATGAATTGTATGTTAAGGTTTGTGGTCTCATGAATAGTTTACTAAGTATGTGTGAGGTTATGGGGCTTCACATGTACATTGCACTAGTATGTTAAGATTGGGGTCATGAACAATGTCTTATAATGATGAATATGAAAAGAAGTAAAAATATGTGTAAATGGATATAGTTCACTCTAATGCCTTATGATCTTGACTTGAATGTGTCTTGTAAAGGGCTATACTTCTATGATGATATGTGTTTGCTTGTGTAAGTTGTATGCATGGTTTTCCTTGTGGTCTTAAGGTGATACATTTCACCAAGAATCACTAGAGGGTTACTTGGGAAGTTAATGAATAAAAGAAATAAAGTTCAGTGTTAAGGTAAGAGAGCTCACAATAAAGTGACCTTAAATATGACATAAATTCTAAATGTGATTTTATATGTTCTTTGGACTTTGATTATGTTTCTATGAAGTATGTGAATGATATAAATTCTATTGTATAAGTATTTTATGAAGATTTTCTCAAAATAGCATGATGTATGATTTCACGAAAATGTCCCTTTTAAATGCATGTTTTTGCATGGTTTCCATACTTAGTACATTCTTGTGCTAACTTCATTCTTCTCTACTTTTTACACAAAGTGTAGGTTATGGATGCATAAAGGATGTCTTGAATGGTGAAGATCTTTATAGATGATTCCCAAGCTCAATGAAAGGAATCCTTAAGTTCAAGGATCTCCTACTTATGTCTTTATTGTAAAATGTTGAAATATTGTATAGTTATGTAATGTTTCTTAAGGACCGTGTCCCTAATGTACTCTAATGTTGTTGAGTCTACTATGACAAAGAGACTTAAGGTCTAAGTATGTAATAGGATCTTTTTTATATATGAAGGAAAGTTTCTAGCATATGATGTGCTAGGAAAAGTTTTAAATTTCTACTAAATTTACTATGTCAGTGCTATGAATGATAACTATGGGCTTGTATAAGACCTCCAGAGGTCAAGTACGCCATGTTACTTCTAGGGGGTTCTCCCCAGATGTGATAATGATCTTCCAAATTGCCCTTGAAATCAATCACGCAAGCCCGTAACATATCCTCTAGAGTTTGGATGGTGCCCTCCGCATGTCCATCCATTTGAGGGTGGAAAGCGGTGCTAAGCTTTACTTACGTACCAAGTCCACTTTCGAAATATCTCCAAAAGTATGAAGTAAATTGGTCTCCTCTATTAGAAATGATCGACAATGGGGCCCCATGTAACTTCACAATCTCTCCAACATATAACTTAGCATACTCCTCCGCCGTGTAACAAACCTTTACTGGAAGGAAATGGGATGACTTGGTCAACCTATCCACTATGACACAAATGGAGTCACGTTGCCGACGTGTTCGAGGAAACCCTACCACAAAGTCCATATTGACATCTTCCCACTTCCGAGCGGGGATATCAATATCTTGGGTTAGGCCACCAGGGCCTTGATTCTCGGCTTTGACTTGTTGGCAATTTGGGCACCTCGACACAAACTTAGCTACCTCTATTTTCATTCCATTCCACCAATATATGTCACGCAAGTCATGATACATCTTGGTGGCCCCTGCATGGATTGAGTATCGGGAGCCATGAGCCTCATCCATGATCTTCTCCCTTAAACCATCCACATCCGATACACATAACCTCCCTTGGTACCTAAGTACCCCATCCTCCCCTTGGGAGAAAGATTCATTATTCTTGTTATGGACCTACTCTTTCAACTCCATCAATAGGGGATCAATATATTGCTTAGAGTTCACATCCACCACTAAAGACGACTCGGAGTTATGGCGAACCATAAAACCACCCTTCGACGATTCTTCTAGTAGAACACCCAACGGGCCAATATATGAACATCTTTGACTAGTTCCTGTTTTTCATCATTAACATGAGCCATGCTACCCATAGACACTTGACTCAAAGCATACGCTACAACATTAGCTTTTCAGGGATGGTAAAGGACACTCATGTCATAATCCATTAAAAGCTCTAACCATATCCTTTGGCATAGATTCAAGTCTTTTTGGGTGAATACATATTGGAGACTTTTGTGAGTGGTGAATACATCTAAATGCACCCCATAAAGATAGTGTCTCCAAATTTTCAAAGCAAATACCACGACCGCAAGCTCAAGGTCATGAGTTGGATAATTCTTCTCATGTGGCTTGAGTTGTTGTCACATCCGGGGAGCACCCCCTAGAAGTAACATGGCGTACTCGACGTCTCCGAGGTCTTATACAAGCCCATAGTTATCATTCATCGCATTGTCATAGTAAATTTAGCGGAAAATTTAAAACTTTTCATAGCACATCATATGGTAGAAACTTCATCTCCTATATAGATAAAACATAAGTCATAATACATACTTATACCTTAAGTATCTTTGCCATCTTAGACTCAACAACATTAGAGTACATTAGGGACACGACCCTTAAGACATAAAACTTAAGTACAAATTTATACACTTTATAGTAAAGACCTAACATAGGGATCCTTGGACTTAAGGATTCCTTCCTTGAGCTTGGGAATCACATATCAAGCTCCTCAATCATATAGGCATCCTTTGAGCATCCATAACCTACACTTTGTGTAAAAAATAGAGAAGAATGGAGTTAGTACAAGAATGCACTATGTATAACAACCATGAAAAAACATTCATTTAAAAAGGGACATTTTTTTGAATTCATACTTCATGCCTTTTTGAGTAAATCATCATAAAACCTTTAAACAATAGAATTTATATCATTCACATACTTTATAGAAGCATAATCAAAGGCCAAACATCATATAAAATCACATATAGAATTTAAGTCATATTTGAGGTCACTTTACAGTGAGATCCTTCACCTTAACAGTGAACCCTTTTTCTTTTAACTCATCAACCTCCCAAGTTACCCTATAGTTATACTTGGTGCAATGCATCACTTCAAGGCCACAAGGAAACCATACATACAATCTATACAAGGAAACACATACCATCATAGAAGTATAGTACAACATAGACATATTTAAGCCAAGACTATAAGAACATTACAGTGAACTCCTAGTCATTATGCACATATACTTATTTTACTTCACAATGAACTTTATAAGACCTTACTCATAATCCCAATATTAAATTTACTAGTGCAATGTACATGTGAAACCCCAAAACCTCAAATATACTTAGTAAACCCTTAATGAGACCACAAGCTTAACACTTCATAAATCAACAAGTAAGTGAAGACAACTTCATTCATGTCAATACAAGACCTTCATCATATAGTCATTTAGACCAACATAGTGCATATAAGTATAGGATCAAATCATGTAGACTCATTACACGCACATCTTAATAACAATTAGACAATTACTACAATGTCATGCATAAGGACATAAACATAATCATACACATTAGGTCACCTCCCAAGGACTTCCTAAGGAGATACTTGTGCAATGTCTAGATGAGTTCATTACTTCCACCTATCCTAAGCAACCTTCCTTAAGTCATCCTTGTTAGGATACTAGTCATTTACTTCCATTGTCCATTTTACTTTAGGGAAACTATAGCCTTAACTGCCACTAAGACCATGGAGTTTAAACATGGAATTTGGTGTTGTAGAGCCTTACAAAATGGAAGGTGTTCCTACCTAGCCAAGGTAGAAAATTATCATACATCCTAGCATCCTAAGTGAATTCACTTTGCTATATCCTATGTGGCAAGCATATTTTATGGAAATACGAGATAGGTATAATCCCTCTACATGCCATTGGGCAATTGGGGCCTTCTCTCATGAGAAAACATTGGTGAACCTTCCTCAAAGGGAAGTCACCACCTCATGTGGATCCATAGGTGAGTATTCCTCTAAGAGAAGTCAACACTCTATAAGGAAAAATTGGTGAATCTTCCTCCAAGGAAAGTCAACACCTCTCATTTTCCAGTTCACTCGGTGCTAAGCTAAGTTTAGTTTATTTAAAATCCTTTATTACATTTTTCATAAAACATAGGCTTAGGATATTTGTTCCTCATATGATTATTTCATATTCAAGAACCTATCTAGTTTTAGAGTATTCTTGGGAACACCTTTCAAGGCCCCTCGATCAACTACATCTTCATACATGTGTGTGTATATTTATATGTGAGCAAACCTTTCACATAACACATAAAGTTCACACATGTTCATATAACAAAGCATAAGTCTATAGGTATAACAATATGAGCAATCCTTTCATATAAACACACTAAGACACTATGCACATTCATACTTCATCATATCATATAATCCATATTCATAACATGACCATACATCCCTTTTCATGTACATAGAAACAAACCTACGAACTATCCTATCAGGTACACATGTGAAATGCATAGACAAGGTCGAATACCCTTGCCCACACTAGTACACCTATCAAGTCATCCTAGATAAGGAAACACATTTCACACTTTCATAGACATAAGCTTAACATGCATAGTAGTAGATACTAGTGAATATGAGAACTACCTTTCATTTAGACATCATGACTTATACTACTTGTAAGCATGCATGTAAAGTGAGGGTGTGTGTACATTGGTCAAAATGATTACACTTTCAAGCATAGACAACACAACACCATTTAGCATAGGAAACAAGTAGACTTCATATTACACTTAAGACTCCTATCTTTGGCTATTCATGCATTCACTTAGGGGTACATAGGTAAGGGATCCTTTAACCGTTTTAACATATCAATGGCAGCACCTACATTTTGCCCTAACATAAATATACACATGCTTATACAATATCCATACAACCTAAATCACAACTAGATAGGAAAGTAGGCATCAGCTTCACATAGTATGATCATCATAACCACACACTCATATATTCATCAATTTGACTTTAAGGCCATGGTGAACATATATATAATGACAATAAAGTAAACACCGCCACCATAAGTGGACCAACCACACAATGCCATACAATGCTTCATCAACATTACTATAAAAAAGTAGAGAAGTAGAAGAGTAGAGAAATTGTTATCAATCCTTTAACCTTTGGTAATCTTTGACCATTACTACTCTTTCATCAATAAATCAAGTATAGGGCAGTAGCTAAAGTTATAATAACATAATCTCCAATCATACATTAATCATAACAAGATTGAGATCATATAAGGTCCACTACATCATCAATTTATAGAATGTGAAGGTAAGTTAATCTCTTATCAATTCTTTCACACTTTTAATGTCAATTAGTCATGATCACAATTAATCCTTAATACATATAAAGTCAGTAGTTGAAGATGCCATGGCTTAGACGAAATCCTACTACAATTTGCCAGGAGGTCAAGATTACAACGAGCATCATGGAATTACAAAAGAGAGGAATTAAGGATCAAGTCTTCAAGCATCAATCCATATTGGATACCAACACATAATTGATCATTATAATGTATTATAGGCAGTATCTAAAGTACAATTAACCCTATAAAACATCGTGAACCAATTACTATGGAATCGAGATACAAGGAACTACATTATAACTTTATAGAAGATAGGAGAACATGAATCAATACTACCTAATCCTCAAGGCTTGATCCATATTTGATCAATTACGTATGATTCATAATATTTATACATGATAGGCAGTAGATAACAATCAATTTAACGTAATCGAAATCCAATTTTTATACATTGTACTATCAATGTTATAGTGAATCATGGAAATCTAAGCAATGCATGTTCAAATTTTCATACATTGATTCACATGAATACTTCATCATCAATTCAAGTAAACCACAGTAGATATAACCAATTCAACGTAATAGAATCACAATACAATCAATAACAAGTCAGGATCACAATGCACTTGCAAGGGCTAAATCGATTTTGCGAAGGGACATAGGTTCATCACGTAATTGGATTAAAATCACGTTAAAACCAACAAATTAACATCAATTAATCATTAATTAACCATTTAAAACATTTTTATAAAGAACCCATGGCTAGATTGAAGTAGAAGAGATTTGATCATGAAACCTTCTTTGAAAACTTGAGATTAACTCTCCAAGTGAAAGGTCACTTGGAGATAAACGATTACCATACCTTTTTCTAGTTTAAAATCTCTAAAAATAGGTGAATAACCCATGAAAATCCAATCTACAAGCTGTTTTTGAGCTTCAACAGCAATGGAGGTTTCTAGAGAGAATTGTTTTTTGAGGGAAGGTTTAATTTGTGTGAATGGGATTGGGAATGGGTTTGTCACGTTTTAGATTACTCATATACATCCAAAAATAGGTAAATAAATCAATTAGGGTCAGGTTATGACGTGGGGTGAATTTACTATTCACCCCTTAAGTGGGCAGTGCGCAGGCAGCAGTTGCACCAGCCTCCATTGATGGACCCAATCGACTGGGCGTTGGTCCATCGACGGGCCGTTCTGTGCCCTCAATTGATTGGGTATTAGGCTGTAATGTGGTCAAGCCTTCCCTAATCTAGTTCCCATAGATGCCTCCCCGTCGATGGGGCATAAATCGACCAACGGAACGTGCATTGAGCTCGTCGATTGACACTGCCAAGGCAGTGTCTCGACAGCCTTGGGTCCTTTTTGTGGGCCCTTTTTCGGGGCCCTTAAGAAGTCATACCCATACCATTCAAATGTAAATACAAACCTTAACAAGTTATAGACCTTCTACATCAGTTTCACCCAAAACAATTACATGTAACACGTCCAAACACACTTGGCCCCGTCAAGACACACACATGCATGTCTCAAGGCTATCTTTCGAACGTCTTAGACGTTCTTCGACGTTTGACTTCCAAACTTCAGGAAACTCCATATACTACCTATAAACATCATTAAATCATTTTAAAACTTCATAAGCTCATGGAAGACAATTATAAGCACGTATAGACACATGAGGCACATAGGTGACTAACGTCGAACGTCTTGGTCGTCCCTTGACGTTTGACTTCAAAATCACCTTTAAATTTACACACTGCCTCAATACCATATTATAAGACATTTTAGGACCTTAGAATCTTAAGACAATTATTTTAGTCTCTAGACACCCTAACTCATTTTGGTGGTCTTAAAATTTATCAAGTTCTCAAACAAAGACATGCTCATGTTTTCTTCCTAGTGAAGTCTATATGGTAAGTCACACCAAATATATCACAACAAATAGGAAGCCATTTCACAAAATGTCAATTTCTAACATAGTACTCACCTTCACAGTAAGAATCATTTGGGAAAAACAATACAAATCATAGGCACACACATGAATACTTAGCTACACATGCTTTCATATTTTAATAGTGAGCCTAAAATCATTCTTCCCAAACCGTATAAGTCACATAATTTTTAAGAGACTCAATATATTTCATTTTAAAGAGACTGGACTTTTCATTATCAGGCTAAACCTCACACCTCACAAGTGACTACAACGAAGTTTCTTACCTTACCTCATGAAGTCAAATTCATAATTAGCATGTTAAGATGCACAATACACATGAGGAAACATGGATTTTATCAAAATTTCCCTTCATGCACTTTGGAATCTTAAAATATCCTTAAGGTAATGTCAATAAATACATACCAAACATATAAAGGTCATGTAATTCATACTTTATGCAATACTCCATTCATGAACAAGCTTACTAAGAATTCATTAGTTTCAAGTTCAAACAAAAATAGAAGGACAAGGTAGAAAATGTCTACAACCTTACTATTCCATCACCATCCCCCACTTAGGGTAAACCCGATCAAGAGCAACTAAACCCGACCTTAAGAGGATCTTAACTTAACAACCTTCATTTCTCATCACTTAAAAGTGATTACCACTTTAAAAAGAATTACAGTAAGTCAACCAAGGCATTCTAAGCTTTAGCACCTAGAAAATTTATCTGCAATCATTAAGTTAGGTCATACCATTCAACCACATAAGGTTTTCATACAATAAAATAGTCACCAAGGTCATAACATTAGGGGAAAACAATAAGAAGACTTAGCCATACAATTTCTTCTTTTTCCTTAAACATTATAGTAAGGTGACTTCTAGGTGACTAAACCTACATCATCACCCTACCAAGACAAGTATACAACCTTCACACCTAGGATCAAGACTATACAAAGGACTCCAATCCCTACTAGGCAACTTATCAAGGACCACATATATACAAAGGGAAACATTGAACACTTTTAAGTACATATTCTTAGGGTAGCATGCTTTCATAGGTAGTCACTACACATTTCAAGCTCAAATCATAATATTAAGCTACCAACATGTAAAACCATATAGTAATACATCATTCCAAAAGAAACATAACTTCTAACATCCTTTAACTATATCATGACACACATTCTTCAACATAACCTGCTATTTCACATATGTCTCACACATAGCCATAAATTTCATCACATCATCAAAATATGCCAGGATTCGCCTTCACACATACTCATTCAACCATAAAACCAAGTTAAACATTAACTCAACTTTTCTCCCTCAAGCATAGTGATACAATCTCATCCAAGCAATCACATCTAAATGACCATCGGACAAGAAAACATAAGAGATATATATAATAGAGTTAAGTTCTACGACACAATATGAGAATGATGAAGAAGGGAAATTCTATCGTCATATAGCCTCTCATATAATTTTATGATGTCGCGACTCACCACCAATTAACACGACACTTTACTAGACGTGGCAATATGAGACTTTTAGAACCTAAAACCACTTTATCAACCTCATGCTCTCATACCACGTTTGTCACATCCGGGGAACACCCCCTAGAAGTAACATGGCGTACTCGACCTCTCGGAGGTCTTATACAAGCCCATAGTTATCATTCATTGCATTGTCATAGTAAATTTAGCGGAAAATTTAAAACTTTTCATAGCACATCATATGCTAGAAACTTCATCTCATATATAGATAAAACATAAGTCATAATGCATACTTAGACCATGATTCTCTTTGCCATCTTAGACTCAACAACATTAGAGTATATTAGGGACACTGCCCTTAAGACATAAAACATAAGTACAAATTTATACACTTTACAGTAAAAACCTAACATAGGGATCCTTGGACTTAAGCATTCCTTTCCTTGAGCTTGAGAATTACATATCAAGCTCCTCAATCATATAGGCATCCTTTAAGCATTCATAACCTACACATTGTGTAAAAAGTAAAGGAGAAAGTTATTACAAGAATGCACTAAGTATGGAAACCATACAAAAACATGCATTTAAAAGAGACATTTCTTGAAATCATACTTCATACCTTTCTGAGTAAATCTTCATAAAACCTTTATCCAATAGCATTTATATCATTCACATACTTTATAGAAGCATAATAAAAGGCCAAACATCATATAAAATCATATATAGAATTTAATTCATATTTGTGGTCACTTCACAGTGAGCTATTTTACCTTAACAGTGAACCCTTTTTCTTTTAACTCATCAACCTCCCAAGTAACCTTCTAGTTTTACTTGGTTCAATGCATCACCTTAAGGCCACAGGGAAACGATACATACAATCTACACAAGGAAACACATACCATCGTACAAGTATAGTACAACATAGACTTATTTAAGCCAAGACTATAAGAACATTACAGTGAACTCATGTCATTATGCACATATACTTATTTTACTTCACATAGAACCTTATAAGACCTTACTCATAATCCCAATCTTAATTTACTAGTGCAATGTACATGTGAAGCACCATAACCTCACATATACTTAGTAAACCCTTCATGATACCACAATCTTAACACTTTATACATCAACAAGTAAGTGAAGACAACTTCATTCATGTCAATGCAAGACCTTCATCATATAGTCATGTAGACCAACATAGTGCATATAAGGATAGGATCACATCATGTAGACTCGTACCATGCACATCTTCATAATAAGTAGACAATTACTACAATGTCATGCATAAGGACATAAACATAATCATACATATTAGGTCACCTCCCTAGGACTTCCTAAGGAGCTACTTCTGCAATGTCTATATAGGTTCATTACTTCCACCTATCCTAAGTAACCTTCCTTAAGTCATCCTAGTAATGATCCTAGTCATTTACTTCCATTGTCCATTTTACTTTTGGGGAAACTATATCCTTAACCGACACTTAGACCATGTGTGCTAAAGATGGAATTTGGTGTTGTAGAGTCTTACACCAATGGAAGGTGTTCCTACCTAGCAAAGGTAGAACATTATCATACATCCTAGCATCCTAAGTTAATTCACTTTGCTAGATCCTATGTGGATAGTTTATGGAAATAAGAGATAGGTATAATCTCTCTACATGCCATTGGGCAATTGGGGCCTCCTCTCATGAGAAAACATGGGTGAACATTCCTCAAAGGGAAATCACCACCTCATGTGGATAATAGGTGAGTATTCCTCTAAGGGAAGTCAACACTCTATAAGGAACAATTGGTGAATCTTCCTCCAAGGGAAGTCAACACCTCTCATTGTCAAGTTCACTCGGTTCTAAGCTAAGTTCTTTTTATTTAAAAGCCTTTATTATATTTTCCTTAAAACATAAGCTTAGGATATTTCTTCCTCACGTGCTTATAGCATATTAAAGCACCTATTTAGTTTTAGAGTATTCTTGGGCACACCTTTCAAGGCCCCTCTATCTACTAGATCTTGATACATGTGTGTGTATATTAATATGTGAGCAAACCTTTCACATAACATATAAAGGTCACACATGTTCATATAACAATGCATAAGTCAATAGGTATAATAATATGAGCAATCCTTTCATATAAACACACTATTACACTATGCGCATGCATACTTCATCATATCATATAAGCCTTATTCATAACATGCCCATACATTCCTTTTCATGTACATATAAACCAAACCTAGGAACTATCCTATCAAGGTACGCATGTGCAATGCAAAGACAAGGTCTCATACCCTTGCCCAGACTAGTACACCTATAAAGTCATCCTAGATATGGAAACACATATCACACTTTCATAGACATAAGCTTAACATGCATAGTAGTAGATACTAGTAAATATGAAAATTACCTTTCATTTAGACAACATGACTTAAACTACTTGTAAGCTTGCATATAAAGTGAGGGTGTGTGTACATTGGTCAACATGATCACATAATGGCTATCAACAACACATTGAGGCAGCCACCCTCTTAGACCTTATTACACTTTCAAGCACAGACCACACAACATATTTAGCATAGGAGACAAGTCAACTTCATATTGCACTTAAGACTCCTACCTTTGGCTATTCATGCATTCACTTAGGGGTACATAGGTAAGGTATCCTCTAACCATTTTAACTTATCAATGGAAGCACCTACATTTTACCCTAACATAAATATACATATGCTTATACAATAGCCATACAACCTAAGTCACAACTAGATAGGAAAGTAGGAATAAACTCCACATAGTATGATCATCATAACCACAAACTCATATATTCATCAATTTTACTTTAAGGCCATGGTCAACATATATATAATGACAATAAATTAAACACCGCCACCATAAGTGGACCATACTACATAATGTCATACAATGCTTTATCAACATTACTATAAAGAAGTAGAGAAGTAGAAAAGTAGAGCAAGTCTTACAAATCTTTTAACCTTTGGTCATTATTGACCATTACTACTCTTTCATCAATAAATATGTATAGGGAAGTATCTAAAGGTATACTAACATAATCGGCAATCATACATTAGTCATAACAAGATTGAGATCATACAAGGTCCACTACATCATCAATTTATCGAATGTGAAGGTAAGTTGATCTTTCATAAAATTTTTATCGCTTTGATTGTCAGTTAGTCATGCTCAAAATCAATCCATAATACACATAAAAGGAAGTAGTTAAAGATACCATAGCTTAGACGAAATACTACTACAATTTGCCAACAGGTCAAGATTACAGTGAGCATCATGGAATTACAATAGAGACGAATTAAGGATCAAGTCTTCAAGCATCAATCCATATTGGATACCAACAAATAATTCATCATTATAATCCATTATAGGCATTATATAAAGTACAATTAACCCTATAAAACATTGTGAACCAATTACGATGGAATCGAGATACAAGGAACTACATTATTACTTTATAGAAGATAGGAGCACATGAATCAATACTACCTAATCCTCAAGCCTTGATCCATATTGGATCCATTAAGTATGATTCATAATCTTTATGCATGAAAGTCAGTAGATAACAATCAATTTAACATAATTGAATTCCAATTTTTATACATTGTACTATCTATGTTACAGTGAATCATTGAAATCTAAGCTATGCATGTTCAAATCTTCATAAATTGATCCACATGAATACTTCATCTTTAATTCATCATGAATTCACGTAAACCACAGTAGATATAACCAATTCAACATAATAGAGTCACAATTCAATCAATAACAAATCATGATCACAATGCCCATGCAAGGCTAAATCGATTTTAGGAAGGGACATGAGTTCATCATACAATTGGATTAAAATCACGTTAATACCAGTAAATTAACATCAATTCATCATGATTTAACCATTTATAACATTTTTAGAAATAACCCACGACTATATTGAAGAAGAAGAGATTTGATCATGAATACTTCTTTGAAAACATGTGATTAACTCTCCAAGTGAAAGGTTACTTGGAGATGAAGGATTACCATACCTTTGTCTAGTGTAAAACCTCTAAAAATTGGTGAAGAACCCATGAAAATCCAATCTACAAGTTGTTCTTGAGCTTCAACAACAATGGAGGTTTCTAGAGAGAATTGGTTTTGGAGGGAAGGTTTAATTTGTGTGAATGGGATTGGGAATGGGTTGATCACGTTTTAGATTAGTTATATACACCCAAAAATAGGTAAATAAATCAATTAGGGTCAGGTTAGGATGTGGGGTGAATTTACCATTCACCCATTAAGTGGGCAGTGCCCAGGCAGCAATTGCAGCAGCCTGCATCGACGGACTCAATCGACTGGGCGTTCGTCCATCGACGGGCCATTTTGTGCCCTCCGTTGATTGGGTATGAGGCTTTCATGTGGTCAATCCTTCCCCATTCTAAGTGACCATCGTCGCCTGCCCATCAACGGGGCATCATCCAACCAACGGGATGTGCATTGAGCTAGTCATTTGACACTGCCAAGGCAGTGACTCGACAACCTTGGGTCCTTCTTGTGGGCCCTTTTTTGGGGCCCTTTAAAAGTCATACCCGGAGGTTTCCAATGTAAATATAACCCTTAACAAGTTTTAGACCTTCCACATCAGTTTTACCAAAAACAATTACATGTAACACGTCGAAACACACTTGGCCCTATCAAGACACACACATGCATGTCTCAAGGCTATCTTTCAAACGTCTTACACGTTCTTGGATGTTTGACGTCCAAACTTCACAAAACTCCATATAATACCTATAAAAATCATTATAACTCATTTTAATACCTCATAATCTCATGAAATACAATAATAATCACGTATAGACACATGAGGCACATAGGTGACTAATCGTCGAACGTCTTGGTTGTCCCTTGACTTTTGACTTCCAAATCACCTAAAACTTTACACACTGCCTCAATACCAGATTATAATACATTTTAGGACCTTAGTATCTTAAGACAACTATTTTAGGCTCTAGATACCCTAACTCATTTTGGTGTTCTAAAAGTTGTCTAGAGGCTTACGCTATGAATTTGCCATGTTGCATGAGCACACATCCTAGACCCACTCGTGAGGCATCACAATAAATCACAAAGCCTTCGGTACCCTCCGTTAAGGTCAATATTGGAGCAGAGGTAAGTCTATATTTTAATAATTGGAAACTATTTTCACACGATTCGTACCATTCGAGTTTGGACTTCTTTTGGGTTAAGGTCGTTAATGGAGATGCAATAGATAAAAATGCCTCAACAAACCTCTTATAGTAACTTGCCAACCCTTGTGGGTCTATCTAGTTACGCTTTTTCTTGAGAAGAAACACCCATAGCATCTAGAACTGTGAACACTTCATCAATGAACCCTTGTGGGTCTTCCTCCACCTTAGAACCATAGAAAGTTCATCCTTGTAAAGTCCCTAATACTTGAAACGATAGTGTTAGCATTGGGGTTCACTTGCTCCCTTGCATCCCTAGAAACTTGGGTAGCGAACACTTGACTCAAGCTATAAATAGCAGATATTATCTCAACATTCGACATATCCCCTTCTTCAATAGGAACTTAAGGGTTTTGAGCATTATTCCTCCTTTCCGGCCCTTCGAGCATTGTTCCTCCTTGTATTCATTGCCTATAAGCACAATAAAAGGATTAGAAGAAAGAACTAGATAGAGTTAAGACTTTTAGGCACTACTAAGGAATAACAAGAGAGTGAAAGTTCCTAAGCATCACATAGACCCTCATTAACAAGTGTGGCATGCTTCACAATTATTAATAAGACCCTACATAGAAGTGGTTTAGTGAGACATCATTCCTATGAATACCTGACCTCATGCACTGATACAAAGTTTCTAAATACCCAAACTACACCCTAGTCGTTACTGGTGTCGTCGTCCTCGAAGAGGACTAAGACAAGCCTCTTAGCATTCGTCCTAGCAATAATGAGTCAAAAATGCGGAAAAATTAAAACTTTTGCTTATATAGCCAGGAGGTTTACATAGACCTCTACATAGGAAGCATACATACACTTCTCGCAATATACAACTTAAAAACGCATATGAATTTAGTCTAATACTTTATTTCATACCAACCATCTAAACTAAGTCAAACAATCGAGGCAAAGCCCTTATACAAAACCATAATTTCCACATATGTCTTACATGAATATCTTCAACAATAAGAAAGAAATGAACGTTTATTAGACAATACAAGTACTACTAAGATAGAATGTGTGGTAGCATCCTCGAAGTAGAGGGCATACCAAAACTTGGACAGTCTAGTCCAAGCCTTCTTGCTTTAGCCTCAATGATACCTCAACGGCCCGAACCAACAATGTTTGGGGGGAAAGGGAAGAGATATGGGTTAGTACAAAACACATGTACTAAGTATGATCCCTATGCATAAAAATCGTCAATGCATGAGAAAAGGCACAATTTAGTCAAAACTATGCACAATGACCAACAATTTAATATACGCATATAAGGAAAATCCTAGTCATATCAACATACAAGTAAGTCAAACAACACTTGTGCAATGCCAAGAATAAATCCCCATAACCCTATTCAAAGCTAAGTATCACATTAAGCAACCCACATCATACTTACAATATTTTCTCATATATAACATCCTTCATTCATTAGTACTAATCATAACTTATCAACATAATCATAATCATAATTATAAAAGAACACTACTAGAATCATCCTATAGGACTCCACATGTGCAATGAGTAACAAAAGTGCCATACCCTCCCTTACCCTAGGTAACAGCCTTCAAGATAACTCTAATCAGAGCTCACATACTTAACTTGTTCATTTACATTTATGTTAGGGAAAGAAGTTCAACGACCGACATGAGACCATGTGAGCTACACGGAATCCAGTGTTCTACTCCCACACTTAAAAGAGAGTGTTAACACTTGCCTAAGGTGTAACCATTCGTACGTAGCTATCTTGGTGGATCCACTAATCTAGAGTCATATGTGGGGACATAGTTAAGGGTCAAGGAGATTGTTTCTTGAAACCTTTACTTACTAACGTGGAGGTTTCAATCTCATGAGACAACACATAATTAGGGAATCCGGACTTACTAACGTGAGGAATCGCATGTGGTAGGCCATACTTACTAAGATGAGACCTCCATCTCATTTACATGCCGTTACGGTGTGAAACAATTATTCCCTTTTGTAATCATCATATATCATCATACAAGTTCACATTAGACTCATCCTAGACCCTTAGGTGAACATCTTATCATAATAGCTCATAGGTCATCATAAGTGAGAACTATCCTTTCAATTTTAGACCCAACATTATAATCATGAGAAACTACATTCAATCATATAATGATCATACCATAACATAACTATGTACTTCATAGCAAATTTATAAATCTAGGGTTAGGGATGAGGGATCCTTTTCACCAACATCACAACCACACAATTAGCTATACCATCACTATCACATATATAGATTTCACCTTGCATAATTGAGATCAAAGGATAGTCAAGATCATACCTCATTGCCCTTAATGGGACTTCATACTTCAATACCCAAGAACTCAAAACCAACATATGAAATTGGGCAATTCATGAAGTATTAACATAACTGAAATCAAAATAAACAAGTGACATGTTCATCACCTTCAACAATTCATCTTAATCAATCAAAGAAATTAGGGATTTAGGGGAAAGATGGTGGTCAAGGTAAAACTAATAGGAATTAAAAAATTAACGATTAATTCATACTTAAAAAACATTAATTAATCATAATTCATCTTAATTATCTCACAATTTCATTTTAGAAAGAAGATCCATGTGAGGAGAAAAACTCTTGTTTTGGGGGATTAAGAAATCATCTTTTGAAGGACCTCTTGGGAAAAGGAATACCAAGAGTAAAAAAAACCATACCTTATATATGAGAGAACCACGAAATTGAGTTTGAAAACTTGAAGGCTTGCTCTTCTTCTTGGAGCTCTAATGGCCTTCAATGGAGTTTTGGAGGAGGAGATAATTTTGGGAGGGAGAGAGAGATTTTTTATTTAAACTTGTTGGAATTTATTTGAGTGATAAAATTGACTTAAAACATACCCTAATACATTATATAGTCACTCACCAAATTACCCAAAATACCCCTCACTTAAATGGGTTTATTTGTGAAGTCAAAACACCCTAAATACGACTTTTACGATATCAGGGAAGTGTCTGCGCATCACGGGGCCAACACGCATTTTATTTGCAAAAAATAATTTGAGGCAGTGAGGTCCGTGTTGGCTGTGTGTCGCACAGTAGCCCACTGATTCATGACTTTCGAAGGCTGCTTTGGCAGCCTGCCCACCCATGTTGCGGTCCTTCCCAAGGACCCTTCTGGTGGTCCTTGGGGTGTCGTTATTGGACGTTTAGACTCTCTATACTACACTCTACCTATGAAAAGTCTTGTTAAAAGTTTTGGAATTCATTTGACCTTCCGAAACCATCCCAAATATAAGGACGTCAACCAGTTAAATTTCGCTAGCTTTCAGACGTTAAGGCCTTTCTTTAATTCTATGACTCAGAAACATCTCAAACAAGTTATTTAAACTTATTTAGACCTAAAATAATTATTACTTGAAATTTTAGGCTCTATTATAGGTCATGGAATTTATGGAACAAACATACTGCGTATAAACATCATTATAACTCATATAAGGACCTCATAAGCACATTACACAAACATAAGCACATAAAAACATCTAAGGCCCCTTTGGTGACTAGTCATCGAATGGCTTGGTCGTCCCTTGACGTTTGACTTCCAAATATCCTCAAACTTTAGAGAATGACTCAATACCACATTATAAATAATTTTAGGACCATATACCCGTATGACAAACATGTTAGGCTCTAGACATCCTAGCTCATTTTGTGGTCTTACATTCTTCTCCCTTTACAGTAAACTCTTTTTCTTCCTAATCCCTTAACTTCGCAAGTAACCCTCTAGTGATATTTCGTGCAATGTATAGATAATGTACCATTACACTATCAACACTCAAGCATCACCTTATGTCCACAAGGTAATCATATTTTACAACGTACATTAATCACCAAACCTATATACATAGAAGCATAACATATTATAAGACACATACTTCACATTTGACCCAACATACATTAAGAACGACATGGAAGAACTCATTACAAGACCACCTATAAGCCAAGATTTACCAATATCATCATAATAGGCATTAGTCAATCAATAGCATATTTAGACTCCACTTCACTTAGACATCATAAAACCTCACTCATAACCTCAATCTAAGCCTACTAGTGCAATGTAAATGTGAAATCTCATAACCAACACTTACTAAGTAAACTCATCAAGAGACTACAAGCATATAATTTACTTCATACATTAACAAGACAAGTATCGACAACTTCATACATGCCAAATAAGACCTTCATCATATAGTCAGTAAGACCAACATTATGCATATAAAGTAATCCCACATCATATAGACTTATTAGGACTCATACCATGAACATCATCACAAAAAGTAGACAACACCACAATTTCATACATAAGGAACATAAACATAGTCATATACATTAGAACACCTTCCTAGAACTCCCTTCAAGAGCTACTTGTGCAATGCATAGGCAAAGTCACATACCCTCATCTACACTAAGCAACTTTTCTTAGGTTATCCTAGTTAAGGTCCTTGCTTTACCTCCATTGTCCATTTTAATTTAGGGAAACTATGGCCTTAACCGACACTAAGACCTTGGGTGCTAAACATGGAATTTGGTGTTGTAGAGACTTACACCAAAGAAGGTTCTCTACCTTGCCAAAGTAGAACATTGAAATCATGCTAGCATATTAGGTTATATCACTTGCTAGATCCTATGGGGCAAACATAGTTCATGGAACTTGGAGGCATATATAAAAGTTCTCTTTATGTCAAATGGGGTATTGTAGTTATCCACCTCGTGAGAATTATGGTGAACCTACCTTCCCACATTAGTTCGAGTTCACTTGGTGCTAAGCTAAGTTCCCTTTATTGGAAAAAGTTTATTAATATTACTTTATAAAAGCAGGGTTTAGGAGATTAACTCCCCATATTGTTAGCTCATAGGTCATATATGAGAGTTTATCAACCTAAATTATGTGAGAAGACATTTCACATGGACATAGCATATTCAAGCACCATCTAGTTTAGGATACCCTTGAGAACACCTTTCAAGAGACTCATCATTTTTAATTTTAAGAAGAATCCATTTTTCATTAATGGCCCACAATACCACACATTAAAACTTACTTCAAACGTGATCATTTCATTATATCATGAAGTTAAATGCACAACTAACACATAAAGATGCACAATCAACATGAGAAAATATGAATTTGATCAAAAATCCCTTTTCAAGCATTTAGAATATTCAAAACATGCTTAACATAATGTCAATTGGGACATACTTAACATATGGAGAACATGAAACTCATTCTTATGTTCAAGATTCCTTTCTTGTACAAGCTTCTAGGAACTCGTTGGTTTCAAGCTCAAGTAAGAATAGAAGGACAAGATAGGAATATTGTAAGACCCCCAAAATGATTTAGGGTGTCTACAGCCTAACATGGTTGTCTTAAGGTTATAATGTCTTAAAATGTCTTATAATATGTTTTAGAGGCAGTGTATAGAGTTTGAGGTTATTTGGAAGTCAAACGTCAAGGGTCGACCAAAACGTTCGACGATTAGTCACCTATGTGTCTCATATGTCTATGCATGCTTATATGTGTATGAATGAGCTTATGAAGTATTAAAATGAGTTATAATTATGTTAAATGGTATCATTTGAATTTTAGAGAAGTTTGGAGGTCAAACGTCTAAGACGTTCGAAAGATAGCCTCGAGACATGCATGTGTGTGTCTTGATGGGGCCTTACATATTTGCACATGTTGAAGGTATTTTTTTGGGTGAAACTTATGTGGAAGGTATAAAACTTGTTAAGTGTTGTATTTACGTGGGAAACGTCTGGGTACGACTTTAAAAGGGCCCAACAAAAGGGCCCACAAGAAGGACCCAAGCCTTGTCGAGACACTGCCTTTGCAGTGTCAATCGATGGACCAAACGACGGCCACTTGGTCAACCAACGGCCCATAGGTGAGGTATATTCGTTTGACACTTAACTTGGGAAGGTCTCAAGCCAAAAATTGGCCAAGGACCAATCGACGGAAGCGAATGCACGGCCCGTCGAATGACCAACGACCAGTAGATGATTCCGTCGATGGTGGCCTGCAACCTGTTGCGTGCGTACTAATTTATTAAAGGGGTGAATGGGAAATTCACCCCACGTCCTAAATCAACTCTAATTGAGTTATTTACCTAATTTTGGGTATATATAAGTCATCGAACACGTGAACATCCCATTCCCAATCCTATACACACGTAAGAAACATTTCCCTCCAAAAATATTCTCCCTAGAAACCTCCATTGTTGTTGAAGCTCAAGAATAGCTTGGAGCTTGGAATTGCATGATTTATTCACCAAGTTATATAGGTCTTCATTTAGATAAAATTATGGTGATCTTTATCTCTAGTTATCCTTCCATCTAGAGAGTTAATCTCAAAGATTTCAAAGACAAAAATATGATCATGATGTAGCATGATTTCCTTCTTCAATCTATCCATGGGTTCTTTCTAAAAATGTTTTGAACGATTAAATCATGATGAATTGAAGTTAATACAGTTGTTTTAACGTGCATTTGACTCCAATTGCATGATGAGACCATGTCCCTTCCAAACTTGATTTAGTCTTTGCATGGGCTTTGTGATCTTGATTTGTTTTCTATTGAATTGTGATTCTATTACGTTGAAGTGGTTATATCTACTGTTATTTACATGAATTAATGTTGAATTGATGTTGAATGATCCATGAGGATAAATGTATGAAGATTTGAACATGTTTAGCTTAGTTTCCATAATTCACTATAACATTGGCCTCTTGATGATTTAATGTGGAATTCGACTGTGTAGGGATGGTTGTATCTACTGTCATAAGTGTATATTATTGATAAGTTATAAATAAGTGATTCATGTTAATAAGTGTTGATTAACCTTTGATTCTTCTATTTTCCAGTGATGTCTAAAATAGCATGTTCAATGTGATCTAGACGTTATGGAAACTGTAGTAGGATTTGTTTTAGGTTATGTTGTCCTTAACTACTGCTTTATATGATGATATTAATGAATTATTGGTATGAAGTATTAATGATCAATGAAAAGGGGTCTTGCATGAATTGATGTAGGTTCTTCTAGCCTACAATTTGAATGTTGTAATGAAAATTATGTGATCTTAATTATAGGGTAGATGAAGCATGATTTAGATTTGATTTATATCTATTTAGATACTTCCCTAAATGAATATTATAGATGGCTGATGATTTATGAGCAAAACTAGGGACGTTACTTGATGATCTATAACTCTCTACTTTCTACCATATATGTGATATAGTGCACTAGTTGTATCATGATCTTGTAGCGACTTGTACATGGTTTCTTGTGTGCTTAAAGTACATTTTGCTACTTCCCTATATATGAATTATTGATAAAAAAGGTGTATTGATCAATGATGATCAAAGGGTGAGAAATTGGTAAGAATGCTTATATCTTCTACTTTTCTTATAGTATTGTAGTTGATGAAACCTTGTATGACATTGTGTGGTATGGTCCACTTATAGTGGCGGTGTTTACTTTATGTCATTATATATGTGTTGACAACGGCCTTGAAGGCAAATTAATGAATATATGGATAAGTTATTATGATGATCACCTTATGTGTAACTTCTGCCTAGTCTTCCATTATAGTTGTGAACCTAGGTTGTGTTACTATTGTTATGAGCATGTGATTGGATTTGTAAGAGCACGTGTAGGTGCTGCCATGGGTTAAGGGTTAATTATTGATGACCCCTACCCATGTAGCCCTATGTGAATGTGTGAATAGCTAATGTTAGGAGCCTTAAAGTATAATATGAAGATTGTCTTGTCTCCTATGCTAAGTTGTGTTATGTGGTCTAAGAGCGTGGCTTCCTCAGTGAGTTGTTGATAGCCATTATGTGATCATGTTTACCAATGTACACACACACTCACACATTATGCATGCTCAATGTAGTAAATGTTCATAGTGTCTAATCAAAGGTTGTTCTCATGTTCACTAGTGTCTACTACTATGCATGTAAAGTATATGTATGTGAAGTATGTTATGTATTCCTTAATAGGATGACTTGATAGGTGTACTAGTATGGGCAAGGGTATGGAACCTTGTCTATGCATTGCACAAGTCTACCTTGATAGGATAGTTCCTAGGTTTGGTTTCTATGAACATGAATATGATTGTATGGTCATGTGTGGTTTTAAGGTGTTATGTGAAAGGTTGGCTCACATATATGTATACACACACACACATGAATGATGATCTAGTCAATAATGGAGCCTTGAAAGATATGCTCAAGTGTATTCTTAACTAGATAGTGCTAATGCATATGCTATGTCCATGTGAAAGGATTTCTCACATGAATTAGGTTGATCAGCTCTCATCTATGACCTAGAAGCTAATCATGTAAGGGGATGACTCTCCTAAACCTATGTTTTATAAATAAATGTTAATAAAGGCTTTTTCAATAAAGGGAACTTAGCTTAGCACCGAGTAAACTTGTATATGAGTGTGTATCCCTTTCTTATGTGGAAAGGTAGGTCTACTATAAATGTCATGGGGTGGATAGCCTCATAACCCAAAAAGGGTGTAGAGTGATATTTCCATGATTGGCCCCAAGTTCCATAAACTATGCTTGCCACATAGGATCTAGCAAGTGATATCACCTATTATGTTAGCATGATATATGTCTTACCTTGGCAAGTAAGATGCCCTCTTTTTGGTGTAAGGGGATTACACCAAATTCCATGTTTAGCACCATGGTCTTAGTGTCGGTTAAGGCTATAGTTTTCCTAAAGTAAAATGGAAAATTGAAAGTAAATAACCAGGACACTAACTAGGATGACTTAAGGGAGGTTACTTAGGATAGGTGGAAGTAATGAACCCATCTAAACATTGCACAAGTAGCTCCTTAGGAAGTCTTAGGAAGGTGTTCTAATACATGTCACTATGCATATGTTCTTTATTCATGACTTTGTAGTATTGGTCTACTTCTTATGAAGATGTGCATGGTATGAGTTTATATGCATGATCTTGATATTATTGACTATATGATGATGGTCTTGTATTGACATGAATGAAGTTTTCTTTGCTTACTTGTTGATGTATGAATTGGATGGTAAGGCTTGTGGTCTTATGCTAGGTTTACTAAGTATGTGTGAGGTTATGAGGCTTCACATATACATTGCACTAGTAGGCTTAGAATAGGATTGTGAGTAAGGTTTTATAATGCATGAATGTGAAGTGAAGTTGGTATATGTGCAACTTAAAAATAATTTACTGTAATGTCCTAAGGTTTTGATTTAAATGTGTTTTTGATGTATTATGCTTATATGATGATATGTGTTGGCTTATTTATGTTGTATGTATGCTTTCTTTGTGATCATAAGGTGATACATTGAACCAAGCATCACTATAGGGTTACTTGGGAAGTTAATGAATAAAACAAAATAAAGCTCACTGTTAAGGGAAAGAGAGCTCACTGTAATGTGACTCAAACATGTCATAAATTCTATATGTGATGTTATGTAACTTTTGGCATTTGAATATGTTTATATGAAGTATGTGAATGATATAAATGTTATTGAATTAAGGTTTTATGATGATTTACTCAAAATGGCATGAAGTATGATTTCAAGGAAAATGTCCCTTTTAAATAGATGTTTTTGCATGGTTTCCATACTTAGTACATTCTTGTGCTAATCCCATTGTTCTCTACTTTTTACACAAAGTGTAGGTTATAGATGCTTAAAGCATGTCTTGAATGGTGAAGAGCTTGATAGATGATTCCCAAGCTCAATGAAAGGAATCCTTAAGTTCAAGGAACTCCTACTTATGTCTTTATTGTAATGTCTTTAAATATTGTATAGTTAAGTAATGTGTCTTATGGGTCGTGTTCCTAATATACTCTAATGTTGTTGAGTGTAGGATGTCAAAGAGACTTAAGGTCTAAATATGTATTATGACTTACGTTTTATCTATATATGAAGTAAAGTTTCTAGCATATGATATGCTATGAAAAGTTTTAAATTTTCGGCTAAATTTACTATGTCAATTCGATGAATGATAACTATGGGCTTGTATAAGACCTCCGAGAGGTCAAGTACGCCATTTTACTTCTAGGTGGTGCTCCCCAGATGTGACAAATATCTATCACTTTAGTACTCACATCACCATCCCCCACTTAGAGTAAACTCATTTATGAGCAACTTAACTCAACTTTAGGAGAACTTTAATTCACCAACTTCAATAACTAATCACATCATCCCACTCTTGTGATCTAAGCCTAAGCACACCCTCCATCAATATCACACAAAAGTGATTTCCAACATAAAGAAACTCATATGAACTCCAAATAGGAACATCAAGGGAACTCTAAACATACCATCTAGGAACTTTATCTCCCACTTGGGGTAAGCCTAATATCATGCCCTTAAACATCAAGGTTAAGGAAACTCAAAACCAACCTTTCATGCTCATCACTCAAAGAAGATTTAAAGCCATTGAGGTTTCTCACTCCTAATCTCACATCAAGGAGCCTACAAACTCAATCATCAAGGGAAAACTTCAATAACTATCATTCCTCTAAGTCCAACACTAAAAAAAATCCATAAAAATAAAGTTAGGTCATACTACCTCAACCACATAAGACTCAACTATATCATGTGTAATACTCCGAAAATCTAAAGCCTAACCTCGAGCCTAACATGAGAGTCTAACAGTTGTAACACTCTTTTAAGGTAAAATATAATGTATATAAGATATTTAGGAAATTTTAGAATCAAAGCATCATGAAACGTCCATGATGTCTAGAAACTAGTTCAAGAGCTACTAGTGTGCCTTAGCCTATTTGACTAGGTGTTAGGAGTCGGAATTCGATAGAATTTGGTAGTAAGGTGTCTAAAATGTATTAAGTTTATTTAGGGTCAAAACGTACGGGTAGGACTCCCCAAGGACCATCCAAAGGGTTCCCTTGAGGAGGACCCTTGCATTGTGGCTAAATAAACTATATTGAGACAGTAGCCATAAACGGTTGCAGGCTACGAGGTGTGGCCTGATAGATGAGGTGTCAATGGCCACCATTGATTTTCAATTATTCATTTTCGTGAATGGGTCATTTGGGAAGTGTCTAACCAAAAAGACGGACCTGGAGGACGGTTGGTCTCCAGGTCCGTCGACTGACCTACGACCCGTAGGTCTGGATCTTGTAGGTCAGGGTCATTGTTTTGCTTTCAAGTTTAAATTAGTTAGTTTCATTAATTTAGTTAGTTAGGGGGTTAGTTAGTGTGTAGGTTTTGGTTAATTAGGTTAGTTAATTAAATATATATATCCTACCATAAGTCTAAACACAACTCAAAACCTCTCTCATCCCAAAATCCATTTGCTCTTCCTTCTTTCTTCTTTTTTCTCCCAAATAGAAGAACTCCATTGAAGTGCTAGGTCAAGGTCTTAGGGCAGAAATAAGGGGTATTTTTCTCCATTATTATTCATCAATTAAAAAGGTATGGGATCCTTTCACCTTTGGGATTCCTTTCTTCAAAGGGTTCTTCCTAAAATTGATTATTTTTAAAAAAAAAGATGAGTTTCCAGTGGGTTTTCTTCTATTACGAATTTGATCTTCTAAATTTGTTTTTTATGATATAATTACGTGATTATGAATAGATTATTATGTATTACGATTTAATTATACTAGTTCTTGATTAATTAACCTAGTTAGCGAAGTAGATCATGAATTTGATCCAAGTCCATAACCCTAGATTATGAACTAGTGATGAATTGATGTGTAGTGACTCAATTGACTTCATTATTGTGTTAATTACTATTGTGTAATGATATTACACCCTTTTTTGGGTCGAATTGTTTGGTTGATGGTGAAACCTTGGATGATGGCTTGTGAAGGAGATAAGGTAAGTCTTGTGATCTCAATCTTTTACTTCAATTATGATTACTTGTGTTTAGTGATGCAGTTATTATGAAGTATACCATATGATAAGATTTATTAGGGTTGGTATGATGTTTATTTGAAATGCCTTGAAATATGGCTTTTGAGTTTTTTGCAAGGATGTAATGATATAAGAGTGGTGATGAATTTGCTTGTGTGCCTTGTCATGATATGATTATGTAAATGTGCTAACCTCACATGTGTGAATTGTATTGAAAGGACAATACTCATGCAATTTTCGTTGAGATATGACTATGATTATATAAGAGGTAGACCCCAATGACGTAAACTAAGTTATGATTATCAATGAAAGAGATCTCAAAAGGGACCCTAGCTTAGCACTGAGTAAAGTTGAAGTTAGGAGGGTCCCTTCCCACATAGGTAAGGTAGTATCACTATTGTACTCATGATATTGGAGACTATAATGCATGTTACATAAACATGGTCCCAACTACATCTCCTAATTCTTGAACTTTGTTTCCCCCATAGGAATACTAGCTAGTTGATCTACATAGATTCTATGTTCATCTTTTTGTACTATCTTGACAAGTATTTCGCCTTCTTTTGGTGTAAGGTTCCATAACACCGGATTCCACATTAACTCATGTGGTCTATTTGGGTTAAGTAAAGATGTTACCAAAACATAAAATGAAATAATAAAGTGAACTCCAACTAGGATGACTTAACGAGTTTGGCTTAGTCCAGGTTGGGGTATGGGACTCTACCTATACATTGCACTGGATAGACTTGAGGAAAGTCTTAGAAGGATGTTCTTATGTGCTTATATGCTTATAAATGTAAATAATATGTATATGTTGATCTAACATGTTAATGACACTGTGTAATATTGGTTTCATCTATGAACATGTAGTTGGTCTCTATTGCTAAAGTGTGATGATGTCTACTCTTAATGATATAGTATTTAACGTTGGGCATTACTTATAGTTCTTATTGTGTTTTGTTGGTTGAGTGAGGTTATAGGGCCTTACTTAGTCATTGTAGTAGTGGACTTAATAGGGGTTCATGAGTAATAGTCTTTCTTAGATTATGATGTTAGGAACTTTTATATATGCTTTTATATATTATAACTTGATGATAGAATTGTCTTGATTATGTGATCAATTATGTTAATATGCTTGTTGACTTCACTAGACTTGGTATTGTTCATCTTCTAATGTACATGGTCTTGACTTAAGGAATATGTGTTTATTGACTAGTGTTGGTTCTTGAATGTTCATAAGGTATTTCTAAAATAAATTAGCATACTTTAATGAAATGTCCTTTTTTAACATGATTTCTATGTTCTATGTGCATATGATTCCATACTTAGTACAAGTGATGTGCTAACCAATTGTTTCCTTTTCCCCCAATATTTAGGTTTTGGTCATTGAATTGTGATGATTTTTAATGAATGCTTGGTATCATTCTCCATGTGTGGGTATGTACTCAAGTTCGAGGATGATCCCTTGTTGTTACTCTACTTATGGTTCTTTGTTATAGTCTAAAGATGATCATTTAATTCATCTTGTTTCAAGATATTGTTGTAAGCCCTAAGCGGCATTTCTACATTTTTGTAAGCGCTTGTGCCCATATGGTTGACTCCATTTAGATGGTTTGTTACGAGATGTCCCTTTAAGACTATGTTATGTATATCTATATGTGCCATAAAAGTAGAAGACTATGTAATCTTCTTATACTAAGGATCTATGTATACTTGATATGAATATATTATGTGTAAGCGAGAGGTCTAAGTAAAGCTCATGAATTAGTTTAGATGAATTTTTTTTACATTTTTCGCATTTTTAACTTATGAATTTATTGATGAATGTTAAGAGGCTAGTCCTAGTCCTCTGTGGGGACGACAATGCCGGTTACGTCTAAGGTGTACGTCCCTGATGCAAAAAACTTGGTACAGAGCATGAGGTTGAATATCCCTAGAAACGATGTCTCATTAAACCACTTCTATGTTGATTCTTCATAATTGTGCAGAGCACCATACTTATGAATGAGAGACTATGTGATGCTTAGAAAGTCTCAACTTCTTGTATTCTTATGCCGTGCCTCTAGAGTCTTATTATGTGCTTTAACCTAAAACTCGTATCATGGTTATTGGTATGAATACTCAAAGAGAAGCAGCTAGAAGGGCCGAGGAAGAAATGGCTAATGTGGGAGCTCATGACAATCAAGTGCCTCCACAAGAAAACCAAGTGCCTCCACTTGAAGAAGTTGCTATGGATGATCAATTTCTGGTTGTTCCTCCACCAATGACCGATGGAGAGATAACGACACCTTTTAAATTTGTCCCAAGTCATGACCTCTCAAGCCAATGTCATCACTTCTCAAGTCCAAGCCATAACGGCTCAAGTGAATAAGGAGGTTGGACCTCGAGTGCCTCAACATGCTAACAATATGGCCTCTCATTTGGGAGACTTTACTAGGATGAGTCCACCTATGTACTTTGGGTCGAGGTGGGATGAGGACCCTCAAGATTTCATTGATGGGGTTTATAAAATTCTCTATGTTATGGGTGTGACCTCAATTGAGAATGCCGAGTTTGTGGCCTATCAACTCAAGGATGTGGCCCAAACATAGTATGTGCAATGGAGGGATAATAGGGCACTAAGGGGTGGTCCATTGACTTGGGAGATCTTCAAGAAGGATTTCCTTCATCGGTTCTTTGCTAGAAAGTTTAGGCAATCTAAGGTGGAAGAATTCATCAACCTTTGTCAAGGAGGTATGAGTGTACTTAACTATTCCTAGAAATTCACTAGATTGTCAAAGTATTCTCCATCCTTGTTGTCAAACCCAAGGTACGGCAAGAGTCGTTTCCTTACGGGGGTGTCCGAAGACTTGGTTGAAGAATGTCGTTAGCCTATGCTTCATGTTAATATTAATATATATCGTCTCATGGTTTATTCTCAACAAGTGGAAGAGAGTAGTCTAAGGAGAAAGAGTAGGAAGGCCAAGAGGGCCAAGTCTTATAAAGGTGGTTCTTCAAAGGGTAGGCTTGACATTCAACACAAGCCTAGGTTTAAGAAGAGGTTTTCGAATCAAGGTCTTTCCAAATTTCCCAAGGCTTGTGATGAGAGGGTGTCTAACCCTAAGTCTCAAAAGGGAAGTGGTACTAGCTCACGAATCAAGAAGCCAACTTGTATAAAGTGTGGCAAGAAGCATTATGATGATTGCCTTATTGGGATAGACAATTGTTTTGGATGTGGAAAGAGTGGCTACAAGGTTAGGGATTGACCTAATTTTAAGGGGCAAAACAAAGGTTGAGGGAAAGCTCCAGCTAGTGATTCTAATGTGGATGCTCCAAAGAAGAATCACTTTTATGCTCTTCACTGTAGGGGTGATCAAGAGAGTTCTCCCGATGTGGTGACCAGTATGTTACAAGTCTTCTCTATTGATGTCAATTGTTTACTTTATATAGGTGGTACATTATCTTTTGTTACTCCCTTGATAGCTAGAAAGTTTGATATTTTGCCCAATATTGTAAATTAACATTTCATGGTAACTACCCCAGTAGGTGAGTCGATGGTTGCAAAGAGGGTATACATAAATTATTCTATAATGTTCCCCAATATAGTTAATCATGTCGAATTAGTAGAACATGATATGGTATATTTTGAAGTCCTTTTGGGATGTATTGGTTGCATTATTGTTTTGCTTCCATTGATTTTAGAACAAGAATTTTCAAGTTCAATTTTCCAAATTAACCCGTCTTTCAGTGGTAGGGGGGAAATTATATTCCTAGAGGTCGTATTATTTCTTATTTTAAGTCTTGTAACATGATCTCAAAAGGGTGTCTATACCATATTGTAAGAGTCAATGATTTAGACTCCGAAAATCCTCCCATTGCGTTAGTCCACATAGTGAAGGAATTTTTTGAGGTTTTTTCTAATGATCTTCCTTGAATCCCTCGCAAATGGAAAATTGATTTTGGTATTGATTTACTAACGGATACCAACCCCTTTACATTTTATCCTTATCGGATGGCTCTGGCTGAATTGAAAGAGTTGAAGGCTCAACTAAAGGACCTACTAGAAAAAGGCTTCGTTAGACCAAGTATTTCTTAGTGGGGTGCTCCTTAGTTTTTGTAAAGAAGAAGGATAGGTCCCTTAGAATGTGCATTGATTATCTTCAACTCAATAAAGTCAATATTATGAACAACTATAATCTCCCTTGGATCGATGACTTGTTTGATCAACTCCAAGGGGCAAGCTTCTTTTCTAAGATTGACTTGAGATCGGTATATCACCCACATAGGGTGAGAGATGAGGATTAACCAAAAAATGGCATTTCGAAGAAGATATGGTCACTATAAGGTCTTAGTTACCAAAAGATGGCATTTCAAAGAAGATATGGTCACTATGAGTTCTTAGTAATGTCCTTTGGTCTCATTAATGCCCCACCAACATTTATGGATATCATTAATAAGGTATTTGTAAGTTACCCAGATTCATTTGTCATTGTCTTCATTGAAGACATCTTGGTATATATTAAAATAATGGTGAACACATGGACTATTTGAGGGTGGTTCCACAAGTGCTTAAGGAAAACCAATTATTTGCCAATTATAACAAAATATGAGTTTTGGTTGAGGTTGGTGGGATATATAGGTCATATCATCTATAGTGAAGGAGTTGAGGTTAATCCAAGGAAAACGGAGGCGGTGAAAAATTAGCCTAGGCCATTGACTCCAACCGACATTAAGAGTTTCTTGGGTCTAGAGGGATACAATAGGATGTTTGTGGATGGTTTTGCATCCATTTCTTCCCCTTTGACTACCTTAAACCCAAAAAGTGTTAAATTTGAGTGGTTGGAGGCATGTGGAAGAAGCTTCCAAATCATTAAAGAAAGGCTTACCTCCGCTCTGATGTTGACTTTACCGGAGGGTACCAAGGGCTTCGTTGTATATTGTGATGCATTCCATTGGGCTTAGGGTGTGTCCTTACTCTGCATGGAAAAATAGTAGCTTATGCTTCTAGACAATCTAAGGTGCATGAGATGAATTATCCAACTCATGATCCTTAGTTGGCGGCCGTGGTATTTGCCTTAAAAATATTGAGTCATTATTTGTATGGTGCCCATGTTGATGTATATACAGTCCACAAGAGTCTTCAATATGTGTTTACTCAAAAAGAGTTAAATCTCCGGAAAAAAGGTTGTTAGAATTGTTGAAAGATTATGACATGAGTGTTCTCTATCATCCCGGTAAGGCCAATGTGGTTGCGGATGCTCTAATTCGTATGACCATAGGTTGTCTGTCTCATGTAGAAGAAGCCAAGAAATATCTAGTGAAAGATGTTCATAGGTTTGCTCACTTGAGTTTTAGACTGGAACATTCTCCAAATGGTGGTTTTATGGTCCATCATAACTTCAAATCTTCTTTGGTGGTTGAGGTGAAGTCTAAGCAATACCATTATCAACCATTGATGTACTTGAAGGATTCGGTTATCGGTAAGGTTAATGAGTTATTCTCCTTAGGGGGGATGGTGTCTTGAGGTATCAACGAAGGTTGTGCACCAATGTTGATGACTTGAGAAACCGGATTCTTTAGAAAGCTCATGGTTCCCGTTATTCCATAATTTGGGTTCTACAAAGATGTATCCTGACCTTAGAAAAGTGTTTTGGTGGGAAGTCTTAAAAGGAAACATAGCGGAATTTATTGCAAAATGTCCTAATTGCCAACAAGTGAAAGTCGAGCACCAAAAACCGGGTGGTTTATTTCAAGAAAGTCATGCTCCCACTTGGATGTGGGAAGACATTGAGAAGGATTTCGTGGTAGGTTTGCCTCGAACAGAAAAACAACATGCCTCTATATGGGTGGTTGTGGATACATTGACCAAATACACTCATTTTATACCCATCAAGTCGACTTACTAGGCAGAGTATGCAAGAATCTTCATAGATGAGCTTCTGTGTGGCAATGGTATTCCGTTATCCATTATATCGGATAAGGGTTCACAATTCACATATAGGTTTTGGATGTCATTCTAACAAGGGTTGGATACTTTTCATCGCCAAACGGATAGTCAAGCGAAGAGTACTATTTAAACCCTTGAGGATATTCTTAAAGCTTGTATAATTGACTTCAACGGAAATTTGGATAAATACTTGCCTTTGGTTGAGTTTCTTACAGCAATTGTTATGATTCATCTATATCTATGTCTCCTTTTGAGGCCTTGTATGGTAGGAGATGTAGGTCTCCAATTGGATGGTTTGAAGTGGTCGAGTCTTCACTTTTGGGTCCCGAGTTGGTTTATAATACTTTGGAGAAAGTTCATTTAATAAGGAATCGCTTGAAAAGTGCCTATACCCGGCAAAAGTCTTATGCCGACCATAGGAGAACAGACTTAGAGTTTGAAGAAGGTGATAAGGTGTATCTAAAAATTTCACCTATGAAAGGGGTGGTGACATTTAGCATTAAAGGGAAGTTGATTCATCGTTAGGTGGGTCCTTATGAAACTTTTCAAAGGGTTGGCAAGGTTGCATATGACATGAGGTAACCTAGTGAATTGGCTTCGGTTCATCCGGTCTTTCATGTCTCCATCATTAAGAAGTTTATCGTTGATCGCAAGTTCATTCTTCCTATTGAGGGTTTAGGTGTGCAAGAGAGCCTCTCCTATGAGGAGGTACCAATTGAAATCCTTGATAGACAAGTAAAGAAGTTAAGGAACAAGGAGGTGGCTTCCATAAAGGTGTTATGGAAAAACCACCTAGTTGAGGGTGCAACATAGGAGGCCGAGGCCGACATGAAGTCCTGTTACCCTCATCTATTTGATAACTAAGGTTAGTTGTTCTGTTTGATAGTGAAAATACTGATTTTATTTGAAGTGCCTTGATTTTTGGTAAAATATTGAAATATACGTTTTGTTACAACAATTTACATTGAACTATGCCATAGAAGTGAATGTTTCAAAAAATGATGTTTTACTTGATTTGAACTTATGTGGTTTATTTTGGTATGTTGTGCCTTCATGAGTTGTATTAAGTATGATGATATGTGTTGGATAGAGCTTTGGCATAAGTGAATACACATGTAGTGAATGTTGATCTCATTTGAGTTGAAAATGATGATTTGATATGCTATGAGTAAAAGGTCATATGGTTATGTGGATTTGAATTATAACACATGTTTTGATATGCTGTTGTTGGTTGGTCTGCTAGTCTTGAGTCTATTCCTTCCTTCCAAAGGATTTTAGTGTCATTCAAGGACGAATGTTCCTTGGGGGGGGGGGGGATAATGTAATACTCTTAAAGTCTAAAGCCTAATCTAAACCCTAACATGAGAGTCTAAGAGTTGTAACAATATTATAAGGTCAAATATAATGTGTATAATTCATTGAGAAAGTTTTAGAATTAAAGCGTCAAGAAACGTATATAACGTCCGGAAACTAGTTCAAGAGGTGTTAGTGTGTCTTAGCCCATTTGACTCGGTTTTAGGAGTCGGAATTCGATGGAATTTTGTAGTAACGTTTCTAACATATAATAAAGTTGGTTTAGTGTCGAAACCTCTGGGTACGACTCCCCAAGAACAAACCAAAGGGGTCTATAGAGGAGGACCGTTTCATTGTGGCTAAACAATCTAAACAGAGTCAAATCAACATGGGCATAATCCCTTTCACAATGTAGAAATGCCACATAGGGCTTACAACAATATCTTGAAACAACATGAATGAAATAATCGTCTTTAGACTATAACAATGTAACATAGGTAGAGTGATAGAAAGGCATCATCCTCTGAACATGAGGACATACCCACTTGGAGAATGTTTCCAAGCCTTCCTTCAATAGTCGTAACGAACCCTTCAACGATATGAACCTAAAATATTGTGGAAAAAGGGGGAAATGGGGTTAGAACATCACTTGTACCAAGTATAGGATCATATGCACATACAATATAAAATTCATGCTAAATAGGGACATTTCATTAAAGCATGAAAAGTCACTTTGAAAATCCTTATGCACATTCCAATACAAACCAATAAGAACATATTCCTTAAGTCAAGACCATGTACATCACAACTACAACAATACAAAGTCTAGTCAAGTCAACATGCATATCAACATAAATGAGCACATAATAAAGACAACTCTATCATCAAGTTATAATATCAACAAGCATATATAAGAGTTCATAATATCATAACCAAAGCAAGACCATCACTGATGAACTTCCATTAAGTTCACTAGTGCAATGAGTAAGTAAGGCCCCATAACCTTCCTCAACCAAGTAAACTCGATAAGAACAATAAGAAATGCCTAACTTTACATACTATATCATTGAGAGTAAATATCATCATACTTCAACAATAGAGACCAACCACATGTTCATAAGTGAAACAAATGTCACATGGTGTCATTAACATGTAAGATCAACATATACATATCATTTACATTTATATGCATATAAGCACATAGCAACATCCTCCTAATACTTCCTAAAGGTTACTAGTGCAATGTATAGGTAGAGTCCCATACCCTTACCTAGACTAAGCCAAACCCCTTATGTCATCCAAGTTAGAGTTCACTTTATTACTTAATTTTACCTTTTGTGAACATCTTGCCTTTAACGACATAGACCACATGAGCTAATGTGGAATTCGGTGTAATGGAACCCTACTCTGAAAGAAGAAAGACTACTTGCCAAGGTAGTACAAAAACATGAACGTAGCATCTATGTGGATCAACTAGCTAGTATTCCTATGGGGGAAACATAGTTCAAGAACTAGGAAACAGTGCTAAGATAGAGTCCCTTTTGAAATGTCTTTCATTAATAATCATAGCTTAGCTTAGGTCAAAGGGTCTACCCCTTATATAGTCTTCATCATAGCTCAATAGTAATTGCATGAGTATTGTTCTTTCATTATAATTCACACATGTGAGGTTTACACATTTACATAATAACATTATGACAGGGCACATAGGAAAATTAATCACCACCCTTATTGCATTACATCCTAGACAACAACTCACATTCCTAATTCTAGACATTCCAATTCAACATCATACTTACCCTAATCAATCTTATCGTAAGATAAACTTCAATATAACTTCATCACTAGACACGAGTAAATCATAATTTAAGTAATGAATGGAGATAACAAGACTTATCCCAATCTCCTTCATAAGCCATCATCCAAGGTTTTACCAACAACCATACAATTCAACCAACAATGGGTGTAATATAATCACACAATAGTAATAAACAAAATAATGAAGTCAATTAAATCACTGCACAACAATTCATCACTAGTTAATAGACTAGGGTTAGGGATTTTGGTAAAATTCATGTTCTACTTCACAACCTAGTTTAATTCATCAAGAACTAGCATAATTGAATCATAATACATCTTTATTTAATAATAATCATCAAAATAAACCATAAACTAGGCAATTTAGAAGACCAAATTCGTAATAGAAGAAAACCCACTTGAAACTCATCTTTTTGAAATCAATTTGGAAGAACCCTTTGGGGAAAGCAATACCAAAGGTGAAAGTAATTTCATACCTTGTTAATTGATGAAGAATGATGGATAAAAGAACCCTCCTTGATGCCCTTAGACCTTGACCTATCCCTTCAATGGAGTTCTTTTATTTTTGGAGAGAGAAAGAAGAGAGAAAAAAGAGCTTCGGTTTCGGGAAATATGAGGATTGGGTTAGTTTAATTATGTTTGGGTCATTATATAAGTCATTAAATAACTTAATTAGACCTTGATTAACCCCTAACTAATTAACTAACCAAATGACTAAATAATTAAACTAATTTAAATCTTGGCAGCAAAACAGTGGCAGGACCCATGAAACCTCGATCAACGATTCGTAGGTCGACCTACGCCTGCCCCCCCTCCATCCTGGACATCCGTCGATTGTGTCAAAGACTGGTCGAATGGCCCTTTCACAAAAAATATCTAAGTGTCCAATGAGATTGGACATCGAGGACCCGTCGGTTGGACCACGCCCCATCGCTGGGCATCGTTGGTAGACACTGTCCATTCGACAACTTTTTCCCATAATGCAAGGGTACTTTTATCAAGGAACCTTTGGTTAATCCTTGGACAGTCGTACCCGGACCTCTTGACTATACACAATCTTTAATAGTATTAGCCACCTCATTGCAAAATTTAATCGAATTCCGACCCTTAAAACCTAGTCAACTAGGCTAAGCATGCTAGCACATTTTGCACTATTCTCCGGACGTCATGGACGTTCCTTGACGTCTTGACTCTAAAACTTCCCAAATAACTTTTAATCATTATGTTTGACCTTAAAACAGTGTTGCAACTCTTAGAATCTCATGTTAGTCTCTAGATTAGGCTTTAGACTTTCGGAGTATTACAATAGGGGAAACAATAGAGGAAACTTAGTCATAAGGCCTCTTTCTTTTCTTTCAATTATAGGGAAAGGTTACTTCTAGGTCATTACAACCCACATCATTAAGTTACAAGTTAAGAACACTAACTTCACTTCTAGGACAAAGCCTCTACCAAGGAATCCAATCCATGCAAGGCAACTATGAGGCATTACAGACATAATAAGGCAACATTTGAACCCTTGCACGTATATGAAGGCATCATACATTCTTTTAGCTATATACCACACTTCTTCAAAGCATTTCAAATCTAAACCATATCATTAGACTATCATCATACAAAATCATATAGCGACGTATCATTCCAAAAGGAAACTCATTTTAACAATAACTACCATTAGTAAGTTATAACCATATCATGACATAAATTCTCACATAACATGCTATATATCATAAATCAAATATATATCAATAAATGGAATAGAGATACCATCTCATCCAATAAATTAACATTCGCACATACTCATCAAGTGATAAACTAAAGATAAGCATAAGACTCACATTTTATCCCTCAAGAATAGAGATACCATCTCATCCAAGAAATCGCATCTATAAGACTACCGGACAAGAAAACATAAGAGAGATATCTTATAGAGTTATGTTCTATGGCACGACATGAGATTGATGAGGAAGGGAAACTCTATCGTCCTATAACCTCTCACTCATAGATGTGTCGCGACTCACCACTGATGAACGAGACTCTACTAGATGTTGCAATATCAGACTTTGGACCCTAAAACCACTTTTATAAACCTCATGCTTTGATACAACGTTTTTCACGACCAGGGAGTACCCCCTAGAATTAACATGGCGTACTTGACCTCTTAGAGGTCTTATACAAGCCCATAACTATCGTTTATCGTATTGTCATAGGTAAATTTAGCGGAACATTTAAAACTTTCTTAGTACATCCTATGCTAGAACATCACTTCCATTATATATATAAAATATCATAATACATAGTTAGACTCTACGTCTCTTCACCATCTTAGACTCAACATCATTAGAGTAACTTAGGGACACGTTTTTCCTTGAGTTTGGGAAACAAATATCAAACCCTTCACCTTAGATTCATCCTTTAATCATCTATAACCTACACATTGGGTAAAATGGTAAAAAAGAATTGTTTTAGTACAAGAATGCACTAAGTATGTCAACCATGCAAAAACATGCATTTAAAAGGGGACATTTTACTTGATAATCATGCATCATGCCTTTTTGTGAAAACTTCATACAATAAGAATCATACCATCCAAATACTTATTTTAGGCATATATAATAGTCGAAAAATAACACAAGCCATATATTGCATTTAAGTCATAATCACAATAAACCCATTTCACATTACAGTATCTTCTCCCTTTACAGTAAACTCTTTTTCTTCTTAATCCCTTAACTTCCCAAGTAACCCTCTAGTGATACTTGGTGCAATGTATAGATAAAATGTCCCATTACACTATCCACACTAAAGCATCACCTTAAGGCCACAAGGTAATCATACTTACAACCTACATTAATCACCAAACATATATACATAGAAGCATAACATATTATAAGACACATACTTCACATGTAACCAAACATACTTTATATATTCTATAGAAGAACTCATTACAGGACCAGATATAAGTCAAGATTTACCAATAACATCATAAGAGGCATTATTCAATCAATAGCATATTTAGACTTCACTTCACATAGACATCATAAAAACTTACCCATAACCTCAATCTAAGCCTACTAGTGCAATGTACATGTGAAGTGACCTAACACTTACTAAGTAAACTCATCAAGAGACTACAATCATATCATTTACTTCATACATTAACAAGACAAGTATACACAACTTCATACATGCCAAGCAATATCTTCATCATATAGTAAATAAGAAAAACATTATGCATATAAGGTAAGCCCACATCATATAGACTTACTAGGACTCATACCGTGCACATCATCACAACAAGTATACAACACTACAATGTCATGCATAAGAAACATAAACATAGTCATATACATTAGAACACCTTCCTAGAACTCCCTTCAATATCTAATTGTGCAATCTATAGGCAAAGTCCCATACCCTCACCTACACTATGCAACTTCACTTAGGTTATCCTAGCTAGGTTCCTTGCTTTACTTCCATTGTCCATTATAATTTAGGGAAACTATAGCTTTAACTGACACTAGGATCATGGGTGCTAAACATTGAATTTGGTGTTGTAGAGCCTTACACTAAGGAAATATGCTCTACCTTGCAAAAGGAGAACATTAACATTATGTTAGCATATTCCATATAAAGAGGTATAAAATGATATCACCTAATATGCTAGCATGATGTTAATTCTCTACTTTGTCAAGGTAGTGCACCTTCCCTTGGTGTAATGCTCTACAATACCAAATTCAATGAAGCACCATGTCACATCTGGGGAGCACCCCCTAGACGTAAACAACGTCAGCATTCTCTTTAAGGAATAAGACTAGCCTCTTAGCTTACATCATTACATTCATAGGTTAAAAATGCAGAAAATTTAGAACTTTTCATTACTTCTACATTGAGGTTTACAAATACCTCTATTTACACATAATATTTATATCGAGTATACATAGACCCTTCGTATAGGAATATTACATAGTCTTCCACTTTTATTGCACATAGATATATAATAGATAAAATAGTCTCAAATGAATGTCTCATCTCATAACCATCTAACAAGAGTATAATAATTTGGGCGTAGCCCATAGATCAATATAATAAAGACATACATAGGCTATACAATGTTTAGTATTCAAATGAAAAGGAAAGAACATAAATGTCTTTAAACTAGAACAACTTCATAATCTTGATATTGGCATTTACCTCGGAAAGTGAGGACCTACCCAACTTGGATGAATAAGAATTCCAAGTGTTCCTTCAAAGTTGTCTCAAAGCCCTTCAACGACTGGAACATAAAATGTTGGGGAAAAGGGAGAAAATGTGGTTAGTACACCACTTGTACTATGTCTGAGACCATATGCGCACATATCATGAAATCATGCTAAAAAAGGACATTTCATTAAAACATGCTAATTTACATTTAGAAAGCCTTATGCACATTCAAGAAGACCATACCAATCAATAAGACATATTTATTAAACCAAAAGCATATACATCACAAGACCAACAATGCTAAGTCTAGTCAAGTCAGCATGCATATAACTTAATCGAACACATAGTCAAGTCAACTATATAATCAAGTTATAATAGCCACAAGCATGAATAAGAGTTCATTACAACCTAACCAAAGCAAAACAATTACCCATTAACCCTCATTAAAACAACAAGTGCAATGACCAAGAATCATGTAGTATCATCAATGTGCAAAATCATCATATACATGACATATACCATTATAATCATATTCATATATAAGAACATCCTCCAAAGACTTCCTTCAAGGATAACTAGTGCAATGCTTAGGTAGTCCCATACCTCTACCTAGACAAAGTTAAACCCCTTAGGTTATCCTAGTTAGAGTTCATTCCTTTAGTTCATTTTACCTTTTGGAAACATTTTGCCTTAAACGACATAGACTACATGAGCTAATGTGGAATCCGGTGTCATGGAACCCTACACCGAAGGAAGGCTGACTACTTGCCAAGGTAGTACCAAAACATGAACAAAGTACCTACGTGGATTCACTAGCTAGAATTCCAATGGGGGCAACATAGTTCAAGAACTAGGAGATATAGTTGGGACCCTCTTTAGGATACATGCATTGTGGTCATTAATCTCAAGAGTACATTAGTGATTCTACCTTCCCTATGTGGGAAGGGAAAATCCTCACTCTAGTTCGCTCGGTGTTTAGCTAGAGTCTCTTTTTTAAATATCTTTAATGTCTTTATTAATGATCATAGCTTAATGTAGGTCATAGGGTCTAATCCCTTGTATAATCATCATTATCATAGCTCAATAGCAATTGTATGAGAATATCCTTTCATAGCAACCCTCATATATGAGATTAGCATAACATCATCATCATGTCATAATAAGGCACATAAGTACTTCATAACCAACATTATACAATTTCATATTAAACATAATATCACAATCAAATATTCAAGACATCTAAATTCATCATCATAACAAAACCTACTTAGGCTAATCACAAGTCATGCTTCAATTGAACTACATCATCAATCACAAGCTTTTACGACCCAAAGTACCCCCTAGTCCTAACCGGCGTCTTCGTTTTATAAGAGTACTAAGACAAGGCTCTTAGCATTTGTCATAGCAAATCATAAGTCAATATCGCGGAAAATTTTAATCTTTTTCTTGTATAGCAAGGAGGTTTACATAGACCTCTACATAGGAAGCATACATAGGCTTCTCACAATAAACCATAACAACGCATAGGAATTTAATCTAATACTTTCTCATATTAATCATCTAACGAAGTCAAATAATCCGGGCAAGCCCTTATACAAATCCATAATTCCCACATAGGGCTTACATCAATATCTTCAACAATAGGAAAGAATGAATGTCTACTAGAAAATACAAGTACTACTAAGATAGAGTGTGTGGAAGCATCCTCAAACTAGAGGGCATACCCAAAACTTGGAGACTCTAGTCCAAGCTTTCTTGCTTTAGCCACAATAATACTTCAACGGCCCGAACCTACAATGTTTTGGGAAAAAGAGAATAAATATCGGTTAGTACAAACTACATGTACTAAGTATGGTCCCTATGCATAAAATCGTTAATGCATGAGAAAAGGGACAATTTATTCAAAACTATGCAAAATGACCAACAATTCAATATACACATAAAGAACATCATAATCATATCAACATATAATTAACTCATGCAACACTTGTGCAATTCCATGAATAAAGCCCCATAACCCTATACAAAGCTAAGTATCACATTAAGCAACCCATTTCATACTTAAAACATATTCTCATATATAACATGCTTAATATACCAATACTAGTCATAGCTTATCAACATAATCATAAACATAATCATAATCAGCTATAGTCATAAAAGAACACTACTAAAATCATCCTATTGGATCCCACATGTGCAATGTGTAAGAGAAGTCCCATACCCTCTCTCACACTATGTAGTAACCTTTAAGACAACCCTAATAGAAGTTCACATACATAACTTGTTCATACTTTTACTTTTGGTAAATAACTACCACAACCGAAATGAGACCATGTGAGCTACATGGAATCCTTTGTTCTACCCCCACACCGGAAAGAGAGGGTTAAAACTTGCCTAAGGTGCAACCATTGGTACATAGCTATTATAGGTGGATCCATTAAGCTAGAGTCCTATGTGAGCACATAGTTAAGGGTCAAGGAGATTGTTTCTAGAAACCTTGACTACTAATGGTGAAGGTCTCCATCTCATAAGACAACACATATCTTGGGAATCCACACTACTAGTCATGAAGAAACCCATGTGCGAGGCCAAACTTACTAACGTGAGACCTCCATCTCATTTACATGCCCTTTCGGTGCTAAGCATTTATTCCCTTTATTAATTATCATATAAAATCATACAAGTTCACATTAGTCTCTTTTAGACATTTAAGTAAACATCGTATCATAATAGCTCATAGGTGATCATAATTGAGAACTATCCTTTTACTTTTAGACCCAATATTATAATCATGATAAACTACATGCAATCATATAATGATCATACCATAACATAATTACATATTTCATAGCCAATTCGTAGATCTAGCGTTAGGTATGAGGGATCCTTGTCACCAATATCACAACAACACAATTAGATAAAACATCATTATCACATAAGTAGATTTCACCTTGCATAATAAAGATCAATGGAGAATCAAGATCATACCTCATTTGCCTTCATGGGACTTCATACTTAAATACCTAAGAACTCAAAACCAACATATGAAATAGGGAAATTCAAGAAGTATTCACATAACTAAATCAAAGTAAACAAGTGGCATGTTCATCACCCTCAACAATTCACCTTAATCAATCCAAGAAATTAGGGATTTAGGGGAAAGACATGGGTCAAGGGAAAACTCATAGGAATTCATCAATTAACCATTAAGTCATAATTAAACAACATTATTTCATCATATTTCATCAAAATTGATTCAAAATTTTGTTTTAGAATTAAAACTCACGTGAGGAGAAAAACCCTTGTTTTGGGGGATTTAGAAATAATCTTTTGAAGGACCTCTTGGGGAAAGGATTCCCTAGAGTGAAAGAAATCATACCTTATAGAGGAGAAAGACACAAAATTGGGTCAAAAAACTTTATGGCTTGATCTTCTTCTTGGAGCTCTAATTTTCTTCAATGGAGTTTTGGAAGAAGAGAGAATTTAGGAGAGAGAGGGATTTTTGATTTCAACTTGTGGGACTTCATTTGAGTGATAAAATTGACCTAAAACTTACCCTAATACATTATATAGTCACCCATTAAACTACCCAAAAGTCCCCTCACTTAAATGGTTTATTTGTGAAGTCAAAACACCAAAAATACGACTTTTACGATATCTAGGAAGTAGGTGCGTGTCGCAGGGTTGATTCCCCTATTTATTTTCACAATTTTAGAAGAGGCACTAAAGTCCGTTTCAGCCTCACGTCTTGAGGCTTCCCCTAACATATTGAGGCAGAAAACCTCATGAGGAACGTGCGTCATGACCTGTTCCTCCAATTTTTCCTGTTCGAAGGCTCCTAGGCAGCCTGCTCACCCATGTTTGGGTCCTCCCCAAGGAACCTTCGAGTGGTCCTTGTGGTGTAGTTATCAGACGTTTAGACTATCTATACTATACCATACCTATCCATAGTCTTTTTATAAGTTTTGGACTCCATTTGACCATCCGAAACCTTCACCAAACATAGGATTTTCAACTAGTTAAATTTCGCTAGTTTCTGGACGTTAAGTCTTTTCTTTAATCCTATTGCTCCGAAACTTCTCAAACAAGTTATTTACACTTATTTATACATAAAATCATTATTACCTGATATTTTTGGCTCTAGTATAGGTCATGAGGATTTCCGGGTATGTCAATACTCCCCCCCTACTTAGGATCATTCGTCCCCGAATGACACTCTAAACCTTTCTATATGAGGAAAGACTCTATACAAGAAGCCAACCAACCAACCATATCATAATGAGTCACAACTCATAAGAGGAAATATCAACTCCTTTCAACATATATACTTAGCATTAAAAAATAGGAACTTAATCCATACATATCATAACAAAAGATCAACTTTTCATATCACATAAGGAGGTACTACCTTCTCCATTTCAAATATGAGCTCAATATGAACATTAAAAGTTGACATGTTGATTTCTTATCAAAACAATATTCAATTATGCTCATTATAATCTTCCATGAACACTTATATCACACAACAGGCTCAAGTGAAAGCCACCATATAAAACGTATTTCATGGAAAGATAAATACTCAACTTAGGCATGAATTCTACTACAATATCCACATATTTAGAAAAAAAACATGATAAGTTAAATATTGTTCATAATAGTCGTATAGGGAATTTCTAACATTAATCTTGGATAGGAGTAGGGGGGAAGAGATGAGGATAGAGGGTCTTCATGTCGGCCTCAGCCTACCATGTTGCACCCTCAACAAGGTGGTTCCTCCATTGAACTTTTACGGACACAACCTACTTATTACTCAATTTGTTAATTTGATGATCCAAGATCTCAAACGTGACCTCCTAATATGAAAGGTCCTCTTTTACCCCCAGACCTTCTAGGTCCTACTTAAACTCATAGGCAACACTCCCAACCTTCTTCAAAATTTCATACGGCCCCACATTATGGGGAGTAAGTTTCCCCTTCTTTCCAAACCTCATCACCCCTTTCATGGGTGAATTTTCAAATAGACCCAATCTCCTACTTCGAACTCAAGGTCCCTTTTTCTATTATCGGCATATGAGTTTTTCAACTTTGAGCCGCTTTTAGTCTATCTCTTATAACTCGAACCTTCTCAAGAGCCTCATAAACAAAGACGTGACCAAGTGGAGCAACCTCACCTACCTCATACCACCCAACCGGGGATATACACGTCCTCGTATAGAGTGCCTCAAAGGGTGTGATGGAGATTGTTGAGTGGTAGCTATTTTTGTAGGAGAATTCTATCAAAGGTAGGTGGTCATCCCAATTACCTTTGAAGTCGATGACACAAGCCCTCAACATATCTTCAAGGGTTTGAATAGTGCGTTCCGCTTGACCATCCGTCTTTGGGATGAAAAGTGGTACTAAGTTTCACCTTCGTTCCAATCCAACTTTGAGAAGCTTTCCAAAAATGGGAGGTAAATTGAGTACCTCTATCCAAAATGATTGACAAAGGGGATCCATTCAATCTCACAATTTTTTGAGGTACAATTTGGCATAATCTTCCGCCGAGTATGTGACTTTGACGGGAAGATAATGTGCGGACTTGGTCAACCTATCCACAATGACTCATATCGAGTCATGTTGCCTTCGGGTATGAGGCAGCCCAACTATGAAATTTTAACGACCATCAAGCACCCTCTAGAAGCTAGGGAGAACCCTTGGATCATGACAAGGCGTACTTTACCCTTTGGGGTCTTGTACAAGACCTTTAACTATCGTTCATTACATAAGACATGAAAAGTTGTGCGGAATTTAAAACTTTTCACGAATAATTTAATTAAGGAAGTCTTTCATAAAAACTTAGAGAATCTCATCGTCACAAGCCACCTTAAAGACACGACATTATATCTTAGGGACACGGCCCTTTACATTAAAATAAATACATAATAAGTCTTTAATAAGAGACTAAGAAAAGGACTATGCCCTCGAATATATGAGGACATACTTTGTCTTGAGAGGAACTTTCACAAGATTCACCTTCAAACCTTCAAAAGCTTCAAACCTATACTTATAGAGTATAGAAAAGTATGGGGTTAGTACAAACATTGTAGTAAGTATGACATATGCAAAATCAAGTAAAAAGGGATATTTTAGTTAAATAAGCTTTCATGCCAAATAATTATAACATTCACGAATTTAGGAGCAAAACAACATAAGAAACATCATTTGACACTTAGATAAGAATTTTCCATAATTGTGAACTAAGAATACACTTTATAGTAAGTTACCCAATTTGACAGTAAGCTCATCTTGACATTATAGTGAACTATTTTAGGACATTACAGTGAACTAAAGACTCCAACAATGATGAACTTCCAATGTATTGCCAATGAAAAAGTGAACTCATTTTTGTAGGAGTTTCCCTAACTAAGGTTATCCTAAGACTCTCCAAGGTAATATATGAAAAAAACGTCTAAAAACTCCCTTCAATACATACCAAAGCAATCCTCAAGACTAACCCTTTCCACTTACAGACCTCTGGAGAACAAGACACCACTCAACCACAAGACATTAGAAGAACACCCAACAAAACACCAAAGACTTCCCTTTTGGAATGCCTAGTTAGTGCAATTAGTAGATAGCGTCCCATACCACAACCTACCCTAAGTAGAGAGCTCTTTTAAAAGACTTAGTTAATTCAATTCACATAGGCAATACGTTCTTTTGGAAGACTTAGTACATTCAAACTTTTGTGGGGGTTAGCTTTACCGACAAAGTCCATGAGAGCTAGACATGGAATCCCGTTATTAACCCCTATCGGATGAGGGATCCTCACTTTCCTAGAGTAAGGTCATACTTTTTAGCTTTTACATGGCTTTACCAATAGCTACACCTATGCGGGCACATAGTTAAGGGATAAGGAGATTGCTACTAAGTAACTCATTCTCTACTAATGAGGAGTACTTATCTCAAAAGTTACATTGGAATAAGACATCTCAACTCACGAAGTGTAACCACCCCTTCTTCATATCCTCTCAGTTCTAGGCATAACTCCCCATGGATTCTCAATATTATAAACTATAGGTTAAGGATAACTAGTGAATACCACATCTCAACTCACGAAGGGAATTCATCCTCCAGCCTATCGTAGAAACCTCATTAGGAATAGTGAGGTTGCTACCAAACACTTCATCTCAACTCACGGAGAGTGTTCACCCCAAGAATACTCTTTTTACTCACTTAGCTTCATACATTCACATAAGTGTGTGTGTGTGTATACATATGAGCACACCTTGAATATAAGCAACATTTCATGCACATTACTTCTATATATGTTGTAACAACCCTAAAATGACTATGCCAAGTAATGCTTAACAAATCTAGAATGCCTAGATTAGACCGGGTTCACACGAATTCATGCGCGTAGAAATAGACCTCTGAACCCTTTCAACAGCCAATCCAACCAACTTGGTGAGTTAGTTGAGCTAGGAAAGGTTGGGTCCAGCTATATAGGGCACCCAATTATGGAGATTTATACGGATGAGTCTTAACCGGACTTAAAAAGGGGTAATCTTAAGTTTGGAGGGTCTAGGGGTAAAATGGTCTTTTCCAGGCTAAGGGTAGTATTGTAATTACCCTAATAAATAAATAATTTATTACTTAATATGGTTAAGGGACAATTTGGGTAGAGGTGGCCGAAATTGACCCTTTAAGCAAAATCTAACTCCACCCGATTTCGAGCCTTGATGGAAGCAAGGATTAAATTGATTTAATTTTATTAAGTGAATTAGTTGAATTAATTAATATTTAAAAAGCTGATTTAAGTAAGGGAAAAATCAGATTTTTAATTAAAAAATAACAATAATAAAATTAATAAATAATGAGGAGTCCTAGTTTGACTTAGTCTCCATCTAACTCTCCTAATCCTAATCCTAATCTTTATCCTCTCATTCTCACGTCTCTCACCCTCATTCTCACGTTTGTTATCATTAAAAGAACTGAAAATAATAGTTCTTCACTCTTGAAGAACTTACACACAAAAACTCAAACGAAAAGCTAAGATAAAAACGAAAATCAACAACATTCTTCTCGACGGATTGTTTTTGGGATTTTGGTGGTGAGGCACTGGTGTCGTGGGAATTGGCAGCATTGAAACTAGTGTCGAACGACATTAACATATGGGTTTTATTCTCTCTTGGTTCCTTTCCCAAGAGACCCCTAAGTTCAGTTTAAATTCCAATCGAGAAACTAAGGTTGTCACCGTTGCATGCCCCTGTCATTAGATCCTTTGAAGATTCAAAGCATGCGTTGGTATGTCTTCTGGTAGATAATTTTAGGTCTGGTTGTGATTATGTGTTGAATGTGTATTCGTAAATCATGTAAGGGATGAAAAATATATTTTGGAAAAGTATATTAAGTTGACTGTTTTGAGCATGTGCGTCCTGAAAATTTACTATGTTTGCTGCCTGAAATTTGTATGTTAAAATCTTGTGTTTCGCGTGTATAAAAATATTAAAAACATGATGTTCATATAAGGTTAAGGTGGCTGACTGACTGTTACTCAAAATACTACAAAAATCAACATAAGAATGAGAAAAAATGGATTGGAAGAGAAAATGGTGGTCTCGGCCAAGAATTGAAAAAAATAGCTATGTTTTATAAAAATTTAAAAATTGTGAGGTCATTGGGAATTGAATCCAAGACCTCACCAAATGTAAACTACATAAAAATTTCATGAGAAAAATGAAAGGAAAAATAAATGTGGAGAGTGGGGATTGAACCCACAACCTCTTGAATAGATGAGAGAGTTAGGAGAAAAATAAAGGAGAAAAAAATAAATGTGGAGAGTGGGGATTGAACCCACAACCTCTTGAATAGATGAGAGAGTTAGGAGAAAAAAATAAAGGAGAAAAATAAAATGAGGTGAATGGGGATTGAACTCACAACCTCTTGGATAGGTGAGAAAGTTAAGAGATAAATTAAAACAAAAAGAATGAGCTTGTGGGGGATTGATCGGACAACCTCCTTGCCTTAAACGAAAAAGAGAGGAGAAAAAGAAAGGAAACTATTATGGGAGTGATGGGGATCGAACTAGGGTCCCCCAAATCTGAAAAATGCAATTATCAAGTTTACTATAAGCTTAAGTGTTACTGAAGGTATTCAAAATCGGGTTCCCTTGCCCAATTCTGTATTGACACATAAGTCATACGTAAACAAATATTTAATGAATGCTGCCTCTAAAGATCGAAATAAATATCTTGGCATATCTACAAGATGCATAAGTCTTGTACCGTATAATCTTGGGTAAATATGAATCAATTAGACAAACTATGAATGAAGCCTCATGGCTTGTATGTGTGGACTCATAAGTCTAGCATACATTTAAAAGTAAGTGAGCCTAAGATGTTATGTGATGAGATAATGAAACCCCAGAGGGGTTAAGTAAGAGTGTGACACACCCTAAAGGGCCAAGTGCATTGGCATACGATGAAATGAACATTCACGTAAAGTGGTGAGTAATTATGAAGAGAAAATGTGCTAAAGTTAAAGAATGTGGTGACAACATGATAAGAGGCTAATGCGAAAGGTGATAGAAATCTCAAATGAGCCTAAGTAAATGTTACCAAGACGTACTCACCTATGAGAGTGTAAAGTTAATGAAGAGACCAGTCTCTATGAACACTCTAATGAAAGTATTGAAGTTAATGCATACTTAATACTAATGATGAGATGAGAAAGCATCTAATGAGTTATGATGCCCTCATGCTAGAAGCCAACTTCTATGATGTATGAGATGAATGTAATGGAACTTTATACTGAGCACCCATAGGCTAGCTATGAGTTGCGATTCCTTCTTTCGGAAAGGCAGAGGTTCGTGTAATTTTCATGAGATGAGACTGTCCATCCAGACAGGTATGGGTCTCCTTATATCTCCTAGTCTTTGAACCTATACTGCCAATATAGGGTTCTAGCAGGGTTCGATTCCCTATATACGCTAGCATGTTTTGGTTTACTTTGGCCGGTGATTCCACCTCTTTTTGGTGTGGGTTAAACACTGGATTTCATAATGCTCACATGATCTATGTCTGTTAAGGTTAAAGTTCCCAAAGAAAGAATGAGGCTAGCCTCAAGTAATGCACATAATGAAATGAACGATACCAAAAGTGTTAGGATAGGATATTCAAGAGGTGAGCTAGACTTATGTAATTACACTAGGTCATTCTTGGTCATTGCACAGCGAACCCGATGAAAGTCTTAAACTACATCCTAGGTATGGCTGGTGTTTACACTAGCTTACGAACGAATGAAAATGAAGTACGTATGAATGAATGAAGCAGACTCTGTGTTTTCTAAAGAAGGCTCCCTAGTTGAGGTCCCATATGTTGAGCCCTTATTTTGGGAAGTCCTAATGTCAACTCCATGATTCCAAGGTCTCATGGCATATGGACTAATGATATGAAATATGTTATGTGTTGTGTTCAATATGTTACGTATGATGATGCATGTTACTCTCATAGCATGACTTTCCTAATCCGATTTTGGCAAGTCCACTGACTTGACTTTCCATACTTCATATCGTTAGGAGAGAGCTCTTCTTAATCATGCATGTCCTTGGTGTGTGCGTTCATATAACCATACTTTGTACAAGTGTGTACTAATCCCATACAACTCTCTACTTTTAGGTGCAGGTGCAGTTGGATGCTAGAACTTACGAATCGACGTTGAAGTTATCCGGACGTAGAGCTTTCATCCGGATTTGGTAGGCCCTCATGCTTTCGAGGATGCTTACTATTTTATTCTAGCATTAGACATAGACATTAGCTAGTGGAGTATGTTCCACTAGCTTTGCTTTCTCAATTATTTTCAAACATTGTATTGGTGCCATTCTGGCAAGTTTATATTTTATGCAGATATGACTATTTCATTCAGTTGAGTATCATGGTATTAGATGGTTGTTGTGAACGATTATGAACTGATGTAGATAAATCTTATATGAGTATAACGTATCCTACTATAAAGTCTATGTATACTTCAAGTAACTAAAAGTTTAAAATTTTCTGCTAAAATTAACCTAGATGATGTAACGATGATGTATGTAGGCTTGTCTGCGACCTCTGAGAGGTTAACGACGCCGGTCTCATCTGGGGTCTAGATTCCGGTCGTGACACATGCTTATACATTCATTCATCAAATCACCAACTGCACATACTTCACATAATCATATATTTCATTTAGGCATAATATAGGTCAAACATGCAATTCAATTTTCACAAAACACAATACAAGACCCATTTCCAATATCTCTTCATTTCACATATTAGACCTTCAAAACCACATTCACAATACATACTAAGTAATATCAAGTTCATCAAGTAAACACCGCCACCAAGAAGGTGGACGATACCACTCAAGAGCAATTTAAAATAAGAACTATAAAATATAAGCAACTCACTATTTAACCAAGCTATCACCGCCTATAATCATTTTCTTAATATTTCATCATAATAAGTCCCTTAGGGCAGTAGCTAAACAAACATAACAACACAAGAAAACCAAAGTTCATTCTCTACACAAACATGTTCACTTAACCCATTTCTTAAGCTAAAAGTTTGAAATATGCATAAACATGAGTTCATTAGGTTTTTTACATTAAATTCATCAATTAATTCTAGAATAAACACATTGAATCATTAAAACACTTTTATAAGAAGACCCATGCTTAGAATCAAAGATAGAAGAAAGTAGAGTTTGAAAACCCTTTTTGAACATCTTTTACAAAGTACTCCTTGAATGGAAGAGGGTTCAAGGATGGATACCATACATCAAATGCAAAACAACCCACTGATTTTTGATTAAGAACAAGCCCAAACCATCCCTCCTAGCACCTCTTGACTTCTTGCTTCCAAAGAGACTTGAGAGAGATTCTAAGGGAGAGGGTTTTCGGGGTTTTGGGAAGTGAGGGCTAAAATTAGGTCTTAGGGTTTGAAATGCTTTAATATATCTAAATAACCCTAATATTAACTCCCTAGGGTCATAATAGACTTAGGGTGAATTTACCAAACACCAAAAGACTCTACAGGAAACTTACAGCGTTTGGGCAGTCTCCATCAACGGACCAACCAACGGACCATTTGTCAAAGGACAGACCGTTGGTGGTGTCTCGTTGGTTGAGACTTAGCACCATTTGCAAGTAGTACATCCTTTTTTTCAGGGACAATCGACTCCCTTTGTCTACGGACCGTTGGTTGACCAACGGACCATCCTTTGGGTCGTCGTTTGGTAACTGTTTTGGCAGTTTGGTCCAAGTCTTGGCCCCTTCTCTAGGGACCCCTTGTGGGTAGTAGGTGGGGTAGTACTCAAACGTTGAAACCTAAAACAAAGTCATATAGGTATTAGGAACATCTCATACAAGTTTCAAGCAAAAATAACACGTAAAACTCACTCAAACACATCAAGACACACAAGTACTTTCTAAGGCACACCTTCCGAACGTCATGGACGTTCTTAGTCGTTTGACCTCCAAATTTAACCAAACTTCTCACACTGCCTAAGTACACTAAAGTAACTCATTTTAACTTAAAATTACCTCAAGAAACAACCACGAAGATCTAGTTCACCTTAGTTCACTTTAGGGCGTTCCATTCTCCCCCACTTAGAATAACATTCGTCCTTGAATGACACTAAAAGAAACAAGGACTCACTTAGCATCACATAACACATCACATTCATGATCAAAACATCAAATATCAAAGCATCAACTAACAAAGAGCATCATTTCACACTTTCATACACTTAGCAACATAAGCAACTTTTATCAAACTTCACAAATTTCAAAACTCATTCTTAACCTTATTTTATGTGAGGAACTACTTTCTCCAACATTAAAAATTCTCATATAAAACACTTTTACACACATTGAAACTTCAATCAAGGTAAGGCAAATTTCTTTCAAAATGCAAAATTCTTACAGTGAACATCACTGTATCACTGTTAAGCATGTCAAAGTTTTCTAAAATCCATTCTTTGAGCAATTCATCAAGATGACATGACCATATGAACTATAAAACCACATTAACTCATTTCATAACATAAAAACAACAATCATAAGGAGTTAAGACTAACCAAGACCATCTACTCCGGATTATTTATCCTTCATAGCTCCCATTCGATAGGAATGGTTCTTCTTGGGAGCATTAGGAACTAGGTTTCACAATCCAAAAGCACCCTCTAGAAGCTAGGTATAACCCTCGAATCGTGATCCGGCGTAATTGACCCTTTGAGGTCTCATACAAGCCCTTCAACTATCGTTCATTACATAAGACATGAAAAGTAGTACGGAATTTAAAACTTTTCACGAATAATTAAATAAAGGAAGTCTTTCACAAATACTTAAGAATCTCATCATCATAAGCCAACTTAAAGACACGAAATAATATCTTAGGGACACGACCCTTTACATTAAAAGAGAAATACATAATAAGACTTTAATTTAGAAACTAAGAAAAGGACTATGCCCTCGAGTATATGAGGACATACTTTGTCTTGAGAGGAACTTTCCCAAGCTTCACCTTCAAACCTTCCAAAGCTTCCAACCTATACACATATAGTATAGAAAAGTATGGGGTTAGTACGAAAGAATGTACTTAGTATGGCATATGCAAAATCATGTAAAAAGGGATATTTTAGTGAAATAAACTTTCATGCCAAATAATTATAACATTCATGAATTTAGAAACAAAACAACATAAGAAACATCATTTAACACTTAAAGAAGGACTTCCATAATTTTAATCAAAAAGGGGCACTTTACACTAACTTCCCAACTTTACAGTGAATTCAATCTTGACATTACAGTAAACTAATTTGAACATTTACAGTGAATCATTTAAAACATTTACAGTGAATTCAATTTGAGCAATTACAATGAACTATCCTATTCTAAATGAGTAAACTTCCAAGGCCAAGCGAAGAGAAAGTGAACTCATTTCCGTAGGAGTTTCCCTACCTCGGGATTATCCTAAGACTCACTAAGATAAGACATGAAGGAAGTATGAATATGCATCCTTCAATACACACCAAAGCAATCCTCAAGACTACCCCTTTCGGCTTACTCACCTCGAGAGAACAAGCCCCTCACTCAATGACATGACATTAAAAGAACACCAACAAACCACCAAAGTCTTCCCTTTCGGAATGCCTACCTAGTGCAATGAGTAGATAGCGTCCCATACCACCACCTACCCTAAGTAGCACATTCTTTCAGAAGGCTTGGCACAAATTCTTCCCTTTCGGAAGGTCCTACCCAATGCAATGAGTATATAGCGTCCCATACCACAACCTACTCTAAGTAGTACGTTCTTTTAGAATACTTAGTTACATAAATTATTTTTTGGGGGGTTAGCTTAACCGACATAGACCATGAGAGCTAGACATGGAATCCTGATATTAATCCCTATCGGATGAGGGATCCGCACTTGCCTAGAGTAAGGTCATTCTTCTTAGGTTTTACATGGCTTTCCCAATAGCTACACGTATGTGGGAACATAGTTAAGGGATAAGGAGATTGCTACTAAGTAATTCATTCTCTACTAACGAGGAGTACTCATCTCAAGAGGTACTTTGGAAATACAACATCTCAACTCACGAAGTGTAATCCACCACTCCTTCATATCCTCTCGGTGCTAGGTATAACTCCCCATGGATTCTCAACATTATAGTCTATAGGTCAAGCATAACTAGTGAATACCACATCTCAACTCACGAAGGGCATTCATCCTCCAACCTATCTTAGAAAGCTCATTAGGAATAGTGAGGTTGCTACTAGACACTTCATCTCAACTGACGAAGAGTGTCCACCACAAGATTCCCCTTTTTACTCAACTTAGAATCATACATTCTTTTAAGTGTGTGTGTACATGTGAGCACACCTTGCACATAAGCATCATTTCATTTACATTTCATTCTATATATGCTTAGACCTTCTTTCATCACATCACACACTTTAACATACTTTACATAATCATATAAGTCATCTTAGACATAATCCTTAACGTACTTCTCATAACAAGTTTCATAAAACACTTAACAAGAATAACTTCATTTAAACGTACTCTCTAACCTATTTCACATAATAGCTTCATAAGGAACATTTAACAAGAATAACATTATCATCATCTTACTTCACATTACAAGTCTTCATGGACTCATTCACAATAAACTAGTAACTTCACATTCATACAATTCAAGTAAACACCGTCACCAAGAAGGTGGACCATACCAATCAAAAGAACTTTGAAATCAAAAGCTAATCAACAAAACCAACTTACACTTTAATCCAAGATTTCATCACCTATAACATTTTTCTCAACATTTCATCATTATATAGCCCTTAGGGCAGTAGCTAAACAATAATATGAACCATAAGAAACCAAAGCTCAAAGCTACCAATTCATGCTCATTTAACCCATTTCTTAAACCAAAAGTTGATGAAAATCTTTCTCATGATTTCATTGTATTTTTAGCATTAAAATCACCAATTAACCTTAGAAACATCATTATTAATTCATTCAAAACGTTTTCATGCAAGACCCATGTTTAGAGTTGAAGATAAAAGAAACTAGGGTTGAAAACCCTTTTTGAAAATCCATTAAACGGGACTCCTTGAATGGAAGAGAGTTCAAGGATGGATACCATACCTTATATAATAGAAATCCCAAACATTTTGGTGAAGAAATCGACCACCACCAACCCTCCTAGCACTTCTTGACTTCTAGCTTCCAAAGAGACTTGAGAGAGAATTCTAAGAGAGAGGGTTTTTTGGGTTTTAGCAAATGAAGTCTAAAAGTTGGTCTTAGGGTTTGAAAAACTTTAATATACCTAAATAACCCTAAAAATACCTCCATAGGTTCATAAAAGAATTGGGGTGAATTTACCAAACACCCCAAGACTTGGCAGGAAACTTACATCTTTTTGGCAGTCTACATCAACGGACCAACCAACGGACCGTTTGTCAAAGGACGTACTGTTGGTGGGGTATTGTTGGTTGAGACTTAGCTCCATTTTGATCCTGGACAACTGTACATGCATTTCCAATCGACTCCCATGGTCGACAGACCGTTGGTGGACCAATGGACCGTCCTTTGGGTCGTCGTTTGGTCACTGCTTTGGCAGTTTGGTCCAAGTCTTGTGCCCTTCATCTAGGGCCCCTTTTGGGTCCTAGGTGGGTTCATGCCTGGAAGTTAATCCACTAAACTATGTCGTCTAGGTCTTAGGAACATCTCATGCAAGTTTCAAGCAAAACGAACACGTAACACTCACTCAATAACCTCAAGACAAACAAGTACTTTCTAAGGCACACCTTTCGAACGTCATGGACGTTCTTGGTCAATTGACCTCCAAACTTAACCAAAATTCACACACTGACTAAGGACAATAATGTAACTAAATTTAACTTAAAATTAACTCAATAAATAACCAAAAATCTCTAGTTCACCTTAGTTCGTTTTAGGGCGTTACATTCTCCCCCACTTGGAATAACATTCGTCCTCGAATGACACTTAAACTTTAATAACAACAAGGACTCACTTAGAATAAAATAACACATTACACATATGATCAAAACATCCAAAATCAAATCATCAACTAACAAGGAGCATCATTTCACACTTTCAAACACTAGCAAAATAAGTAACTCTTGTTAAACTTCACAATTTCAAAACTTGATCTTAACCTTCTTTTATGGAGTAACTACCTTCTCCAACATTAAACATGCTCAAATACAACACTCTTAGACACATTGAGACCAAAATTCATGACAAAAAAAGTTTTCTTCAAAAAGGGATATATTCACAGTGAGCATCAATGTACACAGGCAACTTTGCAAAACTTCAAAAATTCAATCTCACTTTCATTTCTTCACTTATGGACGAACTACCTTCTCCAACATTAAACATGCTCATGAACATCATTTCTAAACACATTGAAACCATTTTTCATGAAAAATGCAATCTTCTCAAAATTTGAACTTCTTTATAGTGAACTCAAAACTTCATTGTGTCACATGCTTAAAACTTCTATAATGCACCTTTTAAGAAACTTTAACAAGATGACATGACAATATGAGAGACAAGACCATACTAATTACTTCAAAGAGACTTGGTAAGTTACACTAAGTGCAATGTGAGAGTAGCATCCCATACTACCACTCCCACTTAGTGACCCTTAAGGATTCTCTTGGACTAAGTACACTACATGCAATTCTACTCAACTCATTCTCCCCCACTTACGGTAAAGCCATCTTCAAGGTCTCATACTTCAAAGCACCATTATGCCTCTCACAAAGTAGGAACTCACACCATCCTCAACTCATGCACATCAAGACTAAACATGAAATCTACTAGTAAAGCATAATACTCTCCTCTTAGGATTCAATCCTAGACAAACTCTATTAAACACCACCTCATTCAACTCTTAGGTACCACTTGCCTAAATCTCATGGAACAACACCCTTACTAGGCATTCATACTACATTTACATCTTAGTGTAAGCCTACACCACAACCTCAACCAAGACACAAGAACAACTATTAAATCATTAACCACACAAGAGGGTTGTCCTCAACTTCTACAACATCTTCACATTCTATCAACCTTCCTCAAATTTACACCTTAAAGCACTTCTACCATCATTGAACATAATCACAAGATAACTCATTTGCTCTCAAAGGCACTTTATTCAATCATTATACCTTTACCATGCTTAGAATTACCTCACCATACAATTTCTCATCACAACAATTCCAACCTCACAAGTCACACATAGCCATAAATGACTTCACATCACAATTCTCAAAACTACCCTTCACATTTACTTTTCTAGCCAAAAAACCATCATAAGCATCAAAACTCGCCTTTTCTCTCCCTGAAACATAGAAACATCTCCCTTTCCAAGCAATAACACCTAGAAAACCACCGGACAAAGGAGAAGAAGAGAGAAACCTTATAGATTTATGTTCTATAGCACAATACAAGAGTAATGAAGAAAGTGAAACTCTATCATCCTATAGCCTCTTGTCCATGTATGTGTCGCGATTCACACCAAATGACCAAGATACTACTAGACGTGGCTTGTGAGACTTTTAGACCTTAAACAATTTATCAAAACATTATGCTCTGATACCAAGTCTGTCACAACCCGAAAGCACCCCTTAGAAGCTAGGGATAACCCTCGAATCGTGACCGGGCGTACTTGACCCTTTGGGGTCTCATACAAGCCCTTCAACTATCATTCATTACATAAGACATGAAAAGTAGTGCACATTTTAAAACTTTTCACGAATAATTTAATAAAGGAAGTCTTTCATAAATACTTAAGAATGTCATCGTCACAAGCCAACTTAAAGACACGACATAATATATTAGGGACACGGCCCTTTATATTTAAAGAGAAATACATAATAAGATATTAATTTAGAAATTAAGAAAAGGACTATGCCCTCGAGTATATGAGGACATACTTTGTCTTGACAGGAACTTTCCTAAGATTCACTTTCAAACCTTCCAAAGCTTCCAACATATACTCATACAGTATAGAAAAGTATGGGGTTAGTATGAAACAATTTACTAAGTATGACATATGCAAAATCATGTAAAAAGGGACATTTTAGTGAAATAACCTTTCATGCCAAATAATTACAACATTCATGAATTTAGAAACCAAACAACATAAGAAATATCATTTAACACTTAAAGAAGGACTTTCTGTAACGTTCCGGAAAAACAATATGTTTAATGAATGCTGCCTCTAAAGATCGAAATAAATATCTTGGCATATCTACAAGATGCATAAGTCTTGTACCATATAATCTTGGGTAAATATGAATCAATTAGACAAACTATGAATGAAGCCTCATGGCTTGTATGTGTGGACTCATAAGTCTAGCATACATTTAAAAGTAAGTGAGCCTAAGATGTTATGTGATGAGATAATGAAACCCCAGAGGGGTTAAGTAAGAGTGTGACACACCCTAAAGGGCCAAGTGCATTGGCATACGATGAAATGAACATTCACGTAAAGTGGTGAGTAATTATGAAGAGAAAATGTGCTAAAGTTAAAGAATGTGGTGACAACATGATAAGAGGCTAATGCGAAAGGTGATAGAAATCTCAAATGAGCCTAAGTAAATGTTACCAAGACGTACTCACCTATGAGAGTGTAAAGTTAATGAAGAGACCAGTCTCTATGAACACTCTAATGAAAGTATTGAAGTTAATGCATACTTAATACTAATGATGAGATGAGAAAGCATCTAATGAGTTATGATGCCCTCATACTAGAAGCCAACTTCTATGATGTATGAAATGAATGTAATGGAACTTTATACTGAGCACCGATAGGCTAGCTATGAGTTGCGATTCCTTCTTTCGGAAAGGCAAAGGTTCGTGTAATTTTCATGAGATGAGACTGTCCATCCAGACGGGTATGGGTCTCCTTATATCTCCTAGTCTTTGAACCTATACTGCCAATATAGGGTTCTAGCAGGGTTCGATTCCCTATATACGCTAGCATGTTTTGGTTTACTTTGGCCGGTGATTCCACCTCTTTTCGGTGTGGGGTTAAACACTAGATTTCATAATGCTCACATGATATATGTCTGTTAAGGTTAAAGATCCCAAAGAAAGAATGAGGCTAGCCTCAAGTAATGCACATAATGAAATGAACGATACCAAAGGTGTTAGGATAGGATATTCAAGAGGTGAGCTAGACTTAAGTAATTACACTAGGTCATTCTTGGTCATTGCACAGCGAACCCGATGAAAGTCTTAAACTACATCCTAGGTATGGCTGGTGTTTACACTAGCTTACGAACGAATGAAAATGAAGTACGTATGAATGAATGAAGCAGACTCTGTGTTTTTTAAAGAAGGCTGCCTAGTTGAGGTCCCATAAGTTGAGCCCTCATTTTGGGAAGTCCTAATGTCAACTCCATGATTCCAAGGTCTCATGGCATATGGACGAATGATATGAAATATGTTATGTGTTGTGTGCAATATGTTATGTATGATGATGCATGTTACTCTCATAGCATGACTTTCCTAATCCAATTTTGGCAAGTCCACTGACTTGACTTTCCATACTTCATATCGTTAGGAGAGAGCTCTTCTTAATCATGCATGTCCTTGGTGTGTGCGTTCATATAACCATACTTAGTACAAAAGTGTACTAATCCCATACAACTCTCTACTTTTAGGTGCAGGTACAGTTGGACGCTACAACTTACGAATTGACGTTAAAGTTATCCGGACGTAGAGCTTTCATCCAGATTTGGTAGGCCCTCATGCTTTCGAGGATGCTTACTATTTTATTCTAGCATTAGACGTAGACATTAGCTAGTGGAGTATGTTCCACTAGCTTTGCTTTCTCAATTATTTTCAAACATTGTATTGGTGACATTCTGGCAAGTTTATATTTTATGCAGATATAACTATTTCATTCAGTTGAGTATCATGGTATTAGATGGTTGTTGTGAACGATTATGAACTGATGTAGATAAATCTTATATGAGTATAACGTATCCTACTATAAAGTCTATGTATACTTCAAGTAACTAAAAGTTTAAAATTTTCCGCTAAAATTAACCTAGATGATGTAACGATGACGTATGTAGGCTTGTCTGCGACCTCTGAGAGGTTAACGACGCCGGTCTCGTCTGGGGTCTAGATTCCGGTCGTGACACATGCTTATACATTCATTCATCAAATCACCAACTGCACATACTTCACATAATCATATATTTCATTTAGGCATAATATAGGTCAAACATGCAATCAATTTTCACAAAACACAATACAAGACCCATTTCCAATATCTCTTCATTTCATATATAAGACCTTCAAAACCACATTCACAATACATACTAAGTAATATCAAGTTCATCAAGTAAACACCGCCACCAAGAAGGTGGACGATACCACTCAAGAGCAATTTATAATAAGAACTATAAAATATAAGCAACTCACTATTTAACCAAGCTATCAGCGCCTATAATCATTTTCTTAATATTTCATCATAATAAGTCCCTTAGGGCAGTAGCTAAACAAACATAACAACACAAGAAAACCAAAGTTCATTCTCTACACAAACATGTTCACTTAACCCATTTCTTAAGCTAAAAGTTTGAAATATGCATAAACATGAGTTCATTAGGTTTTTTACATTAAAATCATCAATTAATTCTAGAATAAACACATTGAATCATTAAAATACTTTTATAAGAAGACCCATGCTTAGAATCAAAGATAGAAGAAAGTAGAGTTTGAAAACCCTTTTTGAACATCTTTTACAAAGTACTCCTTGAATGGAAGAGGGTTCAAGGATGGATACCATACATCAAATGCAAAACAACCCACTGATTTTTGATTAAGAACAAGCCCAAACCATCCCTCCTAGCACCTCTTGACTTCTTGCTTCCAAAGAGACTTGAGAGAGATTCTAAGGGAGAGGGTTTTGGGGGTTTTGGGAAGTGAGGTCTAAAATTAGGTCTTAGGGTTTGAAATGCTTTAATATATCTAAATAACCCTAAAATTAACTCCCTAGGGTCATAATAGACTTAGGGTGAATTTACCAAACACCCAAAGACTCTACAGGAAACTTACAGCGTTTGGGCAGTCTCCATCAACGGACCAACCAGCGGACCATTTGTCAAAGGACAGACCGTTGGTGGTGTCTCGTTGGTTGAGACTTAGCACCATTTGCAAGTAGTACATCCTTTTTTTCAGGGACAATCGACTCCCATTGTCTACGGACCGTTGGTTGACCAACGGACCATCCTTTGGGTCGTCGTTTGGTAACTGTTTTGGCAGTTTGGTCCAAGTCTTGGTCCCTTCTCTAGGGACCCCTTGTGGGTAGTAGGTGGGGTAGTACTCAAACGTTGAAACCTAAAACAAAGTCATATAGGTATTAGGAACATCTCATACAAGTTTTAAGCAAAAATAACACGTAAAACTCACTCAAACACATCAAGACACACAAGTACTTTCTAAGGCACACCTTCCGAACGTCATGGACGTTCTTACTCGTTTGACCTCCAAATTTAACCAAACTTCTCACACTGCCTAAGTACACTAAAGTTACTCATTTTAACTTAAAATTAACTCAAGAAACAACCACGAAGATCTAGTTCACCTTAGTTCACTTTAGGGCGTTCCATTCTCCCCCACTTAGAATAACATTCGTCCTTGAATGACACTAAAAGAAACAAGGACTCACTTAGCATCACATAACACATCACATTCATGATCAAAACATCAAATATCAAAGCATCAACTAACAAAGAGCATCATTTCACACTTTCATACACTTAGCAACATAAGCAACTTTTATCAAACTTCACAAATTTCAAAACTCATTCTTAACCTTATTTTATGTGAGGAACTACTTTCTCCAACATTAAAAATTCTCATATAAAACACTTTTGCACACATTGAAACTTCAATCAAGGCAAGGCAAATTTCTTTCAAAATGCAAAATTCTTACAGTGAACATCACTGTATCACTGTTAAGCATGTCAAATTTTTCTAAAATCCATTCTTTGAGCAATTCATCAAGATGACATGATCATATGAACTATAAAACCACATTAACTCATTTCATAACATAAAAACAACAATCATAAGGAGTTAAGACTAACCAAGACCATCTACTCCGGATTATTTATCCTTCATAGCTCCCATTCCATAGGAATGGTTCTTCTTGGGAGCATTAGGAACTAGGTTTCACAGTCCAAAAGCACCCTCTAGAAGCTAGGTATAACCCTCGAATCGTGATCCGGCGTAATTGACCCTTTGAGGTCTCATACAAGCCCTTCAACTATCGTTCATTACATAAGACATGAAAAGTAGTACGGAATTTAAAACTTTTCACGAATAATTAAATAAAGGAAGTCTTTCACAAATACTTAAGAATCTCATCGTCACAAGCCAACTTAAAGACACAAAATAATATCTTAGGGACACGACCCTTTACATTAAAAGAGAAATACATAATAAGACTTTAATTTAGAAACTAAGAAAAGGACTATGCCCTCGAGTATATGAGGACATACTTTGTCTTGAGAGGAACTTTCCCAAGCTTCACCTTCAAACCTTCCAAAGCTTCCAACCTATACACATATAGTATAGAAAAGTATGGGGTTAGTACGAAAGAATGTACTTAGTATGGCATATGCAAAATCATGTAAAAAGGGATATTTTAGTGAAATAAACTTTCATGCCAAATAATTATAACATTCATGAATTTAGAAACAAAACAACATAAGAAACATCATTTAACACTTAAAGAAGGACTTCCATAATTTTAATCAAAAAGGGGCACTTTACACTAACTTCCCAACTTTACAGTGAATTCAATCTTGACATTACAGTAAACTAATTTGAACATTTACAGTGAATCATTTAAAACATTTACAGTGAATTCAATTTGAGCAATTACAATGAACTATCCTATTCTAAATGAGTAAACTTCCAAGGCCAAGCGAAGAGAAAGTGAACTCATTTCCGTAGGAGTTTCCCTACCTCGGGATTATCCTAAGACTCACTAAGATAAGACATGAAGGAAGTATGAATATGCATCCTTCAATACACACCAAAGCAATCCTCAAGACTACCCCTTTCGGCTTACTCACCTCGAGAGAACAAGCCCCTCACTCAATGACATGACATTAAAAGAACACCAACAAACCACCAAAGTCTTCCCTTTCGGAATGCCTACCTAGTGCAATGAGTAGATAGCGTCCCATACCACCACCTACCCTAAGTAGCACATTCTTTCAGAAGGCTTGGCACAAATTCTTCCCTTTCGGAAGGTCCTACCCAATGCAATGAGTATATAGCGTCCCATACCACAACCTACTCTAAGTAGTACGTTCTTTTAGAATACTTAGTTACATAAATTATTTTTTGGGGGGTTAGCTTAACCGACATAGACCATGAGAGCTAGACATGGAATCCTGATATTAATCCCTATCGGATGAGGGATCCGCACTTGCCTAGAGTAAGGTCATTCTTCTTAGGTTTTACATGGCTTTCCCAATAGCTACACGTATGTGGGAACATAGTTAAGGGATAAGGAGATTGCTACTAAGTAATTCATTCTCTACTAACGAGGAGTACTCATCTCAAGAGGTACTTTGGAAATACAACATCTCAACTCACGAAGTGTAATCCACCACTCCTTCATATCCTCTCGGTGCTAGGTATAACTCCCCATGGATTCTCAACATTATAGTCTATAGGTCAAGCATAACTAGTGAATACCACATCTCAACTCACGAAGGGCATTCATCCTCCAACCTATCTTAGAAAGCTCATTAGGAATAGTGAGGTTGCTACTAGACACTTCATCTCAACTGACGAAGAGTGTCCACCACAAGATTCCCCTTTTTACTCAACTTAGAATCATACATTCTTTTAAGTGTGTGTGTACATGTGAGCACACCTTGCACATAAGCATCATTTCATTTACATTTCATTCTATATATGCTTAGACCTTCTTTCATCACATCACACACTTTAACATACTTTACATAATCATATAAGTCATCTTAGACATAATCCTTAACGTACTTCTCATAACAAGTTTCATAAAACACTTAACAAGAATAACTTCATTTAAACGTACTCTCTAACCTATTTCACATAATAGCTTCATAAGGAACATTTAACAAGAATAACATTATCATCATCTTACTTCACATTACAAGTCTTCATGGACTCATTCACAATAAACTAGTAACTTCACATTCATACAATTCAAGTAAACACCGTCACCAAGAAGGTGGACCATACCAATCAAAAGAACTTTGAAATCAAAAGCTAATCAACAAAACCAACTTACACTTTAATCCAAGATTTCATCACCTATAACATTTTTCTCAACATTTCATCACTATATAGCCCTTAGGGCAGTAGCTAAACAATAATATGAACCATAAGAAACCAAAGCTCAAAGCTACCAATTCATGCTCATTTAACCCATTTCTTAAACCAAAAGTTGATGAAAATCTTTCTCATGATTTCATTGTATTTTTAGCATTAAAATCACCAATTAACCTTAGAAACATCATTATTAATTCATTCAAAACGTTTTCATGCAAGACCCATATTTAGAGTTGAAGATAAAAGAAACTAGGGTTGAAAACCCTTTTTGAAAATCCATTAAACGGGACTCCTTGAATGGAAGAGAGTTCAAGGATGGATACCATACCTTATATAATAGAAATCCCAAACATTTTGGTGAAGAAATCGACCACCACCAACCCTCCTAGCACTTCTTGACTTCTAGCTTCCAAAGAGACTTGAGAGAGAATTCTAAGAGAGAGGGGTTTTGGGTTTTAGCAAATGAAGTCTAAAAGTTGGTCTTAGGGTTTGAAAAACTTTAATATACCTAAATAACCTTAAAAATACCTCCATAGGTTCATAAAAGAATTGGGGTGAATTTACCAAACACCCCAAGACTTGGCAGGAAACTTACATCTTTTTGGCAGTCTACATCAACGGACCAACCAACGGACCGTTTGTCAAAGGACGTACCGTTGGTGGGGTATTGTTGGTTGAGACTTAGCTCCATTTTGATCCTGGACAACTGTACATGCATTTCCAATCGACTCCCATGGTCGACAGACCGTTGGTGGACCAATGGACCGTCCTTTGGGTCGTCGTTTGGTCACTGCTTTGGCAGTTTGGTCCAAGTCTTGTGCCCTTCATCTAGGGCCCCTTTTGGGTCCTAGGTGGGTTCATGCCCGGAAGTTAATCCACTAAACTATGTCGTCTAGGTCTTAGGAACATCTCATGCAAGTTTCAAGCAAAACGAACACGTAACACTCACTCAAACACCTCAAGACAAACAAGTACTTTCTAAGGCACATCTTTCGAACGTCATGGACGTTCTTGGTCGATTGACCTCCAAACTTAACCAAAATTCACACACTGACTAAGGACAATAATGTAACTAAATTTAACTTAAAATTAACTCAATAAATAACCAAAAATCTCTAGTTCACCTTAGTTCGTTTTAGGGCGTTACATTCTCCCCCACTTGGAATAACATTCGTCCTCGAATGACACTTAAACTTTAATAACAACAAGGACTCACTTAGAATAAAATAACACATTACACTTATGATCAAAACATCCAAAATCAAATCATCAACTAACAAGGAGCATCATTTCACACTTTCAAACACTAGCAACATAAGTAACTCTTGTCAAACTTCACAATTTCAAAACTTGATCTTAACCTTCTTTTATGGAGTAACTACCTTCTCCAACATTAAACATGCTCAAATACAACACTCTTAGACACATTGAGACCAAAATTCATGACCAAAAAAGTTTTCTTCAAAAAGGGATATATTCACAGTGAGCATCAATGTACACAGGGAACTTTGCAAAACTTCAAAAATTCAATCTCACTTTCATTTCTTCACTTATGGACGAACTACCTTCTCCAACATTAAACATGCTCATGAACATCATTTCTAAACACATTGAAACCATTTTTCATGAAAAATGCAATCTTCTCAAAATTTGAACTTCTTTATAGTGAACTCAAAACATCATTGTGTCACATGCTTAAAGCTTCTATAATGCACCTTTTAAGAAACTTTAACAAGATGACATGACAATATGAGAGACAAGACCATACTAATTTACTTCAAAGAGACTTGGTAAGTTACACTAAGTGCAATGTGAGAGTAGCATCCCATACTACCACTCCCACTTAGTGACCCTTAAGGATTCTCTTGGACTAAGTACACTACATGCAATTCTACTCAACTCATTCTCCCCCACTTACGGTAAAGCCATCTTCAAGGTCTCATACTTCAAAGAACCATTATACCTCTCACAAAGTAGGAACTCACACCACCCTCAACTCATGCACATCAAGACTAAACATGAAATCTACTAGTAAAGCATAATACTCTCCTCTTAGGATTCAATCCTAGACAAATTCTATTAAACACCACCTCATTCAACTCTTAGGTACCACTTGCCTAAATCTCATGGAACAACACCCTTACTAGGCATTCATACTACATTTACATCTTAGTGTAAGCCTACACCACAACCTCAACCAAGACACAAGAACAACTACTAAAACATTAACCACACAAGAGGGTTGTCCTCAACTTCTACAACATCTTCACATTCTATCAACCTTCCTCAAATTTACACCTTAAAGCACTTCTACCATCATTGAACATAATCACAAGATAACTCATTTGCTCTCAAAGGCACTTTATTCAATCATTATACCTTTACCATGCTTAGAATTACCTCACCATACAATTTCTCATCACAACAATTCCAACCTCACAAGTCACACATAGCCATAAATGACTTCACATCACAATTCTCAAAACTACCCTTCACATTTACTCTTCTAGCCAAAAAACCATCATAAGCATCAAAACTCTCCTTTTCTCTCTCTGAAGCATAGAAACATCTCCATTTCCAAGCAATAACACCTAGAAAACCACCGGACAAAGGAGAAGAAGAGAGAAACCTTATCGATTTATGTTCTATAGTACAATACAAGAGTAATGAAGAAAGTGAAACTCTATCATCCTATAGCCTCTTGTCCATGTATGTGTCGCGATTCACACCAAATGACCAAGATACTACTAGACGTGGCTTGTGAGACTTTTAGACCTTAAACAATTTATCAAAACATTATGCTCTGATACCAAGTCTGTCACAACCCGAAAGCACCCCTTAGAAGCTAGGGATAACCCTCGAATCGTGACCGAGCGTACTTGACCCTTTGGGGTCTTATACAAGCCCTTCAACTATCATTCATTACATAAGACATGAAAAGTGCACATTTTAAAACTTTTCACGAATAATTAAATAAAGGAAGTCTTTCATAAATACTTAAGAATGTCATCGTCACAAGCCAACTTAAAGACACGACATAATATATTAGGGACACGGCCCTTTATATTTAAAGAGAGATACATAATAAGATATTAATTTAGAAATTAAGAAAAGTATGGGGTTAGTATGAAACAATGTACTAAGTATGACATATGCAAAATCATGTAAAAAGGGACATTTTAGTGAAATAACCTTTCATGCCAAATAATTACAACATTCATGAATTTAGAAACAAAACAACATAAGAAATATCATTTAACACTTAAAGAAGGACTTTCTGTAACGTTCCGGAAAAACAATATGTTTAGTGAAGATCCCAGTAAGTCCGTTAGAATGCGTATTGGCGTACATAGTCATCCCAATGCCCATTATTGAGAAATATTGGGCATATCATAGAATATTGGGATATTGGCCAATTTGTATGTATACACAAATAAATATATGGTAATATTGATCCTCACCTCAATTCATTAAGTAATAGGCATCCCAATGCCCAATATTGAGAAATATTGGGCATATCATAGAATATTGGCTAAGGGGTGTTAGCCAATTTCTATGTGTACGCAAGTAGTTAAAATAACTATATCCTTCATATATGGCCCAATATACATTGTCATCAAGAAATAGGCGTCCCAATGCCCAATATTGAGAAATATTGGGCATAGTATAGAAAATTGGCTAAGAGGTGTTAGCCAATTTCTTTATATGTATCCTCAAGTATTTAAGATATAATCCAAGCTTGTTTAGAAATTGTACCTGTAATGAAGACCCTAAGCTAAAATTCATGAAATTCATTAATTGCAATACATTAGGTACTAGGCATCCAAGTGTTAATCTTAGTACCCTAAGTACATAACCCTTTAAAATGATCATTTAAATTAGACTGTGCCCAAGGACATGATGAGGGTCCTTGGTGAATAAGTAAACATTCCCAAATGAACCATAAATAATAGTTAGCTAGGAAAGTACAACCAACCCATGTGCAATCACATGTGCAAGACATGTGAAGTAGGGGCCAAAGGAGGGGACCACCCTAACCAAATTCGGTTAGGGTAGTTAGGGGGTAAAACGTGCATAAGGGACCACTCCATGTGGGGTCTAACTTCCCTACAAATTCTAGACACTAACCTACTTCCCTAAATAACTAACTAACCTAGGAACAAACGAAATAAACTAATTAGTGCACCCGACAACCTAAGACTAAACCGGGTTGACACTAACCTAGTACTAGTAGAAGAGACAACCTAGTAGCTAACCTAGGATGGTCCAAAAGGTTAGTTATGGCCCTAACAACTTAGGGGTACTTTAGTAATTACCCTAGGCTACTTAATTAATTAATTTATCAGCTTAATTAATTAATTGATAAGGACAAAACCGAAATTACAAAGAAATTTCCAGATTTCGGTTAAGACAAGAAAAAGATAACCTAGTACCTAACCTAGGATTTTCCAAAAGGTTAGTTATGGTCCTAAGAATTTAGGGATACTTTAGCAATTATCCTAGGCTACTTAATTAAATAATTTATCAACATAATTAATTTATTTAAAGGGGCAAAACCGAATTCACAAAACAATTTCCAGATTTCGGTTAAAACAAAAAAGGGACAACCTAGTATCTAACCTAGGATAGTCCAAAAAGTTAGTTAAGGTCCTAACGACTTAAGGGTATTTTAGTAATTACCTTAGGTAACCTAATTAATTAAATTAGATATTTAATTATTTAGTTTAAATGGTCAAAACGAAATCCTTACACTAACCTATTATAATTCAAGAAACATCCTAGTACTTAAACCTAGGATGGTCTTAAAGGGTTGATTTTGGTTCAAAAGACTTAGGGGTACTTTAATAGTTACCCTAGGTCCCTAAATTAATTAAATTAAGGATTTAATTAATTAATATAAAGTCAAAATGTTGACCGAAACCATAGTCAACACCAATTTCTAGATTTGACTAAGTGTTATGTTCTATGTTTAGTCAACTTAGGAGGGGCTTTTTAGTAATTAGTTAATTAATTTATTTAATTAACTTATTAAACTCTAAGTTGAATGAGTGAATATAATTTCCTAAGACTTATAATCACGTTAAAACTCATAGAAAAGAGGACGCAAAAACAGTAAGCAACGAACGAAAGAAGAAGGCAGAAAATTTATCGATTTTTCTAGAGCTATTTCAAGGTTTCTTCAAGGTTTCGTTCAAGGTGGTCTTCGTATATTAATTTCTACTTAAGGTATGGGTTTCTCTCATGGACTTTTTTCTCCAAGATAACTTTCTTTCCAACGATTCAATGATCTTGAAAACTAGGGTTTTTCCCGTGTTCTCGTCGAAGTCCTTGTCCCTAGTATCCTTTTCGATTCCATGTTGAATAAGTTAGAGATCATGTTGTTGGTATGTGGTGCTGGATGATCTTATGTGTAATGTTCTTGAATTATTAATGTCGATTAACCTATGAAGTTGTAATCGTATAAAGTTAAGTGCTTAAAACGTGAATCATGAATCGATGACGTGTTAGTTACACCCGTAATTGTCTACTTGTTGGTTTGTTTGTCCGAATGTTGTATTGGTGTTTTTCTAACATTATGAAGATGCTAAAGTCATCAAGTATTAATAAGATGCTGTCCAATATGTCTTAAAAACATTACCCTAAAGTCATGAACTAAGATTTGTTAAAAGAATGATACTATGCTAAGAGGTGTCCGAAAATATTAGGTATGAAGATGATTACGGTTTGTTGTGTATGACTTGTTGATGATGTTGTGTTTGTTAAATGATCATATTAAGCTGTCCAAGATGTTTAAAAGCGTTATGCCTAAAGTTATGTGATAAGGTTGGCTAAACAGATCTCCATGAAATCATAAGTTGAATGAATGTTTGGTTTATGCCAATAAAATGGCTAACAATGTCTTGCCCAAAAGTTGAATGGAATTGGTTTACATTATTGCTTTTAAATAATGATAGAAAAATTGGCTAATGAGAATCTCATAAAACTATATTTGAATGAATGTTTGCCTTGTGCCAATAAATTGTCTATGAAGTCATTTCCAAATTTTCTAGGCCAATACTAAATTTAAACCAATCTTATGTGCCCAATATAATGTTATGTCAAATTAAGCATGACCAACAGAACAAAATTAATCTATAACTAAGGGTATGTCAATCAATGGGACAAGTCCCAACATACCGTATACTATCTTATATTACTAAAATGTTGGAATTCCAAATGAATAAGCACATCTAAAGTTATTCAATGAATCCATAACCAAAGGCATGCCATTCATTGGGACAACTCCCAACATGCTCTAAAAGAATGAACTATGAACTTATGAAACTCATTGAATGAAGTGCTCATCGTCCATAAACGATGATATAAAGCTACTACACTAATGTAATTAAGTAACGTGAGTTATAACATAATTAAAGGGGTCTAAATTAAGTAAGTGACTAGAATGTGGTGTTAAAGGAAGTGAGACAAGTCTTAGTTACACCAAAGCTAATTTGTTAAAAGAATACTCACGAATGAAGGTGTTAGAATGTGTAAGACTAGTCTCATTAACACCTAAGGATGATATTTAAGGATAATTCACATTCATCAATGTAAAGTAAGGATGATATGTAAGGACAATTCACATTTCATTAATGTAAAGTAAGGATGATATGTAAGGACAATTCACATTTCATCAATGTAAAGTAAGGATGATATGTAAGGACAATTCACATTTCATTAATGTAATGTAAGGATGACAAGTCATCAAAAGAGTAAGTAAATCTCAATCTAGAAGCAAGCTTCCACAATACTTGAGTATACTTTAAAAGATAAAGAAGATAATGAAAGTGAGCATAGCACCGATAGACTAGTTATGAGTGGTGATGCCTTCCTTCGGGAAGGGTGGAGGTTCACCTAATTCTCATGAAGATGAGACTGTCCACCAAGGTGGGTATGGGTCTCCCTAAATCTCCTAGTCTTTGAACTATGTCTAGCCAACATAGGAACTAGCCTGTGGTTTCCACCTAAGAGAGCTAGGCATGTTCGGTTTCACTTTGGCCGGTGATTCCACCCCTTTATGGTGTGGGGCAAACACTCGATTTCATGTTCAGCTGACATGATCTATGTTGGTTAATGCTCACGATATGTTCTTGGTTCACTATAGCCGTGAGCCACTACTTTTTGGTGTGAAGTGAACACTTGAGATGGATTCGCCTTAGCCGGGGATCACCCCTTTCCATGTGTGGGGAAGATACTAGATTCCATGAGTAGATCACATGGTCTAAGATTCATTTTAACCGGTGAATCACCTCTTTTTAGTGTGGGGAAGACACTGGATTTCATGTTAAGCTCGTATGATATTATTCCTAATGATGTCACTATGAAAGTGAGAATGATGTTGATGAATGGAACGTATGTTCAAAGTGAGCAATGAATGAGAGCTTAAGAATGTCAATTGCCAATGTCACACTAATGAAAGTTTCAGCAAATAATGGGCAAAGCCAAATAAGATTGGCTTGTACTGACTTCTTATATGATACCAAGAAGAGAAGTAGGAATATCATGGTAATTAGATGGCTATAACTTCCCTAACATGAAAGTAATGAAACAGATGGCATAGCCAATAAAATTCGCTTATGAAATGTTTATGAATACTAAGAGTAAAGAATGACTCACTATAAGGTAGTGAAATCATTCCTTAGTCCTTGGATTACTCACATCGATTCATTGTGGGTATGGGACTACAATGAATCATTGCACTTGTAAGTAAAACATAGGACCAAAGGAATTATTGAACTACACAACAACAAGAATAAAAAGACTGAAAAATAAACTAAGTCCCAAGGAAAGAGCTCTCGGGTTTGGAGGATCAAAATTTCCAATCTTCGCTCGAATTGTTCGAAAATTATGTTGATGATACTAATGTCTTGTAATTATATAGAAAATGAGTTGTGTGCTTTGAATGCATTAAAACACATCATATTCATACCATAAGTCACAACTAACGAATTAGGAAAGTCTAATGACTAGACTTTCCAGAAATGGCATGTTGCTTAGGAAGAGCTTTCATTGATCATGCGTAGCTTTATGTGTATGTGTGCATACACCCATACTTAGTACAAGTGGTGTACTAACCCCTATTACTTACTATTTTTATAGGTGCAGGTCAGAGGACAGATTGATGACACTTGCAACGGTTTGGACTTCAGCGTTTTCTCCAGCACATTTGGTATGTCCTCTTGATTTCGAGGATGCTACACGCATTAGTCCAGCTTTAGATATAGACATAGCTAGTGGATGTTGTCCCTAGCGTTTCTTTCACATTTCATTTTGAAGCTTTTGATGTAAGGCCGTTTTGGCAACTTAATATATTCTATTCATCGTTTGTTTTGAAATGTTCTTTATATTAGATGGTTGTCTATTGATGTTGAGCTTAGTATGTAATGTTTAATACGTAATGACTATATGAAGTCTAATTAAACTTCATACATATAAAAAGTTTTAAATTTTCTGCAAATTTAACTAGATGCATGTGATGAATGCAAGATGAGGTTTGTCTGCGACCTCTGAGAGGTCAAAGACGCCGGTGGCGATTCGGATTCCAGAATCCGAGTCGTTACACTTCCATAATTTTAACCAAAAAGGGGCACTTTACAGTAACTTCCCAACTATACAGTGAATTCAATCTTGACATTACAGTATACTAATTTGAACATTATAGTTAATCATTTAAAGCATTTACAATGAATTCAACTTGAGCAATTACAATGAACTATCCTGTTCTAAATGAGTGAACTTCCAAGACCAAGCGAAGAGAAAGTGAACTCATTTCTGTAGGAGTTCCCCTACCTCGGGATTATCCTAAGAGTCACTAAGGTAAGACATGAAGGAAGTATGCATATGCCTCCTTCAATACACACCAAAGCAATCCTTAAGACTATCCCTTTTGGCTTACTCACCTCGGGATAAGAAGCCCCTCACTCAATGACAAGACATTAAAAGAACACCCAACAAACCACCAAAGCCTTCATTTTCGGAATGCCTACTTAGTGCAATGAGTAGATAGCGTCCCATACCACCACCTACCCTAAGTAGCACATTCTTTTAGAAGGTTTGTCACCAAGTCTTCCCTTTTGGAAGGTCGTACCTAGTTCAATGAGTAGATAGCGTCCCATACCACCACCTACCCTAAGTAGTACGTTCTTTTAGAAGACTTAGTTCAATCAATTATTTTGTGGGGGGTTAGCTTAACCGACATAGACCATGAAATCTAGACATGGAATCCCTATATTAACCCCTATCGGATGAGGGATCCTCACTTGCCTAGAGTAAGATCATTCTTCTTAGCTTTTACATGCCTTTCCCAATAGCTACACCTATCTGGGCACATAGTTAAATGATAAGGAGATTGCTCCTAAGTAACTCATTCTCTACTAACGAGGACTACTCATCTCAAGAGGTACTTTGGAAATACAACATCTCAACTCACAAAGTGTAATCCACCTCTCCTTCATATCCTCTCGGTTCTAGGCATAACTCCCCATGGATTCTCAACATTATAGGGTATAGGTCAAGGATAACTAGTGAATACCACATCTCAACTCACGAAGGGCATTCATCCTCCAACCTATCTTAGAAAGCTCATTAGGAATAGTGAGGTTGCTACTAGAAACTTCATCTCAACTCACGAAGAGTGTCCACCCCAAGATTCCCCTTTTTACTCAATTTAGCATCATACATTCTTTTAAGTGTGTGTTTGTACATGTGAGCACACCTTGCACATAAGCATCATTACATTTACATTTCATTGTATACATGCTTAGACCTTCTTTCATCACATCAAACACTTTAACATACTTTACATAATCATATAAGTCATCTTAGACATAATCCTTAACGTACTTCTCACAAGAAGATTCATAAAACACCTAACAAGAATAACTTCATTTAAACATACTCTCTAGCCTATTTCACATAATAGCTTCATAAGGAACATTTAACAAGAATAACATTATCATCATCTTACTTCACATTACAAGTCTTCATGGACTCATTCACAATAAACTAGTAACTTCACATTCATACAATTCAAGAAAACACCGCCACCAAGAAGGTGGACCATACCACTCAAAAGCACTTCGAAATATTAAGCTAATAAACATAACCAACTTACCCTTTAATCCAAGCTTTCGTCACCTATAACATTTTTCTCAACATTTCATCATAATATAGCCCTTAGGGCAGTAGCTAAAAAACAATATCAACCATAAGAAACAAAAGATCAAAGACTACCAATTCATGCTGATTTAACCCATTTCTTAAACCAAAAGTTGATGAAAAGCTTTATCATGATTTCATTGTAGTTTTAGCATTAAAATCACCAACTAACCTTAGAATCATCATTATTAATTCATTCAAAACATTTTCATGCAAGATCCATATTTAGAGTTGAAGATAGAAGAATCTACGGTTGAAAACCCTTAATGTAAATCCATTACAAGGGACTCCTTGAATTGAAGAGAGTCCAAGTATGGATAACATACCTTATATAAGAGAAATCCCAATGATTTTTGTGAAGAAATCAACCACCACCAACCCTCCTAGCACCTCTTGACTTCTAACTTCCAAAGAGACTTGAGAGAGAATTCTAAGGGAGAGGAGTTTTGGGTTTTTTGGAAGTGAGGTCTAAAATTACGTCTTAGGGTTTGAAATACTTTAATATATCTAAATAAGCCTAAAAATAACTCCCTAGTGTCACGGAATTAGAGTATTTACTAAGATTCCATGCGGCACTTGACAACTTACTCACGAATCTTTCACGATCTTGTAAGCTGAAGTAAGCCCTTTATACTAAGACCGCTAAGAGAATGCTTAAAAAAGAACTTAGAAAGAACAAAGAAGAGAACTTTGAAGAAGGCTTAGTGTATTGCTTGGAGAATGCTTACACTTTGCTTGATGCCTTTGCAAATGAGAGGCACCCCCTATTTATACTACTTCTTAGGGACTAAAGTACAATTAGTATTTACTTTACAAGTCCCTAATATTTACACTTTTGGTCCCTATTCTAGAGAATTCTACACTATTCCAGGACCCTCTCTAGCCTTCTTGAGAATTCTAGAATGTTCTAGAGTTCTCCACACAACTCTAGAGCATTCTACCCTTTTCCGGACGCGGAATTGGGCTGAAATCGTGGCGGGATGTCACACGCTCCCCCACCTGATGATACGACGACCGCGGCGCATTGCTGCAAAAACTCCTAGATTTTGTCCTTGAATTGCCACAAGTGTTCGTATTTCTCCCAGGTGGCCTCTTCTGGAGTTTGTCGCTTCCAATGCACTAGGAACATGGCGCTGGCTTGTTGACCTTGCTTCCGATTGGCTTGATAATCTATGATAGCTTTAATATCTCGGTCGTGAGAGGCAGTAACAGTAATGGGAGCCCGTTGCGATCGGTTCTGGTTAGGATCTTCCTTGTCCTCATGGCACGGCTTGAGGACGCTCGCATGAAATACCGGGTGGATCTTGAAGTTTGGAGGTAACTCCAACTTATATGAGATCCTGCCCACCTTGGCAATGATCTTGAATGGACTCTCATATTTACGCACTAAGTTTTAATGTACGCCTCTTAGTGCCTTGAACTGTCTTGGATTGAATTTTACCAAGACCATGTCGCCTTCTTTATAGTCCATACGACGACGCTTGCGGTCGGTGAACTTTTTCATCCTTTTGGCCGCCTTGTCCAAGTAGGATTTGGCGGTGTCAAGCTGCTCTTCCCATCCTTTTGCAAGATGGTAGGCACCCAAACTCTTTCCCTCGAAAGCAGTCGGCAACGAATGCGGAGTTTGGGGTTGTTGGGCTGTTGCCAACTCAAATGGCGTGCGCCCAGTGGACTCACTCTTCTGCAGATTATAGGAAAATTGCACCATGTCTACGAGTCTGGCCCAATCTTTCTGATGCGCACTAACATAGTGCCTTAGATAGCACTCCAGTAGGGCATTGACACGTTCTGTCTGGCCGTCGGTCTGCGGGTGGAAACTTGTGGAGAAGTGAAGCTTCGTTCCATGTACTTCGAACAACTCTTTCCAAAAGTTCCCAGTAAAGCGGGGGTCTCGGTCGCTAATGATATGTCTCGGCAACCCCCAATATTTCACCACGTTCTTAAAGAACAATCGAGCGGCCTCTTTTGCGGTGCAACCGGCTATGGCAGGCATGAAGGTAGCATACTTTGAGAACCTGTCCACCACGACCATGATAGTACCAAACCCGTCGGACTTCGACAAGGAGGTGATGAAGTCCATGGTCACGCTCTCCCATGGGCGTTCTGCTATGGGTATTGGCTCTAGTAACCCTCCCGGTTGCCTTTGCTCCACCTTGTCTTGTTGGCACACAAGACAAGTCTGCACATAACACTCGATGTCGTCCCGCATGCGTGGCCAGAAGTAAATAGCCTCGATCAGCGCCCTCGTACGTCGCTGCCCCGGATGTCCAGCCCACGGTGTGTCGTGGCTTTCCTTTATGATGCGCCGCCTGATAGACCCAAACTTAGGTACATAGACCCTTCGACCCGTAGTGAGCAAGAAGCCATTTTCTACCCAAAAGCGCATGGTTTTGCCTTGGGAAGCCAACTCCATTATCTTTCTTTCCTCTGGATCGTATTGCATGCCATCCTTGATCGCATCTTGAATGTCACAGTGAGCTGTAGTGATGGAATCAAGCTCGGCCTTCCTACTAAGTGCGTCGGCCACGACATTGCCCCTTCCCGGTTTGTACTCCAGGACGCAAATTCTGCCAAAAAGTCTTGCCATCTAGCTTGCTTCGGGGTGATCTTCTTTTGTGATTGGAAGTAGCTAGTGGCAACATTGTCGATCTTGACCACAAACTTGGAGCCTAACAAGTAGTGTCTCCATGTGCGTAGGCAATGTACAATGGCCGTCATCCCTTTTTCCTGCACGGTGTACCATCGTTAGGCCTCGTTTAGTTTGCGGCTTTCGAATGCTATTGGGTGTCTATCTTTCATTAAGACTCCCCCAATGGCAAAATCTGAGGCATCTGTATGTAATTCGAAGGTCTTTGAGAAGTCGGGCAACATCAAGACTGGTTCTTCTATCACTGCGGCCTTGAGACTTTATAATGCTCTTTTGCACTCCTCGCTCCAAACCCATGGCTTATTCCTCTTCAACAACTGGGTCAGTGGAGCGGCTTTAGCAGAGTAACCACTGATGAACCTGCGATAATAATTCGCAAGCCCAAGAAATTATCGTAGCTCGGTCACCTTCGTGGGCGCCTCCCACACTTGGATCGCCCTAATCTTCGCACTTGTCCCTCTTGACGTTGAGCTGGTTCTCCCGTAAGACTTGGAAGACTTTCCTCAGGTGCTCCACGTGTTCTTCCAAGGTTTTGCTCTATATGACTATGTCATCCAAGTACACCACCACGAACTGATCCAAGTAAGGATGGAGAATTTCGTTCATCAGCGTGCAAAAGGTGGCGGGTGCGTTGGTTAAGATGAACGGCATCACCAAGCACTTGTATGCTCCGTATCTAGTCACGCACGTTGTCTTTGGATCATCCCCCTCTGCGATGCGCACTTGGTAGTAGCCTTTTCGGAGATCCATCTTGGTGAAGTACTTCGCCTGCCCAAGTCTATCGAACAAGTCTGCAATCAGCGGGATAGGATATTTATTTTTGATCGTGACCTTATTGAGCTCCCGATAGTCGATGCATAAGCGCAACGACTCGTCTTTCTTTTTCTGGAATAGTACTGGCGCGCCATAAGGTGCCTTGGATGGACGGATATGACCGGCCTCGAGGAGCTCCTTCAACTGCTTCCTTAGCTCCTCTAACTCGGCTGGATCTATACGGTAAGGTGCATGTGCGGGTGGCTTGCCTCCGACCTCCAACTCTATCTTGTGATCTACCTCGCGCCTCGGAGGTAGAGTCTTCGGCATCACGTCCTTGTTCTCTTCAAAGACCTTCTCTACGAGCGGTGGCAAGGACTTCATAGTACCATTGTATTCCCCTGAACTTGCAATGGTAGCTAGGAACATCGGCTCTCCTTTCTTTAAACCCTTCTCAATCTGCATGGCCGATAAGTGGGCTAGTCCTTCTCTCCTTGGCACCTTGACTAAAGGTACCATACATGACCCTTCCTGTTCCATGACCATGAGTTGCTGGAGGTAGGGGTCGATAATCGTGTCGCAGCGCTGGAAGAACTCTTGTCCGAGAATGATATTGAATATGTCCAGAGGAGCGACAGTAAAGCTTGTCTTTCCTTGCCATCACCCCAACGTGATGCTTACTCCTTGGGCAAATCCGCACACGGGAGTCAGTGGGGCGTTGACAGTTTTGAGGCGGTTGTTGCTTGGTACATAGTTCAGCCCTAACCTCTCTGCTGTCGACTTGGTCATGATGTTGGCTTCTGCCCCGGAGTCTACCATGGCACGAGCTGGTCTTCCATTTATGGAGATGTCTACATACTGCGTGCTGAAATCTCCTGGCTTCTGGGTCTGCTTGGCTATCGCACCATACAATCCAACCATGCCTAACTGCGTCATGTCCGAGTCATGCCCTTGATCTTGTGCATCTTTCTCCTTCCGTTCGTGTAGGATGGCACCAAGGTTCTTCATTTCAGGGCACCTGGCATAGCCGTGTGGTCCGCCGTATATGTAGCACCCATCTCCTCTGCCGGTCTGCGCCCGCTTGTCTGTGTAATTCTGGCGCGAGAACCTCTTGTTGTCTGGCTTGTAGGGGTCGTGTTTCTTAGGGTGTGCCTGCTGCTCCCTGCTCCGGCCACGGTCTCCCCCACCTTTGGCATGACTACACCTTGTATCCTTACCCTTCGCTTTGTCATGCCGTTCCTGTTTGAAGTCCGTTAAGGACTCGGCTTGGGTGATGGCTTCGTCTATGGTCTTGACTTGTCGCCGCTCCAGCTTCGTCTTGGCCCAACTTTGCAGTCCGTCCATGAAGTGGAACAGCATGTCCTCGTCTGTGAGGCTGGGAATTTGAAGCGTTAGAGTTGTGAACTCCCTCACGCATGTCCGAATGCTTCCCGTTTGCTTCAATTCCCTGAATTTGCGCTTGACCTCATACACGACATTCCTGGGGAAGAAGGCTTTCTTGAATTCTTCACGGAATTGTTCCCACGTGTTGATGGTGCACGTCCCCTTTTCGATCTCGGTCTCTTTGCGCCTCCACCATAGCATAGCCATCTCGGACAAGTACAACACAGCAGTGTTGATCTTGTTCTCGTTGCTTCTCACCCGACTACACTTGAAGTAATTCTCCAAGTGCCATAGAAAGTTTTCCACCTCTTGAGCGTCGCGGACGCCTTTGAATATTGGTGGCTTGGGAGCCTCGACCCTGGCCTCCCTATCACAGTCAGGTGATGCTGATCCTCCAACCTCCACGCCTTCCTTGAGTGTTTTCATCTTGGCCTTCAGCTCCTCAATCGTGCTTAGCGCGTCCATAAGCCGGCACTCCAAGGAAGTGATAGCCTTCTTCATCTCGAACTCGGCCCGCTGGCGACCTTCCAACTCCTTACGGATGTTGTTGGTCTCCTCAAGGGTGAATTACTCAAGGGTCTTGAATTTGTCAACTGCCACGTTCATGCGCCGGCCTAATATCTCTACGGCCTGTCTTGCCGTCTCCACCCTTGCGACCCATTCTTCTCCGTCAGTGACGTCTATAGCCTCCTCGGCCAACTCGTCGTCACTTAACCCGGCAGTCGAAGGTGGATTAGATGTTAGTGCCTCGGTAGGTTCGGGCAACATCTCCTCATTACCGTTTTGCAGTTTCTTTCCCTTTCGGATCTTCTTACCACCATCCAGGTCAATGTTGGTGGTACTGGCGGCGTTCACGTCTCCTTCGGTAGCCATTCCCTTAGTAACGAGCCTGCTCTGATACCACGTTGTCACGGACATTGAGTATTTACTAAGATTCCGTGCGGCACTTGACAACTTACTCACGAATCTTTCACGATCTTGTAAGCTCAAGTAAGCCCTTTATACTAAGACCGCTAAGAGAATGCTTGAAAAAGAACTTAGAAAGAACAAAGAAGAGAACTTTGAAGAAGGCTTAGTGTTTTGCTTGGAGAATGCTTACACTTTGCTTGATGCCTTCGCAAATAAGAGGCACCCCCTATTTATACTACTTCCTAGGGACTAAAGTACAATTAGTATTTACTTTACAAGTTCCTAATATTTACACTTTTGGTCCCTCTTCTAGAGAATTTTATAGTATTCCGGGACCCTCTCTATCCTTCTTGAAAATTCTAGAATGTTCTAGAGTTCTCCACACAACTCTAGAGCATTCTACCCTTTTTCGGACGCGGAATTGGGCTGAAATCGTGGCTGGACGTCATACTAGGGTCATAAGACACTTGGGGAAAATTTTCCAATCACCCGAAGACTTGGCAGGAAACTTACAACTTTTGGGCAGTCTCCATCAACGGACAAACAAATGGACCGTTTGTCAAAGGACGGACTGTTGGTGGGGTATCGGTGGTTGAGACTTAGCACCATTTGAAAGTAGGCCATCCTGCCTTCCAGGGACAATCGACGCCCTTGGTCGACGGACCGTTGGTTGACCAATGGACCATCCTTTAGGTCGTCGGTTGGTCACTGTTTTTGCAGTTTGGTCCAAGTCTTGGGCCCTTCTCTAGGGCCCCATTATAGGTCCTAGGTGGGGTCGTAATAAAAATTTAAACCACTAAACTAAGTCAAATAGTTCTTAGTAGCATCTCATACAAGTTTCAAGAAAAACAAACACGTAAAATTCACCTAAACACATCAAGACACACAAGTACTTTCTAAGGAACACCTTCCGAACATCATGGACGTTCTTTGTCGTTTGACCTATAAATTTAACCAAACATCACACACTTCCTAAGGAAACTAAATTGACTCGTTTTAACTTAAAATTAACTCAAGAAACAACCACGAAGCTCTAGTTCACCTTAGTTCATTTTAGGGCGTTACAAAAATCAATGTTAATATCCTGCCACTTCCATGTAGGAATGTCCATATTTTAAGTCAAGCCACCTGGCCTTTTATGCTCCACTTTTACTTGTTGGCAATTTGGACATTTGGCGACAACATCCTCTATGTCCCTTTTCATACCATTCCACCAATACGTTTCTCGTAAGTCGCGATACATCTTTGTGGCACCCGAGTGAATGGAATATCGGGATCCAAGAGCCTCTTCCATGATCAATTCCCTCAACCCATCCACATCCGGTACACATAATCTTCCTTGGTGCCTGAGCAACCCATCTTCCCCTTGAAAAAGGACTCATTAGCCATACTAAGGACCGTTTCCTTTAACTCCATCAATAGAGGATCAAGGTGTTGCTTGTATTTCACCCCAACCACTAGAGACGAATTAGAGTTATGGCGAACCATGACACCACCCTTTAGAGAATCTTCTGGTCGGACACCCAACCGGGACAACCTATGAACCTCTTTTACTAGCTATTTCTTATCCTCTTCAACATGCATCACACTACCCATGGATACTCGACTCAAAGCATCCGCCACCACATTAGCTTTCCCGGGATGGTAAAGTACACTTATATCATAATCCTTTAAAAGCTCTAACCATCTTCTTTGACGTAAATTCAAGTCTTTTGAGTGAGCACATATTCTAGACTCTTATGATCCGTGAATACATCAACATGAACCCCATATAGATAGTGTCTCCAAATCTTTAATGCAAACACCACGCCCGCAAGTTCAAGGTCGTGAGTTGGGTAATTCTTTTCATGAGGTTTAAGTTGTATAGAGGTGTATGCTATAACTTTGCCACGCTGCATGAGCACACATCCTAGACCCACTCGGTACTCATTACAATAAAACACAAACCCATCGGTACCCTCCAGTAAAGTCAATACTGGAGCGGAGGTGAGTCTATCTTTAAATAATTGGAAACTTTTTTCACACAATTCCGACCATTCGAATTTTGACTTCTTTTGGGTTAAGGCCGTTTTTGGAGATGAGATAGACGAAAATCCCTCAACAAACCTCTGATAGTAGCCAACCAACCTTAGAAAATTCCAAATGTCGTTAGGACTCAAAGGTCTCGGCCAACTCTAGACTACTTCTGTATTCTTTGGATCAACCTCAACTCCTTCACTAGAGACAATTTGCCCACGAAAAGCTACGTACCTCAACCAAAACACACACTTGCTAAACTTAGCAAAACGTTGGTTATCTTTGAGAACTTGCAAAACTATTCTCAAAGTATCCATATGATCATCCTCACTTCTTGAGTATATCAAAATATCTTCAATAAAGACAATTACGAACAAATCAAGATACTTTCCAAAAACTCTATTCATAAGGTCCATGAATGTTGCCGGGGTATCTGTTAGAACAAATGACATCAGAAGGAATTCAAAGTGTCCATATCTTGTTCGGAATGCTATTTTGGGAATCTCAACCTCCCTCACTCTAAGTATATGATAACCTGATCTTAAGTCAATCTTTGAAAAGTAGCTAGCTCCTTGGAGTTAATCAAATAAGTCATCAATCCTAGGGAGCGGTTAATTATTCTTTATAGTGACTTTGTTCAATTGATGATAATCGATACACATTCTCAAAGAACCATCCTACTTCTTCAAAAATATTACCGGGGCACCCCATGGAGATATGATTGGTTGAATAAAACCCTTATCTAGAAAATCTTTGAGTTGAGCCTTTAGTACTTTCAACTCGGCCGGGGCCATCCGATAAGGAGGGATTGAAATAGGTTGTGTATCCGGCAATAAGTCTATGCCGAAGTCAATCACCCATTCAGGAGGAATTCTGGGAAGATCATCGGTAATGACCTCCAGAAATTCCCTCACAACGGGTACCGACTCTATGGAAGGGACTTCGGACCCAAGATACCTAACTCTCACTCTGTGGTAGAGACAACCCTTTGCAATCAGTTTGAAAGCTTTTAGACATGAGATTATCTTACCCCTAGGATTTGAGTTTCCTCCCTTCCACTCAAAAACGGGTTCATTCGGAAATTGAAATTTGACCACCCTTGACCTACAATCAATAGAGATAAAACACGCATACAAACAATCCATTCCCAATATAATATCAAAATCTAGCATATCAAGTTCTATCAAGTCAACTAATGTAACTCTATTGGGCAAGGAAATAGGACACCCTTTATCGACTCTTTTTACCACTACGTAATCACCCACCAGGGTAGAAACCGAGAAAGGCTCATCTAAGATGTAGGGTAACATATCAAATTTCATGGCTACAAGAGGGGTAACAAAAGACAATATAGCACCGGGGTCGAACAAAGCATATACATCAAAGGAGAATAAGCGTAACATACCGGTCACCACATCCAGGGATCTCTCTTGATCACTTCGGGATTGGAGAGAATAGAAATTATTCTTCTTAAGGGCATCCAGGTTTGGAGCACTTGCTTGATCTTGAACATTTACCCTCCTTGAGTCTTCATCATAGGGAAAAATTTCTTCATGAGACCACTCTTGCCACAATTATAGCAATTACCCATTCCCACAAGACACTTGCAATCGTGCCTTCTACCATATTTAGCACAAAGAGGCCTATCAACATAAGAACGACCACTTTTTCCATCTTGGGGCTTGGGAGTAGGCACCTTACTCTTATTGGCCCTTGGAGCACTAGAAGATCCTTGATTAGAAAACCTCTTCTTGAACCTTTGTTTGTCTTGAAGCTCATACTTATTCTTAGAAGAATTCCCCTCTTCGGTTCTCACCTTCTTCAACTCCCTACAAACTTGTTTAAGCTTTTGTTCCTCAATTTTTTCGGCATGAACCATGAGACGAGAGATGTCCATGCTAGGAGTCAACATATCTGACCTACATTCATTAAACTCAAGATCGGATATCCCTATGAAAAAATTGTTAATCTTAGCTCTAGAATCCGCAACCATAGTAGGAGCATGCTTTGATAGTTGAGTAAACTTGAGGCTATACTCCCTCACACTCATACCCCCTTGACGAAGGTTGATGAATTCTTGCATTTTCTTTCCCTTAATTCCAAGGGAAAGAACCTATCAAAGAAAGCCGTCTTGAAAGCATCCAATGTAAACCGACCTTCTCTAACCATTCTTTCATCCCTCCATTGCTCATTCCAAACTTGAGCCACATCTTTGAGTTTGTAGGCAGCTCGTTACGCCTTCTCTTGCGAAGAAACACCCATAGAATCAAGAACCTTGAACACTTCATCAATGAACCCTTGTGGGTCCTCCTCCACCTTATAACTATAGAATGTAGGGGGATTCTTCATTGTGAAGTCCCTAATACTTGAAGCAGTGGTATTGGCATTGGGGTTGACTTGAAGCCTTGTATCTCTAGAAACTTGGGTAGACAATACTTGAGTCAAGCTATGAATTTCCGACCTTATCTCAACATTAGACATAGCCCCTTCTTCAATAGGAACTTCAGGGTTTTGAGGAGCTTGAGGGGGAACCACCTCATTCAAACTTTCCTCTTCGGCCCTTTGAGTATTGTTCCTTCTTGTATTCATTGCCTAAAAGAACAAATAAACAATTAGAAAAAAGGACTAGATAGATTTAAGACTCTTAGGCACGACTAAGGAATAACAATACAGTGAAAGTATCTAAGCATCACATAGTCTCTCATTCATAAGTGTGGCGCGCTTCACAATTATGCATAAGACACTACATAGATGTGGTTTAATGAGACATAAATCCTAAGAAGATTTAACCTCAGGCTCTGATACCAAGTTTGTAACGACCCAAAGTACACCCTAGTCGTTACCGGCGTCGTCGTCCTCAAAGAGGACTAAGACAAGCCTCTTAGCTTCATCATAGCATATCATAGGTCAAAAGCGTGGAAAAAATTAAAACTTTTTCTTATATAACAATGAGGTTTACATAGACCTCTACATAGGAAGCATACATAGGCTTCTCGCAATAGACGATAACAAACCATAGGAATTTAGTCTAATACTTTGTCTCATATTAACAATCTAACAAAGTCAAACAATTCGGGCAAGCCCTTAGACAAATCCATAATTGCCACATAGGGCTTACATCAATATCTTCTATAATAGGAAAGAATGAATGTCTACTAGATTATACAAGTACTACTAAGATAGAGTGTGTGGTAGAATCCTCGAACTAGAGGGCATACCCAAATCTTTGAGAGTCTAGTCAAAGCCTTCTTGCTTTAGCCTTAATAATACTTCAACGACCCGAACCTATAATGTTTTGGGAAAAAGGGAAGAAATATGGGTTAGTACAAACAACATGTACTAAGTATGGTCCATATACATAAAATTGTGAATGCATGAGAAAAGGGACAATTTAGTCAAGACTATGCAAAATAACCAACAATTTAATATACACATATAAAGAACATCATAATCATATAAACATATCAGTAACTCAAGCAACACTTATGCAGTGCCAAGAATAAAGCCCCATAACCCTATCCAAAGCTAAGTATCACATTAAGCAACCCATTTCATACTTAAAACATATTCTCATATATAACGTGCTTCATATACCAATACTAGTCATAGCTTATCAACATAATAATAAACAAAATCATAACCATAGTCATAGTCATAAAAGAACACTACTAGTATCATCCTATTGGATCCCACATGTGCAATGTGTAAGAGAAGTCTCATACCCTCCTCACACTATGTAGTAACCTTTAAGAAAGCCCTAATAGAAGTTCACATACATAACTTTTTCATACTTTTACTTTAGGGAAATAAGTACCATAACCGACATGAGACCATGTGAGCTACATGGAATCCGGTGTTCTATCTTCACACCGAAAAGAGAGGGTTAACACTTGCCTAAGGTGCAACCATTCGTACATAGCTATTCTAGGTGGATCCATTAAGCTAGAGTCCTATGTGGGAACACAGTTAAGGGTCAAGGAGATTGTTTCTAGAAACCTTGACTACTAATCATGAAGGTTTCCATCTCATGAGCCAACACATATCATGGGAATCCACACTACTAGTCGTGAAGAGACCCATGTGGGAGGCCGGACTTACTAACATGAGACCTCCATATCATTTACATGCCCTTTCGGTGATAAGCAATTATTCCCTTTAGTAATTATCATATAACATCAAACAAGTTCACATTAGTCTCTTTTATACCTTTAAGTAAATATCTTATCATAATAGCTCATAAGTGATCATAAGTGAGAACTATCCTTTCACTTTTATACCCAACATTATAATCATGGGAAACTACATTCAATCATATAATGATAATACCATAACATAATTACATAGTTTATAGCCAATTCATAGATCTAGGGTTAGGGATGAGGGATCCTTGTCACCAATATCACAACAACACAATTAGATATAACATCATTATCACATAAGTAGATTTCACCTTGCATAATAAAGATCAATGGAGAATCAAGATCATACCTCATTTCCCTTCATGGGACTTCATACTTAAATACCTAAGAACTCAAAACCAAAATATGAAATAGGGCAATTCAAGAAGTATTCACATAACTAAAATCAAAGTAAACAAGTGACATGTTTATCACCCTCAACAATCACCTTAATCAATCCAAGAAATTAATGATTTAGGGGAAAGACATGGGTCAAGGGAAAACTCATAGGAATTCATCAATTAAAAATTAATTCATACTTAAACAACATTAATTCATTATATTTCATCACAATTGATTAACAATTTCGTTTTAGAAAGAAGACACATGTGAGGAAAAAAACCTTGTTTTGGGGGATGTTGAAATGATCTTTTGAAGAACCTCTTGGGAAAGGATTCCAAAGAGTGAAAATACCTTATTGAGGATAAAGACACAAAATTGGGTCGAAAAACTTTATGGCTTGATCTTCTTCTTGGAGCTCTAATTGTCTTCAATGGAGTTTTGGAAGAAGAGAGAATTTGGGAAAGAGAGAGGTTTTTTTTATTTCAACTTGTGGGACTTGATTTGAGTGATAAAATTAAACTAAAACTGACCCTAATACATTATATAGTCACCCATTAAGCTACCCAAAAGACCCCTCACTTAAATTGTTTATTTGTGAAGTCAAAACACCCAAATACGACTTTTACGATATCTGGGAAGTAGGTGCGCGTCGCGGGGTTAATTCCCCAATTTATATTCAAATTTTGAGTTGAGGCAGTGAGGTACGTGTCAGCCTCGGGTCGCGAGGCTTCCCCTCACATCTTGAGTCAGAACACCTCGTGAGGAACGCGCGTCGCGACCTGTTCCTCCAATTCCGCTTGTCTGCCCACCTATGTTTGGGTCCTCCCCAAGGAACCTTCGGGTGGTCCTTGGGGTGTATTTATCGGAATTTTAGATTCTCTATACTACACACTACACATACAAAGTGTTTTTACAACTTTTGTACTCCATATGACCCTCCGAAACCTTCACCAAACATTGGGATGTCAACTAGTTAAATTTTCCTAGATTCCGGACATTAGGGCTTTTGTTTAATCCTATTGCTCCGAAACATATCAAACAAGTTATTTACACTTATTTAGACGTAAAATAATTATCACTTGACATTTTATGCTTTAGTATAGGTCATGGTAATTTTCGGGTGTGTCCCAAGCCATCATAATCGAAGTAAAGGTTAGGATCATAAAGACTTACTCAATATCCTTCAATAGCCATCTTCATGGTCTTAGAATCAACCAACCATTTACATCAAACAATAGGTGTAGTAACATTAATCAATAGTAATTAACACAAGAAGTAGGTCAATTGCATCATCACTATCCAATTAATATCAATTCATAACCTAGGGTTAGGGGGAATAGGGTTCATCATGAATTCTTCATGAATTTTATTCAATACCAACCATACATTACCCTAGTCAATCCATACATGAATTAGAATAGATAAAACAAGTGTAATAATCAAATCATTCTTTAGTTCCCATCAATTCATGACCAAGAGCAAAGATTTGGGGAATTGGGGAAAGGGACATGATCAACATGAAATTCAATCAATTAACATCAATTAACCATCAATATATACCTAATTGATCATAAGCAATCAGAACTAATCAAGATCAATCATCAATATGAAGTTTAGAAGAAAAGCCATTAGAATTGGAAAACCCCATGGAATTGGGTATTTTAGAAATAAACTCTGAGAGGATCTCTTGGGGAAAGGAATCACAATAGTGAATAACCCATACCTTAACGAAGATTAATCCACAAAATTGAAGTGAATCCCTCGATAAATTGGTCATCTTCTTCCTTCAATGGAGGATGAATAGAGAGAGAAAGTAGACAGAGGTTAGAGCTTTTCAGTTTTTGATTTGGTGATTTGATTTGAGTGAGTAAATGTGAGGAAAAACTGATTGGAAATCAATATATAGACCCCCTATAAAATACCCAAAAGAAACCTCACTTATGTTTACCCTTTAATGAAGTAAAACTTAAAATCCAAATTTCATATTTTTTTTCGGGGAACAAGTCTGCGACGCGGAGCTGTTCCTGCATGATTTTCTAAATTAATTTTCAAGACATTGAAGTCCACTACCTGACCATGACACGAACTTTAGATTCCACCAAAAGCCACCCAGGTCCGCGACGCGAACTTGTTTCGTCAATGTGCATTTTATCTTCTTCCTAGGCAGCTCGCCAACCAAGTTTGGGATCCTTTTGTGGACCCTTAAGGACACCCTTGGGGGTTGAACCTAGTTGTTTTTACTCTATATATGTGGTTTTACTCATCTAAAGCAATTTTACAAGTTTTAGACTTCATGCACCACTCCTAAACCTTTCCGAAACCTAAAAAACGTTTCACTAGTTCAATTCTACTAGCTCTCGGGCGTCTTGGACATTTTTGGTGTTTTGATTCCTAAACTTCCTAAATGACTTATATTCATTATTTATGTCCTTAAAACAGTGTCTAAACCTTTTGACACCTATGTTAGGATCTATAACATGTTTTTGACTTTCATAGTTTTACATTATCCCACCCTTAGGAACATTCGTCCCCGAATGACACTAAAATATTTTTGGAGGAAAATATATACTCAAGACTAGCAGCCCAACCAACAACATACATCATTAACATCAGTTACAACACAAGGAGTGTTACACAACTCCATTCAACACATAATCATGTCATTTACACAAATGACTCAAAGCATCAATTTTTTACACATAAGGCTCAAGTCACAACATGAGGAACTTCCTTATCACAATAACAACATGAGCTCAACATATCTTTAAAGAGTCAATTATGCCAAAACTCAACTTAGCAACATTCTCAACATCTCAAAATGCACAACATAACTCAAAACAAGCCAAAGAGCAAAATTGACAATTTCCAAGTTAAATAGGAACATTTCACTATGAAGTTACTGTAATGACACTATAAAATGCAATAAAATTTCAAAACTATACCAAAAATCATAGAAACTTCATATTTTATTATTCTATTCCTTATTAGGAAGAACAACTAACCTTCATTAGCAAACAGATGAGGATAACGGGACCTCATGTCGGCCTTGGCCTCCCATGTTGCTCCCTCAACTAGTGGGTTTCTCCATAATACTTTTACGGAGGCTACCTCTTTGTTCCTCAACCTCTTCACTTGATGATCAAGGATTTCTACTGGGATTTCCTCATAAGAGAGGTTATCCTTCACACCAAGACCCTCAATAAGAAGAATAGACTCGGGGTCACCGATATACTTCTTATGCATAGAAATATGGAAAACCAGATGAACCGAAGAAAATTCACTAGGGACTTTCAACTCGTAGGAAACCTTACCAACTATTTGCAAGATTTCAAAGGGACCCACATAAAAGTGGCTCAACTTCCCTTTCTTGCAAAATCTAACCATCCCTTTCATAAGTGAAATTTTCAGATACACCTTTATCGCCTTCTTCATACTCTAAATCCCTTCTCCTATGATCGGCATAAGATTTTTGTCTACTATAAGCCGTTTGCAAGATATTGCTTATGATATGAACCTTTTTCTAAGTCTTATAAATTAAATCGGGACCCAAAAGTGAAGACTCACCCACTCTGAACTATCCAACTGGAGATCTACATCTCCTACCATACAAGGCTTCATTAGGAGCCATAGATATAGATGAATGGTAGCTATTGCTGTAAGCAAACTCTACCCAAGGCAGATGTTTATCCCAATTTCCCTTGAAATCAATGACACAAGATCTAAGCATATACTCAGCGGTTTGAATAGTGCGCGCCGCTTGACCATCCGTTTCAGGATGAAAAGCAGTGCTTAACTTCACCTTGGTACCCAACCCTTCTTGAAATGACCTCCAAAACCAAGATGTCAATTGTGCACCCCTATCTGATATGATGGATAACAGAATACCATGACGACACACAATCTCATCTATGAAGATCCCTGCATAATCCTGCCCTGAGTACGTAGACTTTACAGGAACAAAATGAGCGGATTTGGTTAATCTATCCACAATCACCCATATAGTGTCATATTGCTTTTGTGTACGTGGCAAACCTACCATAAAATCCATTTTGATGTCTTCCCACTTCAAAGTAGGAACTTGTATTTCTTGAAGTAAACCACCCGCTTTTGGTGTTCGGCTTTAATTTTTTGGCAAATTCGATACTTTGCCACAAATTCCGCTATGTACTTTTTCAAACATTCCTAGAAAACACTTCCCTAAGGTCATGGTACATCTTTGTCGAACCCGGATGAATGGAGTAACGGGACCCATGAGCTTCCTCAAGGATTCGGTTCCTCAAACCATCTATATAGGAAACACACAACCTTCCTTGATACCTCAAGACACCATTCCCCCCCCCTAAGGAGAATGACTGAGTAATCTTACACAGAACCGATTACTTCTACTCCATCAATGGTTGATAAAGGTGTTTTTTGGACTTCACCTCAACCATTAAAGACGACTCGGAGTTATGATGGACCATAAAACCACCATTCGGAAAATCATCTAATCTAACACTCAATCTAGTAAACCTATGAACATCTTTCAGTAGGTCTTTCTTCGCTTACTCTACATAAGACACACTGCCCATGGTCATACGACTTAGAGCATCCGCAACCACATTGGCCTTGCCGGGTGATATAGAAATCTCATGTCGTAATCTTTCAACAATTCCAACCATCTTTTTTGTTGGAGATTCAACTCCTTTTGAGTAAACACATATTTGAGACTCTTGTGGTCGATATACACATCAACATGAACACCATAAAATTAATGCCTCCATATTTTCAAAGAAAATAACACGGTCGCTAACTTAAGATAATGAGTTGGATAGTTCCTCTCATGCACGTTAAGTTGTCTAGAAGCATAGGCTACTACTTTCCCATATTGCATAAGAAAACACCCTAAACCCACTCGGCATGCATCACAATACCCAACGAAGCCCTTGGTACCCTGCGGTAAAGTCAACACCGAAACAGAAGTAAGTCTATCTTTCCAGATTTGGAAGCTTCTCTCACATGCTTCCGACCACCTAAATTTATTACTCATTTAGGTCAAAGTAGTCAAAGGAAATGAAATGGGCTCAAAACAATCCTCAAAACTCCAAAAAAAAAGCCACTAAACCCAAGAAACTCCTAATTTCGATTGGAGTCAATGGTCTTGGCCAATTTTTCACAGCCTTCGTTTTCCTTGGATCAACCTCAACTCCCTCACTAGAGATGATATGACCAAGAAACGCCACTGACCTCAACTAAAACTCACATTTGCTATATCGACAAATAATTGGTTCTCCTTAAGCACTTTCAACACCACCCTCAAATGGTCCATGTGTTCACCCTCATTTTTCGAATATACCAAGATGTCGTCAATGAAGACAATGACAAATGAATCTAGGTAACTTCTAAACACCCTATTCATGAGAGCCATAAATGTTGCCGAGGCATTAGTGAGACCAAAGGACATTAGTAAGAACTCATAGTGACCATATCTAGTCCGAAATGCCATTTTTTGTATATCCTCACCTCTCACCCTAAGTTGGTCATACCCAAACCTCAAGTCAATATTAGAAAAATAGATTGCCCGTTGGAGTTGATCAAACAAGTCGTAAATTCGAGGGAGAGGATACCTGTTCTTAATTGTGACTTTATTGAGTTGGCGATAATCAATGCACATTCTAAGGGACCCATCCTTCTTCTTCACAAACAAATGGGGCGCCACATGGAGAAATACTAGGTGTAATGAAGCCTTTGTCTAATAAATATTTGAGTTGAGCCTTCAACTCTTTCAACTCGGCCGAATCCATCAGATAAGGAGGAATTGAAATGGAATTTTTATCCGGTAACAAGTCGATACCAAAAAAAATTTCCCCTTTGGGAGGAATACCGGGAAGATCATCAGGAAAGACCTCCGGAAATTCTCTAACTACGGGGACCGACTAAATGGGACAAATTTTGGACTCTAAATCTTGGACACTTAATATATGCTATAAACACCCTTTAGAGATCATTTTAAAAGAAATAATACAAGAGATAATACGACTACTAGGAAAAGAATTTCCCCTCTTCCACTCTAAAACGGGCTCATTTGGTAAGTTAAACTTCACCACCCTAGTTCTACAATCTATGGAGGCAAAGCAAGCATGCAACCAATCCATACCCAATATAACATCAAAATTGACCATATCAAGTTCTACTAGTTCAACATAAGTAACTCTATTGGGCAATATTATAGAACAATTTGTATACACCCTATTTGCAACAACTGACTCACACACCGGGGTAGACACCATAAAAGGTTCAATGAAGATATCATGCAAAATGGCAAACTTTTTATCTAATAGAGGAGTAACAAATGACGAGGTAACACCGGGATCAACTAAATCATATACATCAATAGAGAAGACTTTTAACATATCGGTCACCACGTCGGGGGAAGTCTTTTGCTCACTCCTGCAGCGGAGAGCATAAAAGCGATACTTTTTTGGAGCATCATTAGAATCAATAGCTTCGCCACTCTCCTTATCTTGCACCTTAACATTTGGGCAATCTAGAACTTTGTGCCCACTTTTGCCACAACCAAAACAATTATCCGTTCTCTTAAGACAATCACTATAGTGCATCTTGCCACACTTTCCGTAAGTTGGCTTCTTGCTTGGTGAACTAGTGCCCCTTCTCTTTTGAGGCTTAGGGTTAGACACCCTATCATCCCTAGCCTTAGGAAACTTGGAAGGAACTTTATTAGAAACCCTCTTCTTGAACCTAGGCTTGTCTAGGATATCAAGCCTACCCTTTGGCGAACCACCATCAAAATATATCTTACCCTCTTTGCATCTGTAACAACCCAAAGTAAACCCTAGTCGTTACCTGCATCGTCGTCCTTGAACAGAACTAAGACAAACCTCTTAGCTTCATCATAGCACACCATAGGTGAAAAGGGTATTAAAACTTTTGCTTATATAGCATGGAGGTTTATATAGACCTCTACATAGGCTTGTCGCAATAGACCATAACAACGCATAGGAATTTAATCTAATGCTTTATCTCATATTAACCATCTAACGAAAACAATCCTAGCAAGGCCCTTATACAAATCCATAATTGCCACATAGGGTTTACATCACTATGTTTAATCAATAGGAAAGAAATGAATGTCTACTAGACAATACAACTACTACTAAGATAGAGTGTTTGGTAGCATCCTCGAACTAGAGGGCATACCCAAAACATGGAGAGTCTAGTCCAAGCCTCCTTGCTTTATCCTCAATGATACTTCAATGGCCCGAACCTAAAATGTTTTGGGAAAAAGGGAAGTAATATGGGTTAGTACAAACCACATGTACTATGTATGGTCCCTATGCATAAAAATCGTTAATGCATGAGAAAAGGGACAATTTAGTCAAAACGATGGAAAATGACAAACAATTCAATATACACATATAAGAACATCTTAATCATACCAACATATAATTAACTCAAGAAACACTTGTGCAATGCCAAGAATATAGCCCCATAACCCTATCCAAAGCTAAGTTTCACATTAAGCAACCCACTTCCTACTTACAATATATTCTCATATATAACATACTTAATATATCACCACTAGTCATAAATTATCAACATAATCATAAAACCTAATCATAATCATAGTCATATTCAGAAAAGAACACCACTAGCATCATCCTATTGGATCCCACATGTGCAATGTGTAAGAGAAGTCACATACCCTCCCTCACACTATGTAGTAACCTTTAAGAAAACCCTAATAGAAGTTCACATACATAAGTTGTTCATACTTTTACTTAAGGGAAATAAGTATCATAACTGACATGAGACCATGTGAGCTACATGGAATCAGGTGTTCTACCCCCACACCGAAAAGAGAGGGTTAACACTTGCCTAAGGTGCAACCATTCGTACATAGCTATTCTAGGTGGATCCACTAAGATAGAGTCGTATGTGGGCACATAGTTAAGGGACAACGAGATTGCTTCTAGAAACCTTCACTACTAATCGTGGAGGTTTCCATATAATGACACAACACATATCTTGGGAATCCACACTACTAGTCGTGAAGAAACCCATGTGGGAGGCCGGAATTATAACTTGAGACCTCCATATCATTTACATTCCCTTTCGATGCTAAGCAATTATTCCCTTTATTAATCATCATATAAAATCATGCAAGTTCACATTAGTCTCTTTTAGACTTTTAAGTAAACATCTTATCATAATAGCTCATAGGTGATCAAAAGTGAGAACTATCCTTTCACTTTAGACACAACATTATAATCATGAGAAACTACATTCAATCATATAATGATCATACCATAACATAATTACATACTTCATAGCCATTTCATAGATCTAGGGTTAGGGATGAGGGATTCTTGTGACCAACATCACAACCACACAATTAGTTATAGCATCATTACCATATAAGTAGGTTTCACCTTGCATAATTAAGATCAAAGGAGAATCAAGATCATACCTCATTGCCCTTCATGGGACTTCATAATTCAATTCCAAAGAACTCACAACTAATATATGAAATAGGTAAATTCATGAAGTATTAACATAACTAAAATCAAAGTAAACAAGTGACATGTTCATCACCCTCAACAGTTCACCTTAATCAATCCAAGAAATTAGTGATTTAGGGGAAAGACATGGGTCAAGGCAAAACTCACAGGAATTAATAAATTTACAATTCATTCATACTTAAAAAACATTAATTCGTCATAATTCATCACAATTGATTCACAATTTCGTATTAGAAAGAAGGCCCATGTGAAGAGAAAAACCCTTGTTTTAAGGGATTTAGAAATCATCTTTTGAAGGACCTCTCTGGGAAAGGATTCCCAAGAGTGAAGGAAACCATACCTTATAAAGGACAATGCCATTAAATTGGGTTGATCTTCTTATTGGAGCTCTAAGGGTCTTCAATGGAGTTTTGGAGGAAGAGAGAATTTGGGAGAGAGAGAGGAATTTTTTATTTCAACTTGTGGGACATGATTTTAGTGATAAAATTGACCTAAAACTGACACATTATATAGTCAACCATTAAATTACCCAAAAGACCCTCACTTAAATGGGTTTATTCGGGAAGTCAAAACACCCAAAATATGACTTACTATATCTGGAAAATAGGTGCGCGTCGTGGGGTTAATTCCCCAATTTATTTTCAAATTCTGAGCTGAGACAGTTAGGTCCGTGTCAGCCTCACGTTGCGAGGATGCCTCTCAAATCTTGAGGCAGTGACATGCGTGTCAGGATCGCGTTGCACGCGTTGAAGCCAATTCTGCCTGCGCACAGACTGCTAGGCAGCCTGCCCACCCATGTTTGGGTCCTCCCAAAGGACCCTTCCGGTGGTCCTTTGGGTGTCATTTTTGGGAGTTTAGACTCTTTTTATAAGTTTTGGACTTCATCTTACCCTCCTAAACCTTAACAAAATATAGGGACGTCAACTTAGTTGAATTTCGCTAGTTTACGGACGTTAAGACTTTTCTTTAATCCTATTGCTCCAAAACTTCTCAAACAAGTTATTTACACTTATTTAGGTCAAAAACCATCATTATTCAAAATTTTAAGCTCTATTATAAATCATGGAATTTACAGGGTGTTACAATATCCCCCCATTAGGAAATTCGTCCCCGAATTACACCTTAAACCTTCTATTGGGAAAAAGGGAAAAGAAAAAGACTCAATACTAGCAGCCAACCAACCAACAATATCATAATGAGTCACAACTCATAGGAGGAAATTTTAACTCCTTTCAACATATAAACATAGCATCAACAAATAGGAACTTAATCCACAACATATCATAACACTAGCTCAACTTTTCATATAACATAAGGAGGTACTACCTTCTCCATTTCAATATGAGATCAATATGAACATCAACAGTTGACATGTTGATTTCTTATCAAAACAATATCAAGTATGCTCATTATAACCTTCCATGAACACTTATAGCACACAACACAGTTAAGTGAAAGCCAACATTATAAACATATTTCATGGAAAGACAATAACTCAACTTAGTCATGAATTTATACTACAATATGCAAATATTTAGGAAAACATGATAAGTTCAACATTATTCATAATAGTCATATAAGGAATTACTAACCTTAATCTTGGATAGTAGTAAGGGAAAAAAATATGAGAATTGCATGTCTTCATGTCGGCCTCGGCCTCCCATGTTGCACCCTCAGCAAGGTGATTCCTCCATAGCACTTTTACGGAGACAACCTCCTTATTCCTCAATTTCTCAATTTGACGATCCAAGATCCTAACCAGGACCTCCTCATATGAAAGGTCCTCCTTTACCCCCAAACATTCTAGAGGAAGAATGGAAACCGGATCACCTATACACTTTTTAAGCATAGAAACATGGAATACCGGATGAATCATGGCCAACTCATTTGGCAACTTCAACTCATAGGCAACACTCCCAACCCTCTTCAAAATTTCATAGGGCCCCACATAATGGGGACTAAGTTTCCCCTTCTTTGCAAACCTCATCACCCATTTCATAGGTGAAATTTTCAAATAGACACAATCTCCTACCTCGAATTCAAGGTCCCTCTTTCTATTGTCTGCATAAGAGATTTACCGACTAAAAGAAGTTCTGAACCTCTCCCTTATGAGTCGGACCTTTTGTGTTGCCTCATACACTAATTAGGGACCAAGAAGAGCAAATGCGCCCACTTCAAACCATCCTATCGGGGACCGGCACCTTCTACCATAAAGTTCTTCAAAAGTTGCCATACCAATACTTGCATGGTAGCTATTGTTGTAGGAGAATTTTATTAAGGGTAGATGATCATCCCAGTTACCCTTGAAATCAATTACGCTAGCCCTTAAAATATCTTCTAGAGTTTGTATGGTGCGCTCCGCTTGTCCATCCGTTTGAGGGTGGAAAGCGGTGCTAAGTCTTACTTTGGTACCAAGTCAACTTTTGAAAGATCTCCAAAAGTGTGAAGTGAATTGGGCTCCTCTATCCGAAATGATCGACAATAGGGCCTCATGTAACTTCATAATCTCTCTAACATACATTTTAGCATACTCTTCCACCGAGTAAGAAACCTTTACGGGAAGGAAATGGGATGACTTTGTCAACCTATCCACTATAACCCAAATGGAATCATGTTGTCGACGTAATCGAGGGAAACCTACCACAAAGTCCATGTTGACATCTTCCCACTTCCATGTGGGGATATCAATATCTTGTGTTAGGCCACCCAGGCCTTCATGCTCGGCTTTGACTTGTTGACAATTTGGAAACCTCGACACAAACTTAGCCACCTCCATTTTCATTCCATTCCACCAATAGATATTACGAAAGGCATGATACATCTTTGTGGCCCCTGGGTGGATGGAGTATCGGGAGCCATAAGCCTCATCCATGATTTTATCCCTTAAACCATCCACATCCAGCACACATAAACTCCCTTGGTACCTAAGTACACCATCCTCCCATTGGGAGAAAGATTCATTATTCTTATTAAGGACCAACTATTTCAACTCCATCAATAGGGGATCAATATGATGCTTAGACTTCACATCCACCACTAAAGACGACTCGGAGTTATGACGAACCATAAAAACACCTTTCGACAATTCTTCTAGTCGAACACCCAAACGGGCCAACCTATGAACATCCTTGACTAGTTCATTTTTGTCATCATTAACAAGAGACAAACTACCCATAGTCACTCGACTCAAGATACTCCACCACATTAGCTTTTCCAAGATGGTAAAGGAAATTCATGTCATAATCCATTAAAAGTTCTAACCATCTTCTTTCGTGTAGATTGAAGTATTTTTGGGTGAATACATATTGGAGACTTTTGTGATCGGTTAATACATCTACATGTACAACATAAAGATAATGTCTCCAAATTTTCAAAGCAAATACCATGGACTCAAGATCAAGGTCATACTCTATGACTTTGCCATGTTGCATGAGCACACTTCCTAGACCCACTCGGGAGGCATCACAATAAATCACAAAGCCTTCGGTATCCTCCTGTAAGGTCAATACCGAAGCGGAGGTGAGTCTATCTTTAAATAATTGGAAACTCTTCTCACAAGATTGCGACCATTCAAACTAGGACTTCTTTTAAGTTAAGGACGTTAATGGAGATGCAATAGGTGAAAATCCCTCAACAAACCTCCGATATTAGCCAGCAAACCCTAGAAAACTCCGAATGTCAGTAGGACTCAAAGGTCTCAACCAACTTTTGACCAATTCCGTCTTTCTTGGATCGACTTATACCCATTCACTAGAGACAATATGCCCATGAAATGCAACCGACCTCAACCAAAACTCACACTTGCTAAACATAGCAAAAAGTTGGTTATCTTTTAGAACTTGCAAAACTATCCTCAAATGTTTCATATGATCATTTTCACTCCTAGAGTATATCAGAATGTCATCAATGAAGACAATCACAAACAAATCAAGATACTTTATAAAAATTCAATTCATAAGGCCCATGAATGCCGCCGGGGTATTTGTTAGACCAAATGACATCACTAGGAATTCAAAGTGACCATATCTTATTCGGAATGCCGTTTTCGGAATATCAACCTCCCTCACTCTAAGTTTATGATAACCCGACCTCAAGTCAATCTTTGAAAAGTAACTCGCTCCTTGGAGTTGATCAAATAAGTCATCAATCCTAGGGAGCGGGTACTTATTCTTTATAGTGACTTTGTTCAATTGACGATAATCGATACACATTCTCAAGGACCCATCCTTCTTCTTCACAAACAATACCGGGGCACCCCATGGAGATATGCTTGGTTGAATAAAACCCTTATCTCGAAAATCTTTGAGTTGATCCTTTAGTTCTTTCAACTCGGTCGGGGCCATCCGATAAGGAGGGATTGAAATAGGTTGTGCATCCGGCAATAAGTCTATGCCAAAGTCAATATCCCATTCGAGAGGAATTCCGGGAAATCATCGGGAAAAACCTCCGGAAATTCTCACTACGGGTACCGACTCTATGGGAGGGACTTCGGATTCAAGATACCTAACTCTAACTATGTGGTATAGACAACCCTTTGCAATCTATTTTAAAGCATTTAGACATGAGATTATCTTACCCCGAAGATTTGAGTTTCCTCCCTTCCACTCAAAAATGGGTTCATTTGGAAATTGTAATTTGACCACCATTTTCGTACAATAAGTAGAGGCATAGCAAGCATGCAACAAATCCATTCAAAATATGATGTTAAAATCAAGCATATCAAGTTCTATTAAGTCAAGTAATGTAACTATATTGAACAAAGAAATTGGACAACCTCTATAGACTCTATTAACCACCACGGAATCACCCATCTAAGTAGAAACCAAAAAAAGGTTTGTCTAATATGTCGGGTAGTATATCAAACTTCATGGCTACTAGAGGGGTAACAAAAAATTATGTGGCACCGGGGTACAACAAAGCATATACATCAAAGGAGAATCAACGTAACATACAGGTCACCACATCCGGGGAGCTCTCGTGATCACTTCGGGATTTGAGAGCATAGAAATGATTTTTCTTAGGGGCATCCAGGTTTGGTGCACATGCTTGATCTTGAGCATTTTCCCTTCCTTGAGTCTTCATCATAGGGCAATCTTTCTTCATGTGACCATTCTGGCCACAATTAGAGCAATTACCCGTGCCCACAAGACACTTGTAATCATGCCTTCTACCACATTTAGAACAAAGAGGCCTATAAAATAAGAACGACCACCTTTTCCCCCTTGGGGCTTTGGATTAGGTACTTTACTCTTATAGGCCCTTGGAGCACTAGAAGATACTTGATTAGAAAACCTCTTCTTGAACCTTGGTTTGTCTTGAACCTCATACCTATTCTTAGAAGAATTCCCCTCTTCGGTTCTCACCTTCTTCAACTCCCTACCAACCTACTTAAGCTTTTATTCCTCAATTTGCTCGACATTACCCATGAGACGAGATATGTCCATGCTAGGAATCAACTTAGCCGACCTACACTCATTTACCACAAGATAGGATATCCCCATGACGAATTCGTTCATCTTAGCTCTAGAATCCGCAACCATAGTAGGAGCATGCTTTGATAGTTGAGTGAATTTGAGGCTATACACCTTCACACTAATACCCCCTTGACGAAGGTTGATGAATTATTGAATTTTCCTCTCCCTTAGTTCCAAGGGAAAGAACCTATCAAGGAAAGCTTTTTTGAAAGCTCGTCAAGTAATCCGACCTTCTTTAAATCGGCCTCTCATACTTCCATTGCTCATACCACACTTGAGCCACATCTTTTAGTTGGTAGGCGGTTAGTTCCGCCTTTCTTGAAAAGTAACACCAATTGCATCAAGAAACTTGAACACTTCATCAATGAACCCTTGTGGGTCTTCCTCCACCTTATAACCATAGAAAGTAGGGGGATTTATCCTTGTGAAGTCCCTAATCCTTAAAGCGGTGGTATTAGCATTGGGGTTTACTTTCACCCTTGTATCCCTAGCAACTTGTTGTAGCCAATACTTGAGTCAAGCTATGAATGGCCGCCTTAACTCAACATTAGACATAGCCCCTTCTTCTATAGGAACTTGAGGGTTTTGAGGAGCTTGAGGTGGAACCGCCTCATTCAAATTCTCCTCTCCGGCCCTTCGAGCATTGTTCCTTCTTGTATTAATTGCCTATAAGCACAAGTAAATGATTAGAAGAAAGGACTAGATAGAGTTAAGACTCTTACGCACGACTAAGGAATAACAAGAGAGTGAAAGTTCCTAAGCATCACATAGTCTCTCATTCGTAAGTATGGTGTGCTTCACAATTATGAATAAGACACTCCATAGACGTGGTTTAATGAGACATCAATCCCAAGAAGATTTAACCTCAGGCTCTGATACCAAGTTTGTAACGACCCAAAGTACACCCTAGTCGTTACCGGCGTCGTCGTCCTCAAAAAGGACTAAGACAAGCCTCTTAGCTTCATCATAGCATATCATAGGTCAAAAGAGCGGAAAAGTTTAAAACTTTTGCTTATATAACAATGAGGTTTACATAGACCTCTACATAGGAAGCATACATAGGCTTCTCGTAATAGACGATAACAAACGATAGGAATTTAGTCTAATACTTTGTCTCATATTAACAATCTAACGAAGTCAAACAATACGGGCAAGCCCTTATACAAATCCATAATTGCCATATAGGGCTTACATCAATATCTTAAATCAAAAAGAAAGAAATGAATGTCTACTAGACAATACAAGTACTACTAAGATATAGTGTTTGGTAGCATCCTCGAACTAGAGGGCATAGCCAAAACTTGGAGAGTCTAGTCCAAGCCGTCTTGCTTTAGCCTCAATGATACTTCAACGGCCCAAATTTATATTATTTTGGGAAAAGGGAAGAAATATGGATTAGTACAAACCACATGTACTAAGTATGTTCCCTATGCATAGAAATCGTTAATTCATGAGAAAAGGGACAATTTAGTCAAAACTATGCAAAATGACCAACAATTCAATATACACATATAAGAACATCATAATCATACCAATATATAAGTAACTCAAGCAACACTTATGCAATGCCAAGAATAAAGCCCCATAACCCTATCCAAAGCTAAGTATCACATTAAGCAACCCACTTCATACTTACAACATATTCTCATATATAACATACATCATATATCAACACTAGTCATAGATTATCAAGATAATCATAAAACATAATCATAATCATAATCATAGTCATAAAATAACACTACTAGCATCATACTATTGGATCCCACATGTGCAATATATAAGATAAGTCCCATACCCTCCCTCACACTATGTAGTAACCTTTAAGACAACCTTAATAGAAGTTAACATACTTAACTTGTTCATACTTTTACTTTAGGGAAATAAGTTGTAACGCCCTAAAATGAACTAACGTGAACTAGATCTTTGTGGTTGTTTATTTAGTTAATTTTAAGTTAAAATGAGTTACATTAGTGTTCTTAGGCAGTGTGTGAAGTTTGGTTATGTTTGGAGGTCAAACGTCAAAGAACGTCCATAACGTTCAGAAGGTGTGTCTAAGATAGTGGTTCTGTGTCTTGATGTGTTTGAGTGAGTTTTAAGTGTTCTTTTTCTTTGAAATTGGTGTGGGATGTTCCTAAGATCTATATGACTTAGTTTATGGGATTAAAATTTGGGTACTACCCCACCTAGGATCCACAAGAGGGCCCTAGAGAGGGGCCCAAGACTTGGACCAAGCTGCCAAAAACAGTGACCAAACGATGACCCAAAGGACGGTCTGTTGGTCAACCAACGGTCCGTATACCAAGGGAGTTGATTGGCCCTGAAAGGAAGGACGGCCTACTTGCAAATATTGCTAAGTCTCAACCAACGAGACCCCACTAACGGGCCGTTGGTTGACAAACGGTCCGTTGGTTGGTCCGTCTGTGAGACTACCCCAAAAGCTGTAAGTTTCCTGTATAGTCTTGGGGCGTTTGTAAATTCACCCCAAGTATTTTATGACCCTAGGGATTTATTTTTAGGTTTATTTAGATATATTAAAGTAATTCAAACCCTAAGACCTAATTTTAGACCTCATTTCCCAAAACCTAAAAACCCCTCTCCCTTAGAAATCTCTCTCAAAGTCTCTTTGGATGCTAGAAGTTAGGAAGAGATAAGAGGGCTGGTTTGGTAGTGTTCTTCATCAAAAATCAGTGGTTTGTCTTGCATTTTAGGTATGGTATCCATCCTTTAACCCTCTTCCATTCAAGAAGTCATTTCCAAAATATTTCAAAAAGGGTTGCAAACTCTACATTCTTCTATCTTTGATTCTAAGCATGGATCTTCTTGTAAAAGTGTTTTAATGATTCAAATGTGTTTATTCTAGCATTAATTGATGATTTTATTTTCAAAAACCTAATGAACTCATGTTTATGCATATTTCAAACTTTTAGCTTAAGAAATGGGTTAAGTGAACATGTTTGTGTAGAGAATGAGCTTTGGCTCGCTTGTGCTGTTATTTTGGTTTAGATAATGCCCTAAGGATCTTATTATGATGAAATATTGATAAAATGATTATAGTTGGTGATGTATTGGTTAAATGGTGAGTTTTTTATATTGTATATTTCTTATTATATATTTCTCTTGAGTGGTATGGTCCACCTTCTTGGTGGGGGTGTTTACTTGATAAACTTGATATTAGTATGTATTGTGAATGTGGTTTGAAGGTATAATATGTGAAATGAAGAGATATTGGAAATGGGTCTTGTATTGTGTTTTGTGAAGCTTGAATTACATGTTGGACCTAGATTGTGCCTAAATGAAATATATGATTATGTGAAGTATGTAAGGTGTGTGAATTGATGAATGAAGGTCTAAAGCATGTATTGAAGTAATGTGAATGAAATGATGCTTATATGCAAGGTGTGCTCACATGTACACACACAAACTTGAATGTATGTATGAAACTATGTTGAGTAAAAAGTGGAGTCTTGGGGTGAACACTCTTCGTGAGTTGAGATGAAGTGTTTAGTAGAAACCTCACAATTCCTAATGAGATTTCTAAGATAGGTTTGAGGATGAATGCCCTTCGTTAGTTGAGATGTGGTATTCACTAGTTATCCTTAACATATAGTTTATAATGTTGAGAATCCGTGGAGAGTTATGCCTAGAACCGAGAAGATATGAAGAAGAGGTAGATTAAACTTCGTGGGTTGAGATGTTGTATTCCAATGTACCTCTTGGGATGAGTACTCCTCATTAGTAGAGAATAAGTTACTTAGTAGGAATCTCCTTATCCCTTAACTATGTGCCCACATAGGTGTAGCTATTGGGAAAGCCATGTAAAAGCTAAAAGTATGACCTTAATCTAGGCAAGTAAGGATCCCTCATCCGATAGGGGTTAATATCGGGATTCCATGTATAGCTCTCATGGTCTTTGTAGGTTAAGCTTACCCCCACTAATGTGATGAAAGTACTAAATCTTCCAAAATATTGTACTACTTAGGGTAGGTAGTGGAATGAGATGCTATTTATCCATTGCACTAGGTTGGCATTTTGAAAGGGGAGTCTTGCTGAGTCTTATGTGAATTGAATGAACTAAGTCTTCTGAAAGAATGTGCTACTTAGGGTAGGTGGTGGTATGGGACGATATCTATCCATTGCACTATGTAGGACCTTCTGAAAGGTAAGATTTGGTGCCAAACCTTCTAAAAGACTGTACTACTTAGGGTAGGTGGTTGTATGGGACGCTATTTACTCATTGCACTAAGTAGGAATTCCGAAAGGGAAGTCTTTGGTGTTTTGTTGGGTGTTTTTCTAATGTCTTGTGATTGAGTGGTGACTTGTTCTTCGGAGGTGAGTAAACCGAAAGGGGAAGTCTTGAGGATCACTTTGGTGTGTATTGAAGGACGTGTTTAGACGTTTTCTTCATGTCTTACCTTGGAGAGTCTTAGGATAATCCTTAGGTAGGGAATCTCCTACGGAAATGAGTTCATTCCTCATTGGCAATACCTTGTAAATTCACTATATTTGGAGTCTTTAGTTCACTGTAATGTTCAACTAGTTCACTGTAAGATATTGGTAAGTTACTGTAAGGTGCTTCCTTTTGTTAATAATCTTACTGTAAAATCAGGTAACTTCACTGTAAAGTGTATTTTTGGTTTAAAATTATGGAAAATCCTTCTTTAAGTGTTAAATGATGTTTCTTATGTTGTTTTGCTTCTAAATTCATGAATGTTATAATTATTTGGCATGAAAGCTTGTTTTACGAAAATGTCACTTTTTACATGATTTTGCATATGCCATACTTAGTACATTGTTTTGTACTAACCCCATACTTTTCTATACTCAATAAGTTTAGGATAGAAGCTTTTTGAAGGTTTGAAGGTGAAGCTTGGGAAAGTTCCTCTCAAGACAAAGTATGTCCTCATATATTCGAGGGCATAGTCCTTTTCTTAGTTTCTTATTAAAGACTTATTAAGTATCTCTTTTAATGTAAAGGGTCGTGTCCCTAAGATATTATATCGTTTCTTTAAGTTGGCTTGTGATGATGAGATTCTCTAAGTATTTATGAAAGATTTCGTTTAATAAATTATTCGTGAAAAGATTTAAATCTACTTTTTATGTCTTATGAACGATAGTTAAAGGGCTTGTATGAGACCCCAAAGGGTCAAGTACGCCTGGTCATGATCTGAGGGTTATCCCTAGATTCTTGGGGGTGCTTTTGTATTGTGACAGACTTGGTATCAGAGCCTAAGAATATGGGAAATAGTTTAAGGTCTAAAAGTCTCACAAGCCACATCTATTAGTATCTTTGTCATTGTTGTGAGTCGCGACACATCCATGGAAAAGAGGCTATAGGATGCTAGAAGTTTAACTTTATTCTCTATTCCAATGTCGTGCCTTAGAGTTGAGTTCTATAAGATGTCTTTTCTCGACCTCTTCTCTTTGTATTAATAGTACATGAATACGAGGAGATCAACCGCTAGAAGGGAGGAGGGAGGTGTAGCTAATGACAGGATCCCTCCCCGTGTTGACCAAGTTCCTATTGTTGGCTTAGTTGAAGAGAATGAGGAGGTTCCTTTTCAAAAACTTCAAGTTCCCACGGAACACCATGATCCTCAAGAGCCACAAGTGCCTCCTATGCCTCAAGCTCCTTTTGTTGAAGGTGATATGACTAATGCGAAGTTGAGGGCTTCCCTAATTAACTTGACCCAACTCACGATGGCTCAAGCTCCTGTCGCCAATAATCACTTTGTTTCCCAAGCTAATCAAAGAGATAGACCCCAACCAATTGCTAGTACTCCTGCTTCTAGGATTCGGGATTTCATGAGGATGAACCCTCCTGCTTTTCATGGCACTAAGGTGGATGAAGATCCACAAGGTTTCATAGATGAGATTCTCAAACTGGAAGATGCTATGGGTGTGACCCCTACGGAGAAAGCGGAGTTAGCCGCTTACCAACTTAAGGATGTTGCTCAAGTGTGGTATGAGTAATGGAGGGGTGAGAGACCCTTAGTAAGAGGTCCGGTTGATTTGGAGGAATTCAAAGAGTCTTTCCTTGATAGGTTCTTTCCCTTAGAGTGGAGGGAGAAGAAGATGGTTGAATTCATGAACCTTCGTCAAGGGGTAATGAGTGTGCAAGAGTACTCTATCAAATTCACCCAACTCTCTAATTATGCCCCAACCATGGTAGCCAACCGTAGGGATAGGATAAACAAATTTGTGATGGGAGTGTCTAGCTTGATGGATAAAGAGTGTCGTACGGAAATGCTTCTTAATGACATGGATATATCTAGGCTCATGGTTTATACACAACAAATTGAGGAGTCCAAAATTAGGGAGATAAGGTAAGAGGGTAAAAGGACTAGGTCGGATGATTCTACTCACCAAAAGCCTAAGAAGAGGTTCTATAACCAAGATTCTTCCATGGGAAACAAGGATAGGGCTCCAAACCAACATTCCCAAGGTGGTGGCCACACTTTTTAAAGGGATAGGTGTCCTACTTGTTGAAAACAACATTTGGATAAGTGTCCTGCTGGAATGGATGGTTGTTTTAGTTGTGGTAGCAAAGGTCACAAGATGAGGGACTGCCCTAGAATCAAAGCAAGAGGGAAAGATGTCAATCAAGCTTCCCTAGATCCTAATGCTCCTAAGAACAACCCTTCCTATAGGATGCGAGCTAGGAAGGATAACTAATCCGGATTTGATGATCTTGGTAAGTATTAACTCTTTATGATTGTTGTTTTTATGTTATAAAATGAGTTTATATAGTTTTATACTTCATATGAACATTTCATCTTGATGAATTGCACAAAGAATGAATATTTGAAAATTTTCATGTTTGACAGTGATACAGTGAACAGTTTACTGTAAGAATTTTGCATTTTGAAAATGATTTTTCTTGCCTTGATCGACGTTTCAATGTGTGAAAAAGTGTTGTATATGAGCCTGTTTAATTTTATAGAAGGTAGTTCCTCCATAAAAGAAGTTTAAGAATGAATTTTGACTTTTTGAAGTTTGGCAAAAGTTTTTTATGTTGCTAGTGTTTGGAAGTGTGAAATGATACTCCTTGCTAGTCGATGCTTTTATTTTGAGTGTTTTGATCATGATTGTAATGTGTAATGTGATTCTAAGTGAGTCCTTCATTCTCTAGAAGTTTGAGTGTCATTCGAGGACGAATGTTATTCCAAGTGGGGGAGAATGTAACGCCCTAAAACAAACTAACATGAACTAGACCTTCGTCGTTGTTTATTGAGTTATTTTTGAGTTAAAATGAGTTAAATTAGAGTTCTTAGGCATTGTGTGAAGTTTGGTTAACTTAGGAGGTCAAACATCCAAGAACGTCCATGACGTTCGGAAGGTGTGCATTAGATAGTGCTTGTGCGTATTGATGTGTTTGACTTATTTTTAAGTTTTCATTTTGTTTGACATTGGTGTGGGATGTTCCTAAGACCTATATGACTTAGTTTAGAGGTTTAACGTTTGGGTATGACCCCACCTAGGACCCACAAGGGTGGTCTAGAGAAGGGCCCAAGACTTGCACCAAGCTGCCAAAACAGTGACCAAACGACGACCCAAAGGACGGTCCATTCATCAACCAATGGTCCGTCGACCAAGGGAGTCGATTGGCCCTGAATGTCAGGATGGCCTACTTGAAAAAGGTTCTATGTCTCAAAAAACGAGACCCCACCAACGGGCCGTTTGTTGACAAACGGTCCGTTGGTTAGTCTGTCTGTGAGACTGCCCCAAAAGCTGTAAGTTTCCTGTAATGTCTTCGGGTGTTTGGTAAATTTACCACAAGTATTTTTTGACCCTATGGTGTTATTTTAGGGTTATTTAGATATATTAAAGTATTTCAAACCCTAAGACCTAATTTTAGACCTCATTTCCCCAAAACCCAAAATCCCTCTCCCTTAGAATTCTCTCTCAAGTCTCTTTGGAAGCTAGAAGTCAATAAGAGCTAGGAGGGCTGGTTTTGTCATGCTTTTCAGCAAAAATCAGTGGGTTGTCTTGCATTTGAGTTATGGTATCCATCCTTGAACCCTCTTCTATTTAAGGAGTCATTTATAAATGATTTCAAAAAGGGTTTCAAACTCTACTTTCTTCTATCTTTGATTCTAAGCGTGGGTCTTCTTGTAAAAGTGTTTTAATGATTTAAATGTGTTTATTCTAGTATTAATTGATGATTTTATTTTCAAAAACCTAATGAACTCATGTTTATGCATATTTCAAACTTTTAGCTTAAGAAATGGGTTAAGTGAACATGTATGGTCCACATCCTTGGTGGCAATGTTTACTTTATGAAATTGATATTACTTAGTATGTATTGTGAATGTGGTTTTGAAGGTCTAATATGTTACATGAAGAGATATTGGAAATGGGTCTTGTATTGTGTTTTGTGAAGCTTTATTTACATGTTTGACATAGATTATGCCTAAGTGAAATATATGATGATGTGAAGTATGTAAGGTGTATCAATTGAAGAATGAAGGTTTAAAGCATGTATAGAAGTAATGTGAATGAAATGATTCTTATATGCAAGGTGTGCTCACATGCACACACACACTTGAACGTATGTATGAAGCTAAGTTGAGTAAAAAGGGGAGTCTTGGGGTGAACACTCTTTGTGAGTTGAGATAAAGTGTTTAGTAGCAACCTCACTATTCCTAATGAGGTATCTAAGATAGGTTGGAGGATGAATTCCCTTCGTGAGTTGAGATGTGGTATTCATTAGTTATCCTTAACCTATAGTTTATAATGTTGAGAATCTTTGGGGAGTTATGCCTAGCACCGAGAAGATATGAAGAAAAGGTGGATTACACTTCGTGAGTTGAGATGTTGTATTCCAATGTACCTCTTGAGATGAGTACTCCTCGTTAGTAGAGAATGAGTTACTTAGTTGCAATCTTCTTATCCCTTAACTACGTGCCCGCATAGGTGTATCTATTGGAAAAGTCATGTGAAAGCTAAAAGTATGACCTTACTCTAGGCAAGTGAGGATCCCTTGTCAGATAGGGTTTAATATTAGGATTCCATGTCTAGCTCTCATGGTCTCTGTTGGTTAAGCTGCCCCCCATAGAGTAATGAAAGTAGTAGGTCTTCTGAAAGAGTGTACTAATTAGGGTAGGTAGTGGAATGGGACGCTATTTTTCCATTGCACTAGGTAGGCATTTCCAAATGGGAGTATTGGTGAGTCTTATGTGAATTGAATGAACTATGTCTTCTAAAAGAACGTGCTACTTAGGGTAGCTGGTGGTATGGGACACTATCTATCCATTGCATTAAGTAGGACCTTCCGAAAGGGAAGACTTGGTGCCAAACCTTCTAAAAGAGTGTACTACTTAGGGTAGGTTGTTGTATTGGACGCTATCTACTCAATGCACTAAGTAGGCATTCCGAAAGGGAAGTCTTTGGTGTTTTGTTGGGTGTTTTTCTAATGTCTTGTGATTGAGTGGTGACTTGTTATTCGAAGGTGAGTAAGCCGAAAGGGGTAGTCTTGAGGATCACTTTGGTGTGCATTGAAGGAAGTTTGTTGACATTTTCTTCATGTCTTACCTTGGAAAGTCTTAGGATAATCCTTAGGTAGGGAAACTCCTACAGAAATGAGTTCACTTCCTCATTGACAATTCCTTGGAAATTCTCATTTATTAAAGGCTTATAATGTATTTCTCATTTAATGTAAAGGTCCGTGTCCCTAAGATATTATGTCATGTCTTTAAGTTGCCTTGTGACAATGAGATTCTCTAAGTATTTATGAAAGACTTCCTTTATAAAATTATTCGTGACATTTTTTAAATTCCGCACTACTTTTCATGTCTTATGTATTGAACGATAGTTAAAGGGCTTGTATGAGACTCAAAAGGGTCAAGTACTCCCGGTCATGATCCGAGGGTTATCCCTAGATTCTAGGGGGTTCTTTTGGGTCGTGACATAAGTACCATAACCGACATGATACCATGTGAGCTACATGGAATCCGGTGTTCTACCCCCAAACCGGAAAGAGAGGGTTAATACTTGCCTAAGGTGCAACCATTCGTACATAGCTATTCTAGGTTGATCCACTAAGTTAGATTCCTATGTGGGCACATAGTTAAGGGACAAGGAGATTGTTTCTAGAAACCTTGACTACTAGTCGTGAAGGTTTCCATCTCATGAGACAAGACATATCTTGGGAATCCACACTACTAGTCGTGAAGAAACCCATGTGGGATGACGGACTTACTAACGTGAGACCTCCATCTCATTTACATGCCCTTTCGGTGCGAAGCAATTATTACCTTTAGTAATCATCATATAACATCATACAAGTTCATATTAGTCTCTTTTAGACCTTTAAGTAAACATTTTATCATAATAGCTCATACGTGAAAATAAGTGGGAATTATCCCTTCACTTTAGACACAACATTGTAATCATGAGAAACTACATCAATCATATAAGATAATACCATAACATATTTACATACTTCATAGCCATTTCATAGATCTAAGGTGAGGTATGAGGGATTCTTGTCACCAACATCACAACAACACAATTAGCTATAGCATCATTACCAACTAAGTTGGTTTCACCTTGCACAATTGAGATCAAAGGAGAATCAAGATCATAACTCATTGCCCTTCATGGGACTTCATACTTCAATACCCTAGAAATCACAACCAACATATGAAATAGAGCAATTCATGCAGCATTAACATAACTAAAATCAAAGTAAACAAGTGACATGTTCATCACCCTCAACAAATCCACGAAATTAGTGATTTAATGGAAAGACATGGGTCAAGGTAAAACTCATAGGAATTCATCAATTAACCATTAATTTATACATAAACAACATTAATTCGTCATAATTCAACACAATTTATTCACAATTTAGTTTTAGAAAGAAGACCCATGTGAGGAGAAAAACCCTTGTTTTGGGGGATTTAGAAATCATCTTTTGAAGGACATCTTGGGGAAAGGATTACCAAGAGTGAAAAAAACCATACTTTATAGAGGAAATCCAAGAAATTGGGTTGAAAAACTTGAAGGCTTGATCTTCTTCTTAGAGCTTTAATGGTCTTCAATGGAGTATTGGAGAAGAGAGAATTTGGGAGAGAGAGAGCGGGATTTTTGATTTAAACTTTTGGGACTTTATTTGAGTGATTAAATTGACCTAAAACTGAACCTAATACATTATATAGTCACCCATTAAATTACACAAAAGACCCCTCACTTAAATGGGTTTATTTGGGAAGTCAAAACACCCAAAACACGACTTTTACGATATGTGGGAAGCAGGTGCGTGTCGCGGTGTTAATTCTCCAATTTATTTTATAATTTTTAGCTGAGGCAGTGAGTTAGGTGTCACCATCGTGTCGGAGTCTACCTCTAAAATCTTGAGGTAGTGACCTGCGTGTCAGGCTCGCGTCGCACGCCTTGCATCTAATTCTGCGTGTGCGCAGACTGCAAGTCAGCCTGCCCACCCATGTTTGGGTCTTCCCCAAGGACCATTCCGGTGGTCCTTGGGGTGTCATTTTCGGACTTTTAGACTCTATATATTACATTATACCTAATCAAAGTCGTTTTACAAGTTTTGGACTTCATATGACCCTTTTAAACCTTAACCAAACATAGGGACGTCAACATAATTGAATTTCGCTAGTTTCTTGATGTTAAGGATTTTCATTAATCCTATTGCTCCGAAACTTATGAAACAATTTATTTACACTTATTATGGTATAAAACCATAATTATTCAATATTTTAAGCTCTAGTATAGGTCATGGAATTTTAAGGGTGTTACAACATCTCTACTCTTTCTCTTAGACCTTGCCTCTTCCACATGTTGAGCATGAACCATGAGACAAGAAATTCTCATATTGTCATGTAGAATATGCGAATGACATTCTTCTAACAAGTCATCCGAAACTCCCGTGACAAAGAGGTTCATTTCATCCCTAGGATCGGAAACTAAAGAAAGAGCATGTTTTGACAATTTAGTGAATTTGAAGGAGTATTCAAGCACACTCATACCTCCTTGACTAAGGTTGATGAACTCCACAACTTTAGCTTCCCGCTTTTTCCTATGAAAGAATCTATCAAGAAAAGCCTTCATAAGAATCTCCCAAGTCACCGGTCCAGCTCTTAAGTGCCTATTGTCTCTCCATTAGACGTGTCAAGCTTGGGCCACATCCTTGAGTTGATAAATGGCTAACATTTCCTTCTCACTAGTAGTCAACCCATAGCATAAAAGATCTTCTAGATTTCATCAATAAACTCTTGGGGGGTATTCTTCAACCTTAAAACCATAGAAAGTAGGGGGATTCATCCTAGTAAAATCCATTAAATGGGTGGACATTGTACCAACATGTTTGTTTTCTCGGGCTTCAACCTCCCGATTAGCTTGGGCCATCATGGCTTGAGCTTGGGTAGTGGCGGCTTGTGTTTGAGTAGTAATGGCTTGGGCCATGTGGTCAAAGGCAACCCTTATGCCACCATCCGTCAAAGGAGGAGGATTGACAGGGGCTTGGTTGTCATTAACTTCTTCTTCAAGAGGAGGGACTTGATCACCATGGGGAGGAACTCCCGCATTGGCATTCTCTTCCTGAAGTCTTCAAGTCGCATTCCTTCGAGTATTAATTGCCTATAATCACAAAGTATGAGATGCTAAGAGCACACAGAGTCAAAACTCTAAAGGTATAATATTGGATTTCCATGAATTTGAGAGTTTCCTAAGCATCACATAGTTTCCTATTAATAAGTGTGGTGCCCTTCACAATTATGAATATGAAACTACATAGACGTGGCTGAGAGAGACACCGACTCAACATTATTCAACCTCATGCTCTAGTAGCAAGTTTGTCACATTCGGGAGCAGCCCCTAGACGTAACCGGCGTCGTCGTCCTCTTTTAGGACTAAGATTATCCTCTTAGCTTACATCATTAATTCATAGGATAAAAATGTAGTAAATTTAAAAAAAATCATTACTTCTACATTGATGTTTACATAGACCTCTACATACACATAATATTTATATCGATAATACATAGACCCTTCATATAGAAAGATTACATAGTCTTCTACTTTTATTGCACATAGATATATAAGATATAAAATAGTCTCAAATGAATGTCTCATCTCATAACCATCTAACAAGAGTATAACAATTTGGGCATAGCCCATACATAAATATAAAAAAAGCCACATATAGTCTATACAATGTTAGTACTCAAATGAAAAGGAAAAAACATAAGAGTATTAAAACTAGAAAAACTTCATAAGCTTGATATTTGCATTTCCCTTGGAAAGGTAGGATCTACCCAACTTGGATGAATGAGAATTCCAATTTTTTCTTCAAATTCGTCTCAATGCCCTTCAACGACCGAAACCTAAAATGTTGGGGAAAAGGGTGAAAATGGAGTTAGTACACCACGTGTACTAAGTATGAGACCATATGCACACATATCATAAAATCATGCTAAAATGGGACATTTCATTAAAACATGCTAATTTACATTTAGAAAGACTTATGCACATTCGAGAAGACCATACCAATCAATAAGACATATTCATTAAACCAAAAACAAGTACATCACAAGACCAACAATGATAAGTCTAGTCAAGTCAACATGAATATCACTTAATTGAACACATAGTCAAAGCAACTCTATCATCAAGTTATAATAGCAACAACCATGAATAAGAGTTTATTACAACCTAACTAAAGCTAGACAATTACCCATGAACCCTCATTAAGTCAACAAGTGCAATGACCAAGCAAAGCCCCATAACCTTACTCAATCAAGTAAACTCAATAAGAACCATGACTAATATCCAACTTCACATAGCATTTCATTTAAGATTACATATCATCATACATTAGAAATAGAGACCAACACATATTCATGAGTGAAACCAATCATCATGTAGTATCATCAATATGCAAGATCATCATATAAATAACATATACCATTATAAGCATATTCATATATAAGAACATCCTCCTAAGACTTCCCTCAAGTCTAACTAGTGCAATGTTTAGGTAGAGTACCATACCTCTACCTAGACTAAGATAAACCCCTTAGGTTATCCTAGTTAGAGTTCATTCCATTAGTTCATTTTACCTTTTGGGAACATCTTTCCTTAACCGATATAGACCACATGAGCTAATGTGGAATCAGGTATCATGGAACCCTACACCGAAGGAAGGCCGACTACTTGCCAAGGTAGTACCAAAACTGAACATAGAAACTACGTGGATCCACTAGCTAGTATTCCTATGGGGGCAACATTGTTCAAGAACTAGGATATATATTTGGGACCCTCTTTATGCTGCATGCATTATGGTCTCCAATCTAAAGAGTACATTAGTGATCCTACTTTCCCTATGTGGGAAGGGACACTTCTCACTGTAGTTCGCTCGGTACTAAGCTAGAGTCTCATTTTGAAATATCTTTAATGTATTTATTAATAATAATAGCGTAATGTAGGCCATATGGTCTAATCCCTTGTATAATCATCAACATCATAGCTCAGAAGGAAATTGTATGAGAATATCCTTTCATAGCAACCCTCATATGTGAGATAAGCATAACATCATCATCATGTCTTAATAAGGCACATAGGTACTTTATAACCAACCTTTTATAATTTCAACTTAATCAAAATCTCACAATCACATAGTCAAGACATTTCAATTCATCATCATACCAACACCTACTTAGGCTAATCACAAGTCATGCTTCAATTGAACTACATCATCAATCACAAGCCATCATAATTGAAGTAACGATTAGGATCATAAAGACTTACTCAATCTCCTTCAATAGCCATCTTCATGGTCTTACCATCAACCAATTAATTACATCGAACAATAGGTGTAGTAAAATCAATCAATAGTAATTAACATAAGAACAAGGTCAATTGCATCATCACTATCCAATTAATATTAATTCATAACCTAGGGTTAGGGGAAATAGGGTTTATCATGAAATCTTCAAGAATTTGATCCAATCTAAATCATACATTACCCTAGTAAATCCATACATGATTGAGAATAAATAAAACAAGTCTAATAATCAAATCATTCTTCAATTCCCATCAATTCATGACCAAGATCAAAGATTTGGGGAATTGGGGAAAGGAACATTATCAACATGAAATTCAATCAATTAAATTAAATTAACCATAAATATATACCTAATTAGTCATAAAAAATCACAATTAATCAATATCAATCATCAATTTGAAGTTTAGAAGAAAACCCACTAGAATTGGAAAACCCCATGGAATTGGTACTTTAGAAGTCAACTTTGAGAGGACTTCTTCGGGAAAGGAATCCCAATAGTGAAGAATCCATACCTTAATGAAGATAAATCCACAAAATTGATGTGAAATCCTAGAGAAATTTGTCGTCTTCTTCAAGCTTTCTTCTTCCTTCAATGTAGGATAAATAGAGTGAGAAAGTAGAGAGAGGTGAGAGCTTTTGGGTTTTTGATTTAGGGATTTGCTTTGAGTGAGTAATGTGAGGAAGACTAATTGGAAATCAATATCTAGACCCCCTATTAAATACCAAAAACACCCCTCACTTAAATTGACCCTTTAATGAAGTCAAACATCAAATCCAAATTTCAGATTTTCGTTGGGGAAAAAGTCCGCGACGCAGAGCTTTTCCAGCATGATTTTCTAAATTAATTTTTGAGACAGTGAAGTATGATACGTGCATGCGACACAAAATTGAGATTTTACCAATAGCCACCCAAGTACGCGATGAGGACTTGTTTCATCAATGTGCATTTCGGCTGCTGCCTATGCAACTTGCCAACCATGTTTGGGGTCATTTCGTGGACTCCTAAGGTGACCCTTGGGGGGTCGAACATGGACGTTTTTACTATATATATGTGGTTTTACATATATAAAGTCATTTTACAATTTTAAGACTTCATACACCACTCCTAAACCTTTCCAAAAACTAAGGACGTTTCACTAGTTCAATTCTACTATCTCCCGGACGTCTTGGACATTTCTTGTTGTTTTTGTTCCTAAACTTACTAAATGACTTATATTAATTATTTATGGACTTAAAACAATGTCTAAATCTTTTTACACTTATGTTAGGCTCTAGAACATGTCTTAGACTTTCGGAGTGTTACACACCCATGGTCTTGTGTCGGTTAAGGTTATAGTTTCCCTAAAGAAAAATAGACAATGGATGTAAAGTAAGGACCCTAACAAGGATAACCTATGGGAAGTTGCTTAGTGTAGGTGAGGGTATGGTACTTTACCTATGCATTGCACAAGTAGCTCTTGAAGGGAGTTCTAGGAAGGTGTTTGAATGTATATGACTATGTATATGTTCCTTATGCATGACATTGTAGTGTTTTCTACTAGTTGTGATGATGTGCATGATATGAGAGCTAATACTTCTATGTGATTTGGTCTTACCTTATATGCATAATGTGGGACTTATTGACAATATGATAAAGGTCTTGCTTGACATGTATGAAGGGTCTATACTCATCTTGTTGATGTGTGAAGTAAATAGTATGCTGGTGGTCTCTTTGTGAGTTTACTAAGAATGTGTGAGGTTATGGGAATTCACATGTACATTGCACTAGTAATCTTAGATTGGGATTATGAGTAATGTATTATAATGGTTTATGTGAAGTGAATTTAGCATGTGTGCAAGTTGAACATTCTTTACTCTAATGGTATTGGGAGTCTTGACTTGAAAGTGTCTTATGATATGTTATACTTCTAGGAATGCATGATTTGAGTTAGGAAGGTTGTATGTATGAATGTGTTGTGGCCTTAAGGTGATGCATTGCACCAAGTATCAGTAGAAGGTTACTGGGGAAGTTAATGAGTTGAAGAAAGGAAGTTTAGTGTAAAAGAAATGAGTTCACTATAAATGAAAAATGCTTACTGTAATGTCTCTCTAATTGTGCCTTAAATTCAATGTATGGTTTTATGGGATATTATGACTACTGTATATGCCTGAATGAAGTACGTGAATTGTATGATTCCTATTGTATCATGTTTTATGAAGTTTTCACAAAAAGGCATGATGCATGGTCTTAAAGTAAAATGTCCGTTTAAATACATGTTTTTGCATGGTTTCCATACCAAGCTCAAGTAAAGAGATCCTTGTATTTCAAGGATTTCGTACATTATGTTTATGTAAAGTCTTGTAATAGTTTAGTTATGATTTATGTTATAAGTGTCATGTCTCTAATGTACTCTAATGATGTTGTGTCTAAGATGGCAACGAGACTTAGAGTCGAATTATTTAAATATGATATTTTATCAATTTAATGGAGGTGATGTTCTAGCATATGATGTGCTATGATAGTTTTAAATTGTCCTCTAATTTACCAATGACAATGCGATAAATGATAAATATGGGCTTGTATAAGACCTCTAAGAGGTCAACTACGCCATGTTACTTCTAGTGGGTACTCCCCGGTCCTGACACCAAGGCAGTGTCTAGACATCCTTTGGCTCCTCATTGAAGGCCTTTTGCGGGGCCCTTGGGGAATCGTCCACTGACGTTTCAGACGTAAATGCACTCATATAAAAGTTAAGGACCTACCATATCAATTTCAACTAAAAAGAACACGTAAAACATGTCAAGACACACAAAGACAAACATGCACCTCTCAAGGCTAACTTTCAAACGTCATCGAACGTTCTCAGACGTTTCATCTCCAAGTGACTTCAAATTAAACATGAATAATTTGAAACACTTATTTAACATATTTTAAACCTTTTTAGACAAATGTGAGGATCTAAGCACCTTAATTCATTTTGAGGGTCCTTACAGCAAGAACCTTGGAGACATCTTCTTCTTCTTCTTCAACCTTCTTGTTCCTTCATTGGAGGATGAATAGAGAAAGAAAGTAGAGAGAGGTGGGAAAACATTGGGTTTCATTTTTTTTGTTTTTGAGTAGGAAATGGAATATATTTAACCTAAAATAAATATATAGTCCACTCACAAAATACCCAAACTACCCCTCATTAATTAGGACTTCCAGTAGTGAAGTCAAACTTCACTTTAAATGTGGAGCCCCATACACCTTCACGCCCCACTTCACGGTCCATGAAGTGCACGATGGACCGTGGTGGTGGTCGTGAAAGGTGAGGCAGTAGCTGCTTTAACGAGCAACCTCCACTTTTCTGTAAGGCAATACCATGACCCCTTGCCCCCTTTAGTGAAGATGCACCACGGACCGTTATGTTTCTCGACGTGGTCTTAGGCAGTAGCTCACTAATGCCCCGCCAAAATATTCCCCTAAATGGCTAAGGAATTTTAATGGCTGGCCCTTCATTACGTCAAGTGCACCACGAGTAATAAATTGGCTCATGGTGTCTTGGACCGTTCTAGCTCCCATGGCAAAGTAATCTTCATGAGCTCCCCACTTAGCCGTGGTCATGCTCGTGAAGAGTGAGGTAGTAGCCTCCTTTCTTGGGCAGCCTTGGCTTCTTGGCTTCTTGGCTTTGGCTTGAACTTGAAGGTTGGCACTCCTCAGTTGGCCTTGTTTCATTATACCGTTCGAAGGAACCTATGTACACTCTCATCATCTCACCATGATTATCCTTCAAAAACCTCATTAAAACCATCATGGCACTACACTAGTCCAAGTTACAAGTTCACCGGACGTCGTGGATGTTCCTTGACATTTTGACTCCAACACCTTCTAAATGATTTAAACACATTATTTTAGGTCTTAATACAGTATAAAAAGTCTTAGATACACATGTGAGGCTTTAGATTAGGTCTTGGACTTTCGGAGTGGTACAACAAGAAATTAAATGCTTGGACATAGTAGGACCATTTCCCTACTCCTTTCATTGAACAAATGTTAGATCGACTTGCAGGTAAAGATTGGTATTGTTTCCTAGACGGTTATTATGGCTACAACTAGATCTCTATAGCTCTAGAAGACAAGGAGAATATCACCTTAACTTGCCCTTATAAGACTTTTGCCTTCAAATGATTACCATTTCGGTTGTGTAATGCTCTAGCGATCTTCGAGCGTTGTATAATGTCAATATTTTCTTATAAAGTTCAGGAAGCTGTTAAGTTATTTATGGATGATTTCTTTGTGGTAGGTGAATCCTTAAATCGTTGCTTGAACAACCTGGCTGAAGGACTTTCATTGTGTGAAGAGTGCAATCTCCTGCTCAATTTGGAGAAATCCCATTTTATAGTGAAAGAGGGGATAATGCTTTGCCACAAATTTTTTGAGAAAGGTATTGTGGTTGATAGAGCAAAAGTACATGTAATAGAAAATCTTCCACCACCTATCTCTGTTAAAGATGTTAAAAGTTTTTTTAGGAATGCATATTTCTATATGAGATTCATTAAGGATTTCCAAAACATTTCACACCCATTTGCAGATTGCTTGAGAATTAGTGCTAATTTTATTTTGACGATGCTTTTTTAAGAGAATTTGTATAGTTGAAGGAGAATCTAGTGTCGGCACGTATAGTTATTTCACCTGATTGGGGACAACATTTTTGAGGTAATGTGTGATGCAAGTGGAGTGGCGTTTTTTGTGTTATTGGGACAGAGGTGAGAGAAGATTCATCTTCCTATTTACTATTACTATAAATCTCTCATGTGGCCCAAAAGAACTATAAAGTGATTAAATAAGAGTTTCTTGTGGTTATTTTTACATTTGAGAAACGTTTATACTACTTTCTAGGTACTAATGTCATAGTGCATACTCACCATTCCGCATTGAGATATTTGATGGCTAATTATGATAAAAAAAACTGAAGTTCATTAGATGGTTATGGTTACTACAAGAGATCGACTTTGTGGTGAATGATATAAAGGAAATAGAAAATTAGGTTACCGATTAGTTCTCAAGATTAGACGAAGATGTTTTGCTATATCTAGGAGATAGGGCTGAAATTCATGATGCTTTTCTTGATAAACATGTATTGGCTGATTCTCATGGTCTTATTCCTTGGTTTGCAGACATTACTAACTTCTTTGCATGTGATCTGGTGCAATCATATTTTTCATTTACCGAAATAATGAAATTTATGCATGATGTAAAAGAATTCTTTTGGGATTAGCCTTATTTGTATCATAGTTGTGCTAATGGGATTATTTGTCACTATGTGCCCGAGGTTGAGATGTTGAGTATAGTAGAGGCGTGTCATTCATCGCCTATTTGTGGGCATCATAGTGGTATTCCTACTGCGCATAAAATTTTGCAGTGTCGGTATTACAGGCCTACCATCCACCAAGAATCTCATGCTTTCATCAAATCATGTGCTCTTGCAAAAGAGGAGGAATTTCATAGAGGAAAGATCTCCTTATGAATCCAATATTGGTTATTGTGTTTTTTTATGTTTGGGGAATTTATTTTATGGGCCAATTTGTGATTTCATATGGGATAATGTTGCGGTTGATTATATGTCAAAGTAGGTGGAAGAAATTGCGCTTCCCACCAATAAATTTAAAAGTGTCACTGCATTCTTGAAAAAGAGTATCTTCTCCAGATTTGGTACCCCGAGAGGTATTATCACTGATAAAGGTACCCACTTTTATAAAAACAATTCAAGGCATAACTTGAAATTTTTGGTTTCCGCCACAATGTATCCACTCCTTACCATTCGCAGTTTAGTGGAAAATTTAAGTGTCGAGGGGAGAGATCGAGCATATTTTGTCGAAGACTGTGAATGCAAATAGAACTGATTGGTCTAGGAATCTCTATGATGCTCTATTAGCCTATCGCACCATATAAAAACCTCCCATAGGTATGTACACCTACAAACTTGTATACTGGAATGTGCACTTAAGAAGATAAATTTGGATTGGGGAGCCGCAACAAATCAAAGAATGAGTTAATTGCATGTGATTGATGAGTTTCTCCAAAAAGATTAAGAAATGTTCAACCTTTTACAAGTAGAAGATGAAAAAGTATCATGATCAAACGATCAAAACGCGTGAATTTTCTGTGTATGATCTTTTGCTTCTATTAAAATCTAGGTTGCACTTGTTTCCAGGTAATATAAAGTCCAAATGGACCAGTCCATTCTTAGACATGAAAGTGCTCCATCATTGTGCAATGGAGCTAGAAACGGTGAGGTATTAAGGTCAAGGTGAAGGGCACATGATAAAGATCTATCTTGGAAACGTATAGAATTTCCAAGAAGTTATTAAGGCCTTATATCTTTATAAAGTCTTAGTAACGAAGAGGCATGCGTTGTTCTACGACGTTCAATCATGCGATGCTAGGGAGGCGAACAAAGATGTACAACTAGCAAAAGATTGGTTTTTATTTTCATTTTAGTATTTCCCTTTGTTTAGTTTATTTTCTATATTCCTTTTGATAGGTACCTAGTTGTTTGTTTTAGTGTTGGTTAGATATAACATAGGGTCCGTGTCTGAAGTGTCCTGAAAATGTTAAGAAACAGCCTAATGGTTTGTACATGTTCATTGTTTAAAACAAAAATCTTCCAAAAAAAAGTCTATTGCAGAGGTCTACAGACCCATCGACTGTCTGAGGTTAATTTTCTTGACAGTGAATGGAGTCTGTAGATGCCAGGTAAGTTTTATATAATTTCCTAGTGTGAGAGTGACCTATGGATCCCATCAGTGGACCATAGGTCGACCCATAGACCATAGACGGGGTCTCGTGGGTCAAAACCCTAGTTCTACCTAATCCTACCCTAACCTCTTATAAATAAAAAATATCCTTTTTAAAATCATTTCCCACTTCCAAAATTACCTCTTAACTTTTTATAAACTTCCCAAATTCCTAAAATCCCTCCATTTTATCACTATTCCCATATTAATTACTCCATCTTCATCAACCCATACCCCCACCTCCCTTTTCTATCCTAAATCCCTTCTTGTAATTTCCCAAAAAGATTTAGGTGTCCAGGGTTAGTGCGAAAAGTGAGTTAGAAGTGTTCGAATCCCTTCATTGTAATTTCCTTTGCTTGTATAATATCGACTTTCCATTCACTTTAAATTTGGATTCATGGTTGTTATAGAATGTAAGGAAGTGGATCTTCACCTAGGTTGTTGTTACGACCCGAAGTTATACCCTAGAAATTATGGTATCCTCAAATCTCCACATGGTATCGTCGACCTCTCGGAGGTTTAAGACAAGCCCTTAGACATCTTTCGTTGCATAATCGTAAAAATAGCGGAAATTAAAACATTTTCATAGCACATCATATGCTACAACATTACTTCATATATATAAAAATGAATAAAAATAAATATATATATATATATATATATAAATAAATACTTCATAATACATAGTTGGACTCTAAATCTCTTTGAAATCTTAAGACAAAACTCAACAGAATAGAATAGGGACACGACCCTTAACAACATAAAATATAATTCTAATATATTAGATCAACTTAATGAAACATCTTCACAAAGGTAACCCTTGAATCACAAGTGTCCCTTTACTTGAACTTGGGAGATCTATCCAACCTCTTTACTTAGGAGACATCCTCTAGCCATCACCACCTACACTTCGTGTAAAATGATGAACAAGAAAGGTATTAGTACAAGAATTTACTACGTATGGAAACCATGCAATAACATGCATTTAAAGAGGACATTTCATTTGAAATTATGCTACATGCCTTTTTAGTAAACTTCATGAACATATGCATATATATGCTCAATATAGTTCACATACATCATATAGACATGAATACTACTCATAATAGCATATAAATCAATTTTATCATACTTTGAGGAATATTCAATACATGCAATACATTACTCTTTTTATATCTAACTTCCTTCCTAAAGTAACCCTCAAGTGCACTTAGTACAATGTATTACCTTGAGGTATCCTTACAATAGACTTTAATAATATGGTTGATAACACAACCACATATATTCACAACTCATAAGAATATCATAGACATCAAGTTCACATAAAGACAATCAGCTAACACAACTCCTAAGTCATACTAGAGCAATGTGTAGGTAGCATGCCATAATAATACTTTCACCAAGTGTACCTAAGAAGTCACCGTAGACTAGGCATAACATACTTAATAAGTCATAAAACTTTCATCTATAACCAAATTTAAGGCAACATACTTCATAGCATCCATTAAGGACTATTTCCTTTACTACAAACTTAGTCATAACTCATTTAGTTCTTACCACAAGTAAACGATCCTCACAACCCCTTCACAAGCTTACTTGTGCAATGTACACATATAGTCCCATACCTTCACAAATAATAAGTAAACTCACTTACAAGCCATAAGTGCAATTCACATGCATAGTTATAATTCATATCTTGAAATAGTAAAGTCACTTAACATTCATTCATACAATTCATAGATAACATAAGTCTTTACTTCATAAGATGCTCCAACAAAATCCTTTCTTGAAGTCATCTAGTGCTATGCATAGATAGGGTCCATAGTCCTACCTATGCTAAGTACACTTCTCAAAGATTTTAAATTAGAATTCATATTCTTATCTTAGTTAATTTATTAACCTTCGGGATACATATCCATAACCGACATAGACCATGTGAGCTACATAGAATACAGTGTTCTACTACCACACCAAAATGAGAGTGTTAACACTTGCCTAAGGTGCAACCATTCGTACATAGATATCTAGGTGGTATCCATAAGCTATGACCTACGGGGGCACGTAGTTAAGGAACATGAAGATTACTTCTAGAAACCTTGACTTAATATCGTGGAGGTTTCCATCTCATGGGAAAACATTTATGTTAGGAACTCGGACTTGCTAAACGTGAAGGTTGTGTTGTTGGAAGGCGGACATATTAAGCTGAAGCTTCCACTTTCATTTGTCATGTTCACTCGGTGCTAGTCTCTAACTCCCTTTTTAATATATATATAGTTAAGCCTTTAATACTCTAGTTTATAAGGAAGGGTTTAGGATCTTTCTACTTCGTTCATCATATAACTCAAAGGTTTCTAAGGTTTCATCATAGACCCTACTTCATGTGATAATGTCCTTTCACATTTTCATACAATCATACATTATATGTGTGTGCATAGAATGTGAGATCTACCTTCATATAAGCACCTTAACATAACTTCATTAATTATATACTTACATGCATAAAAATAGGTAATGATGCATAGTAGAACTATGCTTTCCGTAGTCATCACAAATCTACCATACTCATTGATATGCATGAAGAATGTGTGTACATTGGTCAACATGATCACACAATGGCTATCACATAGCATTGAGGAAGCCACCCTTTAAATATCACAACACATGTACAACATTCTTTCAAGTCTTTGAGTCAAACACATCTAGAGTATTTAACAATATAGACAACACATACTCACATTACACCATATGCGGCAAGTACATTTAAAAAATAGAATAGAACACTCCTAGCATACATTGATTACACATTTATATAGGGTTCATATAGGTAAGGGTCATACTATAAAGATATTCTTAACCATTAGCTCTATAGACCACACCCAACCCTAACATGATCATCACACATATACATAAAACATAATCCCCACACCTAGATCATACATCTAGTGTGGAAGTCTATACATATAACTTAACATGACATCAATTCACTTTGACATGATATTAGAATCAAGGCTACATCCTTCAACTTACTAAACATGGATATCATCATATAAATTCATCTTGCATCTATCCCATAAACATGTACAAGAATGTAAACACCGCCGCCATAAGTGGACCATACCAATCAACACAATTCAATATACATTCTAAGTTGATTAGAGAAAATACGCCAACTTACAAAATCTCCAAGATAATGATAATCTTTGATCATTCTTCCACATTTCATATTCAATTGATATAGATAGTATTATAAATAAGCAATTCAATACAATCTAATCAAAATTCTATAAACATTTAATCAAGATCACTAGACCCACATTATAGTACTGTTTTAGAAATTAGGAGGATCATGGTTCTTAATAAAATTGGATATAAATTCATCATAAAATCAGTAACTACACATATATTTATTATTACAATGATTTTGAAATCACTTTAACAATGAACCCATGGCTAGATTGAAATATAGGATTTTTGACTTAGAATCATGTTTAGAAAAATCATTAAAAGGACTACATAGATGAATAGTTATCTATGGATGAAGGATCACCAAACCTTTTACATTAGAAAGGCCACAAGAATCCACCTCCATAGCTTGTTCTTGAGCTTGGTCTTCAATGGAGGTTTTAGGGTTTTTGGGAGAGTTTTGGGGTTTTGATTTTTGTTATTGGGTGTTGGGTTGACTTGTGAAAGGGGAGAAATATCTCTTAAAAACAGTTTATAACCGTCAACCAAACTTACAAAAACACCCTCATACTTATTTGTAATTTTAGACATGTAAAACTCAAGTTTAAGTTTAGAATATGCATTGGGGAAAAAGTCCGCGATGCGGAGCTGTTCCCGAATTATTTTTTGAATAAATTCTTGAACCAGTGGATTCCTCCATGTGTCTGCGATGCGGAGGCAGAATTTTTCCTTGGGAGGAACAAGTCCGCGATGCGGACATGTTCCTTTCATGTAGAAATTCGGTTGCCTTGGGCAACTTCGTTGTCCCATATTTGGGTCCTCCTCATGGACCCTTTGACTGGTACTTCGGGAATTTTTCCCGTATGTTTACACTTTAATTACTCTCATATACATGTTAGTAACCTCTCACATAAATTTGAAGTCAAAATAACACATAAAACTTGATTAAAACACACTAAGACACACAAGAACGTTTCAAGGCAAAACTTTTGAACGTCTTGGACTTTCTTTGACGTTTGATCTCCAAATCGTCCAAACTTAACACACTGACTTTAAACGATATAATTAGTCATTTAAGTACTTAATAAACCCATAACCATCATGTTATGCTCTAATTCAACCTAGCTAATTTTGAGTATATAACAACACTCCCTCACTTGGAAACATTCATCCTCGAATCACACTTGAAACATTCTAAACACTTTGAAGGACTCAATGACTCTTATAGAAGCTCACATCATTCGACAAGTTATCACTTAATAGTCAATGCACCAAATTTACAAGTAACACTAACTTCATACAATCATGCAACTAAAGTAAGAGAGCTAAACATGGACTACTTCTACAACTCTTTCCCTGCATACATAAATCTTCATATTCATTTCCATTTGGAGGAACTAAACTCTCCAACTATAGGCATGTTAATTATTTCACCTCAAGGTTTAACATACTATGGATTTAAATTGCACACTTAGGCATAATCCACACTTCAACTTATGAGAAATTTTTTAACAATTGATTTAGTTGCACAAGAATCATGATTAATGTAGATCGACTACAATCTTATTGTCTAGACATAATACCATCAAGGTCATATATGATATCATCAAGCTTAGCTTTGTTCAAGGAGGAACTACTTCTCCTATTAACAACATATCCACATGACATCATAGAGTTCATATTAAAGCAATGCATAGAGATTAATTCATCTTAAGGAGAATTTCTTTACTCCAAAAAACATTATGCTTATATTTCCTTCCTTATGAAGTCAACATGGTAGGTCACACCAAGCACATCAAAACATTAGGAAGTAAATTTACAGCTTTCTACTTATAGCACATCACTAGCTTACATAAACATGAATCATTTAGAGAAATTTATCACAATTTATAGACACACCAACAAACATAGGCTAGACAAACCATCACTCCTCAAGAGTGACCCTATAGTAACACTCCCTAAATCTCAAAAGTCACACATTTATCAAAGAGACTCATATTTTCTTATTTAAAGGAGACTCCATTTCTCATAGTGAGGACAAAACACCACACAAAATGAGTGACATCAAGCATGCTCATTAAGCTATCTAATGAATTCAAATTGAAAATTTATCATATAAGGATGCACAACAACTTCAGCAACATGCAAATTTATCAAAAATTCCTTTTTCATGCAATAATGACCTTTCATAACATGCATAACATAGTGTCATTTAAGACATTCATAACATATGGAGAACATGCAACTTATCCTTTTATGCAAGACTCCTATCATGAACAAGCTACTTCAGAACTCTTTGGTTTCATGCTTGAGTAAGAATAGAAGGAGAAAATAGGGATATCTACAACCTTACTACTCAAATCATCCTCCCCCACTTAGGATAAACCCATTTAAGAGCAACTCATCTCAAACCTAGGGAAATTTTAGCTTACAACACTTTTTAACTAAGCATGTCATCCTTCTCTTCGGATCTAATCTTATGAAATCCCTTCTTACCATCACTTCATAGTGTTTTTCAACCTACAGAAGTTCAAGGGAACTCAAGATAGGAACACCAAGGGAACTTAACATCTTTCCAACTATGCACATTATCCCCCACTTGGGGTAATCCTAATCACATCATGCCCTTAAACCCTAAGGTCAAGGTAAGTCAAGAACAACCTACAAGGGTCATCACTTTTGGTGTAACCTTCCAACCAACCATGCCTATGTAGAATCCAAGCACTTTTTCGATTGAACATACTCAAATTCAATCTTAAAAGTCAACTAACCCCTTCAAAGTAGGCCAACCTCAATTCTCTCCTTATCTTCAAAAGTTAAGTGGTACATACCATACATCCCCCTAAGTCACCTTAGGGTAATCATACTTTCAACTTATGGAATAAAACTCCTTTTCCCCTTTTTACCACTCTTAGAATAGGTTCATAGAGGGAATCATTAACTAGACATAAGGGTTCTCCCATTAAGTAGCATACTTCACAATCACTTTACAAGGCTCAACACTATATATTCCCTCCCTAGTATCAATCCTATACAAAAGATTCAAATCCACAAAAGGAAAATTATGAAGCACTTCACATATAAAAATGCAACATGTATCTTTCTCACTAAATACCACATTCTCCAAGTCTTTTCAAGCCTATATCATAACATCATTCTACCGTCCTACTTAATAATTAGGCAATCCATAATTCTAAGGGGAACTCTATTCAACCATAACAACTATTAACATGCTATAACAACATCATATCATAACTTCGCAACATAGAATCTCCTTCCTCATTAACCACCTAGAGCCATAAATGACATCACATCAACATATTCTAAATTCACATTCACATATACTCACCAAACCATTAAACCAAGGTAAGCATCAAAACTTAACTTTTTCCCCTCAGGCATTGAGAAATCATCCTAATCCAATCAATCACATCTAAAAGACCATCGAAAAAGGAAACCTAAGAGAGAGATCAAATAGAGTTAAGTTTTATGACTCTATCGTCCTATAGCCTCTCACTTATAGATGTGTCGCGACTCACAAACGATGAACGAGACTCTACTACACGTGGCAATACTTGACTTTGAAACCTAAGGACAAAACACAAAACCTTATGTTCTGATAACAAGTTTGTTATGACCCTAGGGTTTAGCCTAGAAGTTGTGGTATCCTCAAATGGCCACATGGATCATCGACCATTCGGAGGTCTAAGACAATCCGTTAGAAATCTTTCATTGCATAATCGTAAAAATAGCATAAAATTAAAACATTTAAATAGCACATCATATGCTAGAACATTACTTCATATAAATACATACATAAATATATATATATATATATATATATATATATATATATATATATATATATATATATATATATATATACTATATAAATACTTCATAATACATAGTTGGACTCTAAGTCTCTTTGACATCTTACGACACAACTCAATAGAATAGAATAGCGACACAACCCTTAACAACATAAAATGTATTTCTAATCTAGTACATGAACTTAATGAAACATCTTCACAAAGGTAACCCTTGAATCACAAGGGTCCCTTTACTTGAACTTGGAAGATCTATCCAACCTCTTCACTTAGGAGACATCCTCTAGCCATCACCACCTACACTTCGTGTAAAAAGATGAAGAAGAATGGTATTAGTACAAGAATTTACTAAGTATGGCAACCATGCAAAAACATGCATTTAAAGAGGACATTTCATTTGAAATCATGCAACATGCCTTTTTAGTAAACTTCATGAACATAGGACATATATGCTCAATATAGTTCACATACATCATATAGACATGAATACTACTCATAATAGCAAATAAATCAAATTTATCATACTTTGAGGCATATTCAATACATGCAATACATTACTCTCTTTTTATCTAACTTCCTTCCTAAAGTAACCCTAAAGTGCACTTAGTACAATGTATCACCTTGAGGTCACCTTACAATAGACTTTAATAATATGATTCATAAAACAACCACATATATTCACAAGTCATAAGAACATCATAGACAACAAGTTCACATAAACATAATCGCCTAAGAACAACTCCTAAGTCATACTAGTGCAATGTATAGGTAGCATCCCATAATACTACTTTCACCAAATGTACCTAAGATGTAAACGTAGACTAGGCATAACATACTTAATTAGCATCAATTAGGGACTATTTCCTTTATTACAACTTTAGTCATAACTATTTTAGTTCATACCACAAGTAAACCACCCTCACAACCCCTTCACAAGCTTACTTGTGCAATGTACACATATAGTCCCATACCTTCACATATAATAATACTCACTTACAATCCATAAGTGCAATTCACATGCATACTTATAATTCATATCTTGAAATAGCAAAGTCACTTAACATGTATTCATACAATTCATAGATAACATAAGTCTTTACTTCATATGATGCTCCAATCCAATCCTTTCTTGAAGTGATCTAGTGCAATGAATAGATAGGGTCCATAGTCCTACCTATGCTAAGTGCACTTCTAAAAGAATTTAAATTAGAATTCATATTCTTATCTTAGTTAATTTATTAACCTTCGGGATACATAGCCATAACTGACATATACCATGTGAGCTACATTGAATACGGTGTTCTACTACCACACCAAAAAGAGAGGATTAACACTTTCCTAAGGTGCAACCATTCGTACATAGCTATCTAGGTGGTATCCACAAGCTATGACCTACGGGGGCACGTAGTTATGGAACATGAAGATTACTTCTAGAAACCTTGACTTATTAACGTGGAGGTTTCCATCTCATGAGAAAACTTTTATGCTGGGAACCCGGACTTGCTAAACGTGAAAGTTGTGTTGTTGGAAGGCGGACATATTAACCTGAAGCTTTCACTCTCATTTGTCATGTTCACTCGGTGCTAGGATCTAACTCCCTTTTTAATATATATATATATATATATATATATATATATATATATATTTAGTTAAGCCTTTAATACTCTAATTTAAAAGGAAGGCTTTAGGAGCTTGCTCCTTCGTTCATCATATATCTCAAAGGTTTTAAGGTTTCATCATAGACCCTACTTCATGTGATAATGTCCTTTCACATTTTCATACAATCATACATTATGTGTGTGTGCATAGAATGTGAGATCTACCTTCACATAAACACCTTCACATAACTTCATTAATCATATACTTACATGCATAAAAATAGGTAATGATGCATAGGAGAACTATGCTTTCCGTAGTCATCACAAATCTACCTTACTCATAGATATGCATGAAGTATGTGTGTACATTGGTCAACATGATCACATAATGGCTATCACATAGCATTGAGGAAGCAACCCTCTAAATATCACAACACATGTACAACATTCTTTCAAGTCTTTGAGTCAAACACATCTAGAGTATTTAACAATATAGACTAGACATACTCACATTACACCATCTGCGGCAAGTACATATTCAACAATAGAATAGAACACTCCTAGAATACTTTGATTACGCGTTTATAGAGGGTTCATATAGGTAAAGGTCATACTATAAAGATATTCTTAATAGCTCTATAGACCACACCTAACCCTAACATGATCATCACATATATACATATAACATAATCCCCACACCTAGCTCATACATCTAGTGTGGAAGTCTATACATATAACTTCACATGACATCAATTCACTTAGACATGATATTCGAATCAAGGCTACATCCTTCAACTTACTAAACATGGATATCATCATATAAATTCATCTTGCATCTATCCCATATTCATGTACAAGAATGTAAACACCGCCACCATAAGTGGACGATACCAATCAACACAATTCAATATACATTCTAAGTTGATTAGAGAAAATATGGCACCTTACAAAATCTCCAAGATAATGATAATCTTTGATCATTCCTCCACAATTCATATTCAATTGATATAGTTAGTACTATAAATAAGCAATTCAATACAATCTAATAAAAATTCTATAAACATTAAATCAAGATCACTAGACACACATTATAGGCCAATTTTAGAAATTAGAAGGATCATGGTTCTTAATAAAATTAGATAGAAATTCATCATAAAATCAGTAACTAAATATATATTCATTATTAGAATGCTTTTGAAATCACTTTAACAATGAACCGATGTCTAGATTGAAATATAGGTTTTTTGACTTAGAATCATGTTTAGAAAAATCATTAAAAGGACTACATAGATGAATAGTTATCTATGGATGAAGGATCACCAAACCTTTTACATTACAAAGGCCACAAGAATCCACCTCCATAGATTGTTCTTGAGCTTGGTCTTCAATGGAGGTTTTGGGGTTTTTGGAAGAAAAGGGAGTTTTGGGGTTTTGATTTTTGTTATTGGGTGTCGGGGTTTTCACTTTTGAAAGGCGTTAAATAGCTCTTAAAAATAGTTTATAACCGTCACCCGAACTTACAAAAACACCCCCACACTTATTTGTACTTTTAGACATGTCAAACTCAAGTATAATTTTAGAATATTCATCGGGGAAAAAGTCCGCGACGCGGAGCTATTCCCACAACATTTTTTGGATTAATTCTTGAACCAGTGGATTCCTCCATGTGTTTGTTATGCGGAGGCATAATTTGTCCTTGGGAGGAACAAGTCCGCGATGCGGACATGTTCCTTTCATGTAGAAATTCTGCTGCATTAGGCAGCTTCGTTGTCCTATGTTTGGGTCCTCCTCAAGGACCCTTTGGCTGGTACTTTGGGAGTTTTTCCCGGACGTTTAAACTTTAATTACTCTCATATACATGTTAGTAACCTCTCACGTCAATTCAAACTCAAATAACACATAAAACTTGACGAAAACACACTAAGACACACAAGGACGTTTCAAGGCAAAACTTTTGAACGTCTTGGACGTTCTTTGACGATTGATCTCCAAATCTTCCAAAATTAACACACTGACTTTTAACAATATAATTAGTAATTTAAGGACATAATAAACCCATAACAAATATGTTAGGCTCTAATTCAACCTATCTCATTTTGAGTGTATAACAATACTCCCCCAGTTGGAAACATTCGTCCTCGCATGACACTTGAAACATTTTAAACACTTTCAAGGACTCAATGACTATTATAGCATCTCACATCATTCAATAAGTTATCACATAATAGTCAATGTACCAAATTTACAAGCAACACTAACTTCATACCATCATGCAACTAAAGCAAAGAGCTAAACATGGACTACTTCTACAATTCCTTCCATACATACATACTTCTTTATATTAATTTCCATTTGGAGGTACTAAATTCTCCAACTATAGGCATGTTAATTATTTCACCACAAGGTTTAACATACTATGGATTTAAATTGCACACTTAGGCATAATCCACACTTCAACTTATGAGAAAATTTTGAACAATTGATTTAGTTGCACAAGAATCATGATTAATGTAGATCGACTACAATCTTATAGTCTAGACATAATACCATCAAGGTCATATATGATATCATCACACTTAGCTTTGTTCAAGGAGGAACTACCTTCTCCTATTAACAACATATACACATGACATCATCGAGTTCATATTAAAGCAATCCATAGAGGTTAATTCATCTTAAGGAGGATTTCTTTACTACAAAAAAACATTATGCTTATGTTTCCTTCCTTATGAAATCAACTTGGTAGGTCACACCAAGCACATCAAAACATTAGGAAGTAAATTTACAGCTTTCTACTTATAGCACATCACTAGCTTACATAAACATGAATCAGTTAGGGAAATTTATCAAAATTTATAGGCACACCAACAAACATAGTCTAGACAAACCACCACTCCTTAAGAGGGAGCCTATACTAACACTCCCCAAATCTTAAAAGTCACACATTTATCAAAGAGTCTCATATTTTCTTATTTAAAGGAGACTATTTATCATAGTGACGACAAAACACCACACAAAATGATTGACATCAAGCATGCTCATTAAGCTATCTAATGAAATTAAATTGAACATTTATTATATAAGGATGCACAACAACTTGAGAAACATGCAAATTTATCAAAATTTCCTTTTTCATGCAATAATGACCTTTCATAAAATGCATAACATAGTGTCATTTAAGATATGCATAACATATGGAGAACATGCAACTTATCCTTTTATGCAAGACTCCTATCATGAACAAGCTACTTCAGAACTCTTTCGTTTCAAGCTTGTGTAAGAATAGAAGGAAAAAATAGGGATATCTATAACCTTACTACTCAAATCATCCTTCCCCACTTAGGATAAACCCATTTAAGAGCAACTCATCTCAAATCTAGGGAAATTTTAGCTTACAACCCTTATTAACTAAGCTTGTCATCCTTCTCTTGGGATCTAAACTTATGAACTCCCTTCTTACAATAACTTCATAATGTTTTTCAACCATCAGAAGTTCAATGGAAGTCAACATATGAACATCAAGGGAACTTAACATCTTCCCATCTATGTACATTATCTCCCACTTGGGGTGATCCTAATCACATCATGCCCTTAAACACTAGGGTCAAGGTAAGTCAAGACCAACCTACAAGGGCCATCACTTTTGGTGTAACCTTCCAACCAACCATGCCTAGGTACTATTCAAGAACTTTTTCGATTGAACATACTCCAATTCAAGCTTAAAAACAACTAACCGCTTCAAAGTAGGTCAACCTCAATTCTCTTCTTATCTTCAAAATCTAAGGGGTACATACCATACATCCTCCTAAGTCACCTTAGGCTAATCATACTTTCAACTTATGGAATAAAACTCCTTTTACCCTTTTTACCACTCTTAGAATAGGTTCATAGAGGGAATCATTAACTAGTCATAAGGTTTCTCCCATTAAATAGCATACTTCACAATCACTTTACAAGGCTCAACACAATATATTCCCTCCTTAGTATCAATCATATACAAAAGATCCAAATCCACAAAAGGAAAATTATGAAGCATTTCACATATAAAAATGCAACATTTATCTTTCTCACTAAATACCACATTCTCCAAGTCTTTTCAAGTCTATATAATAATATCATGCTACCGTCCTACATAAGGGCAACTCTATTCAACCATAACAACTACTAACATGCTATAATATCATCATATTATAACTTCTCAACATAGAATCTCCTTCCTCATTAACCACCTAGAGCCATAAATGGCATCACATCAACATATTCTGAATTCACCTTCACATATACTCACCAAACGATAAAACCTAGGTAAGCATCAAAACTCACCTTTTTTCCCTCAAGCATTGAGAAATCATCCCAATCCAAG